>LPNX011091613.1:238498-312525 GCA_001517045.1 Pseudotsuga menziesii | reverse complement strand
CTCTTGTCTCTTGTGATGTGCTTATGTGATTGCTGTGCTTGTTATTCTCTCAGTGAAAAGATCTTATCATAATGCTAGCTTAAATGTTGAAAAACTGACAATTACTGGAAAGGAGCCTCAACTATTATTGGATTCAAAGGGAGAGGCAGCACCTTTCTCTTACCGTTGAAAATTTGGCATTGATGACATTTGTTGATTTCTTTATATACATCTGAGAATAATGTAGGCCAATAATAACCAGCTCTCAGGATTTTGTTTGCAGTCACCTTCCAAGAATTATGTCCCCCACAGTCTCCTTGGTGGAATTCTTTGGTAACTTGCTGAGCTTCACCTTCCAAAAGACAATTTAGTAGAACTCCTCCAGGATCTTTCCAATAAAGATATTTATTTATGATACAGAAATTAGCAGATTTCAACTTTACAGATCTTTCTCTTGATTTACTTAATCCTTCTGGTTCTTGCAAATTTCGGAGGACATATACAATACCAGAATACCATGGAGAAGCCACGAAATCAACCATCACTTCTATATCTGTGCCCAACTGATTAGATTGGTTAGACAAGAAATTTATTTGCAAAGATTCGCAATTTGAGTTTGTCATCATTTTTTCCAATCCTTGTCCTTTAACCAGCTTCGTGGGCTTTATTTCTATATCATACTCCAATAATGTAGCTATCCATTTCGCCCTCCTGCCTTCTGGATCTGGTTGAGTCAAAATTGATTTTACTGCAGCGGTTGGAACATGTGCAATTACTCTGAAATCCTTTAATGCTTTAACTAAGGCATAGGCCTATTTTTCCATGATGTCATATTTCAATTCCCCATCCCGCAGCATTTTACTGAAAAAGGCTATGGGTTGTTCCAAATTTTCATCATTTTTCTGCAATAATACTGCTGCTATGGTATGTTCTGAAGCATATGAGAATACTAAAAAATCTTTGGCAAAATCTAGACTTACCAAAACAGGGGCTTCTGAAATTGCTTTCTTGATTTCCCGAAATGACTCCTTAGCTTCTGTATTCCACTTTATTTCATGACCCTTCTTCAACATATTTGTAATATTCATCAAAATCTCAGCAAAGCTTGGTACAAATCTCCTCAAGAAATTTACCTGTCCCAGAAAAGATTGTATCTCCTTTTTGCTTCTGGGTTCTCCTACCTTCAGGATTGCACTTACTCTTTCAGGGTCAATCTTTATGCCATCTTTGGATATTATATGGCCTAGCAGCTTTCCTTCTTCTAATGCAAAATTAAACTTCTTTGGATTCAAATATATACCATATTTTCTACACTTCATGAAAACCTTCTCCAGATGACGCAGATGTTCTCTGTCAGACTTCGAGTAGACTGTGATATCATCCATATAAATTACCACAGAAATCCCAATTTCACCCGAAAAGGCAATGTCCATAGCTCTCTGAAAAGTAGCTCCTGCATTCATCAGGACGAAAGGCATTTTTGCATACATGAAAGTGCCCCAAGGTGTGGTGAAAGCAGTCTTCTCTTGGTCTTCAGGTAGTACCTTGATTTGATTATAACCAAAGAAACCATCTAACATTGAAATTCTCTCAGCTCCTACCACCTACTGTAGTATATGATCCATTTTTGGTAAAGGATAATTATCTTTCATAGAGAACTTATTCAAATTGCGGAAATCTATACACAGTCTTATCTCTCCGTTCTTCTTTCTGACAGGGACCAAATTCGCAACCCATTTAGAAAATTTGAGTGTTACAATGATCTTGGCATCAAATAACTTCTTTATTTCCTTCTCAATGACAGGGAGCAATTTAGGGTTGATCCTCCTGAGTTTCTGTTTAAAAGGCTTCTCCCCAGACTTTATAGGAATAGTGTGCTGTATGATAGATGTATCATATTCTTTGAGGTATTCATAACTCCAAGCAAACACATCTGTATACTTTTTCATCAACTTTACATACTCCTCTTTCTCCCTTTCAGGCAGCTTCTTGGATAATTTTAGGATTTTAGGATTTTCTTCAATGCCAATATTTTTATCTTCAACCGCATCTCCAACAGGTTTCACTTTGGGGTTCTTGGCAACATCATTTTGATCAAAGAGATTTTCTAAAGGGATTGGGCCTCTTGGTATGAAATTATTTTTCAGCTGGATAATATCCTTACCTCCCAAGGTTTTCCTTAACTTTGTAGCATCTTCTTCTTCTGTTTCAATTTCTTCATCATCTCCAAGGGTCCCATCCTTGTCATTTTCATTGTCAAAATGAGTATTCAAAAACTCTCATGATAATTCTAAAAATCTTCGGATCTGCATATCATATTCAAACACCTGCCAGTATTTGGAATTGTCTGGAATAGAAGGTCTGTTCATAATCTCCACCTTGTATTCCTTTTTACTAGCCATTGGGGTTTCAAATTTTCTAGCAGATACTGCTAAAGAATCAGCCACCAAATTTTCAACCCTGGGAACAACCTGAATTGTATGCTCCGTGAAGAAATTACCAAGCATATCCCATACTTCATTTCTGTAAGCCCTCATTCGAGGATGCCTAGTTTGATAACTCTCATTTACCTGGTTTAT
Organism: Pseudotsuga menziesii; assembly: GCA_001517045.1. Classification (NCBI taxonomy): domain Eukaryota; kingdom Viridiplantae; phylum Streptophyta; class Pinopsida; order Pinales; family Pinaceae; genus Pseudotsuga; species Pseudotsuga menziesii. The sequence continues at coordinate 309,967 of LPNX011091613.1, read as the reverse complement.
CACCAACTCAGAATCTCCCAAGATCCTGACTCTCTGAGACCCCAAATATTTCAAAGCATGTAATCCTAATAACAAAGCCTCATACTCTGCTACATTATTTGTGCATTCAAATAGCAATTTGTATGATAAAGCTTTGAAATCATGAATAGGGGAAATTATGTATACACCAGCCCCAGCGCCAACCTTTGCAACAGATCCATCAAAGTACATAATCCATTGGCCTTCTTTTTTTTGTTTTTCCTCCAGAGCGTCCTGTTCCAAAATATCTTTTTCATTATTTTCCTCAGACTTCTCCTGCAACGTCTTTTCTACATCATGTGGGACAGAATTATTAAAGAAAATAGAAGACCCCAAATCAGTGTCAACAGCATATATGTGATGAACTTCAAGTTTATCCTGACTTCTTACTACATATGGAGTTCTGTTTTCACTATATAATCTTCTGCTCCCATCAGGAACTGGGATAGTAGCATATGACATATCCATCTGTAAACTACCTTTCAATTTGGAAGTCCACGATCTTGATAATAGTACCCCAAATTTGGGTGGGATGTCTGCCACTACCACATCCATGACTATAGTTTTAGAAGGTAGTTTGTTCAGGGTTACCACCATGTCTTTAATTAATCCAAGGCATTTTACTCTTTTAGAATCAAAAGAGTATAGATCTTTGTAATGTCTCGTTACTTCCAAACCCATGATTTCTACCACCCCTTTTGGCATTAGATTATGTGATGCCCCTAAATCCAACATAGAATTATGGACCACTTTGTCATGCACATTTAGGCTTAAATAGAAAGGAGGAACTTCTTCATCTTCCATATTTTCAACTTTTGATACAAATGAAATAGCAGGATTATCATCATTCAATTCTAAAATGTCAGACTGCCATTCTCCTTGGTTTTTGACCATTTTTGTGATAGTATCTCTGTATTCAGTGTTTCTCAATAACTCATTAAATGGAATAGATATCTTTAGCTTTGAAAGCTCATTTTGTAGGTTAAAACCAGCACCAATCTTTTCCACATCAATCGGAGTCGCCTTCTTTATTATTGTATCCCTTTGTACCTCATTTTCAACCTCCTTATTCACAGAAGGCTCTTTTTGTAGTTCTTTTCCTTTTTCTCCATTCAAAGAACTAGAGGAAGGCTGATTTGGGTTTGCCTTCCCTTTATTTATGGGGACATCCCTATTCCTCAGTCTGATTTTCCTTTGCACATCATCCATTGCATGTAAATAACCTCTTTGATATAGCTCATTTTCAAATTCTTCATTTGCATGTTCCTGCGCAAACATATTATGTTCCTCTTCAGTAAGATATATTTCTGAATCCTGTTCTCCAAACAGATGAATCTCATTTTCAGGGGGGTCTTCTTCATCAGCAACATAATTTTCAGGGAAAGGCAGATGGATGGGCTGCTCTTCTTGGTTTCTTGGATTTCTCTGGTCTCTCTGTCTATTTTGGGGGAGAACAGGGGGATTTGGTCTTCTGAAATTTGGATTCCTGATTTGGGGATCCCCTTGCTCTCTATTGAAAGGCCTAGTGTCCATGGTTAACCTATCCATCAACTTATCCATAGTCTTCAACATCACCTCAAATTTAACCTCAGTGGAAGAAGATGAGGTAGAAGGTACATTTTCTTCTTTTCTCCTCCTATCCATATCTCTATGTTTCATCTTTCCACTTGCCATCATGTTAGCTTCCACTTCTAGGGCATCAGTAAACATGGCAGCGAGAGTTGCCGATTTTCTTTCCCGCAATGAGAATGCAAAATCATTATCAAAAGCCCCAGCATAATGTAGTTTAGCAGCTTCTGGAGAAGGCGTTATATCTTCCGGGATAGAGTTATAAGTCCTCATAAATCTGCTTGAGAATTCATGAATAGACTCAAAACCCCCTTTCTTAAGACTGTTGTACTAAGATAAGAGCTGTAGAGGATTCTGTTTATCATCCCATCTATCCAAAAATGCATTCTGAAAAGCCTGAAAATTCACAATAGACCCATTTGGAATATCCTTGAACCATTTCTTTTCCTTTCCTAACAAACTTTGGGAAAACAATCGCATTTTAACATCAGGATAGTCAACTTCTTCCAAGTCAATAAAATCTTCAAACTTGGCAACATGTTGTTTCGGGGTTATATCACCCTCCCCATCAAATAAATAAATTCTCTGAGAATAATTTTGAGGGAGATCATGTAATACAGCAGGCAGACGCAAGGGAGAAAATCTAGCAGCCATTGGTCTAGGCGGATTCACATGGACTGAAGAACTTTGAGTGTGCTCAGAGGTAGATGATTTAACCTTAGAGGTTTGTTGCAAGTCCCTCCAGAGGGAATCTAATAGATAGGACTCTAACCTACGGGGATTGAACTCAGTATTTTTAAGGTCAGATTCAGACTTGGTTCTCAACAGGTTCTTTCCAGTATTAACTCCCCATTCTGGATTAATATAAGAATCTTGTGATGATGATGGACCGAACAAAGGAAAATCTACCTTTTCTTTATTTTTTCTTCTAAACAACTTTTCTGGGTCTTCAAAACTTTTCAAGATTTTGGTATCAGAGTTACCTCGCGTGTGTCTTCTCGAAGCCAGAATGTCTTTCTTAAATTCTGAAACAATTTCACAATGAATTCGCCAGGGAAAATACAACCTTCTTTTCTTTTCGAAATTCCTATTTGCCCACAGAAATCTTTCTTAATCTTTGTCGTTCTCCCAGGGAAGATATGCACTTTCGTTCCCCGGAAACGGCGCCAGTTTGTTAGCACTCAGAATGTACCCAGGTTGTAAAAGGTAAACTCCAAGGTAACAGCAAAACCACTTTAGAAAGAAACTGGTATTTTCTTCCAGAGAGGGATCTCTCAATAAATATTTAACAGGACCAGATATAAAATAACATTTAAAGATTTGTGTATTTGGCTGAAACAATCACATAACCATTGGGCATGGAGTCATATACAATATAAATGTATCACAAAGACATGTACAGGAGATTTATCAAAGGCAAGATAATCACATCATCACAATCATTCAAATTAATCCAGGTGGAACATAAGAGATGAGGAAACAACCCATTAATACAGAGCATCAGCAAGGATGAATTCTATATCAACTTTAGCAGAAAAATCATATAATATCTGAAATGATGACTAGAGCATAAACATATGAATTCTGATCATCTAACACTATATTCCAGATACGAGGAAGAAACAAAATGGAGTGTTACACAAGGGAAATACAATCACATAAAGAAAGAAGCACAGACTGTAATATCAATGACACAGGAATCTATGACCAAAACTCTCATGCATTCACTTTGTTATTCCAAAAATAGATATGTTCCAAAATTCTTCCACCCGATGGGTTCCAACCCCCATCTCTTAAAAAAGATGCAAATTTATACATAAAATAATAGGTCTTCCAAGAAGATCAATCACTGAATGATCGGCTTAATTTAGAGTCTTGTAACTGAATTCCTAACTCCTAGGAAGTTTGTTACAACTCCACTCCTAACAGATCATAAAGTAAAAATAAACTTGATAACAAACTTTCGCCCAGCCAGCTCCATGTATTTGCCCCATCAGCTCCATGTCTTTGCCCCATCAGCTCCTCAGTGCATAACTCCTGTTTCTAGGAATGAAGAATATACTTTGTCTTTCCAACCGCTCTACGGCTTTCCACTGCTCCGAATTTGGGGTGTCACATTCCATCATTTCCCGAATTGATACTTCGAGCTCCATATATGCTTCATAGGACTTCTTGGGCAATCTGCTTCTGATAATTGCGAATTTTTGTAGAATTTCGAAATCTTCTATTAACATATCCACAATGGTTTTCCCTGTTAGGCTTTTCTCCAAATCATTAAATTTGGAGTGGTCCATGCGGCACTGGACAAGCAGGTTATGATAATGTTCCTGTGAGAACATCCATCCCTCCTCGTCCCAGAAGGAAGGCAATCCGTCTTCGAACAGCTCTTTAAAATCCTGTTTGAAATTATTAACCTGCAAAAGCAATCCTTCTGATTTATCTTGGACCATCTTGATTAAGTGATGCTTGTGGATGAATTTATTTGCCCACAGCACTATTGATACTCTGTCTTTTATGTCCATATCGTGCAATTTCTGATATGTCAGTGAATTCAGAAAATTCAGTGTGTTCTGAGTTGTAGTAAGAGGTCTCTTCTCCATATGTTCATTTACCAGTTTTAATCTTTGGTGAGCCAAATTTATCAGTATATTCAAATCATCAATAAAATTTAGATAGTGCCAGAACTTGGTAATCTCTATCGACAAGGTATCCCAAATTATATGTTTTGCCCCCTGAAGAGGGCCTTTCCCGATGTTTTTCTCCTTTAACTCGTCGAATTTTTTCTGCAACTGATTTCTGTCCTGTAATATTTGCTTTTTACTTTCACTTACTTTGGCCAATTCAACTTTTATCTTTTCATTCTCTGCCTTCAATTCTTTAATTGCTTCATCTTTCAAGCTCACCTGGGACATAGGCAGCAACAAATCATCTGTAGAAAAATCATCTAATGGCTTGTGGATATTCACAATGTACAGGTCTTCATCAGCGGGGGTTTGACTCATTAGCTCTTCCATAATTTCCTTCTCGTCACTTTGGTCTTTTTTCATTAAGGAAATCTAGGATAATAGTTCATTCCGCTCGGCCTCCCACCTGTCCTTTTCTTCCTGTAGCTCGACAGCTTTTCCCTTATACTCCATCATCTCTTGATGGACTTTATCCTTTTCCTCTTGCAAAGCCATTAATTCAGCTGATTGGACATGCTCTGAACCTGGGATCTTCAGCTTTTTCTTTAGGACCTGGAGTGCATTGTCTTTTTCCTCTAGCATCCTCTTGACTGCCTGGGTGTTATCTGAACTAACAATGTCTGTTTGCAGCTTTCTAATCTGAATGACATTTGCTTTATTCTCAACTCTCTCATGCTTCAATTGAATTTCTAATTTGTCTATCAAAACTTGCAATTTATTAATCCTTACCATGGCTTGCAATAAGTCTGAGTAAATGATGTCACTGGTTTGTTTGTGCAGTTGTATCTTATCCGGAGTACTGATTTTTTCCAGCCGGATCTCCATTTCAGACATCTTCTTGTCGTTTACTATAGCCATCTTAAATGTATTTCTCTCAGCATCTCTAGCAGAAACTAGAGAGGTTTTTGAACTGTATAAACTTCTCACTCTCAGGAGCAAATTTCTTGTCTCCTCCAGAGACTGTTTCCTCTTCTCTGTATAGCTGGCTTTTAGCTCTTCCTTTGACTTAAATACCGGGCTTGATTCTGAACTGTCTACATCACCCTCTACATTTTTAAAAGATAATTGATTTACTTGTACGGTTTTCATGGGAATTATGGAAACCTTTTTGAAACCATCAGAAACTTCCTCATTTACCATTTCACCACCTTCAAGCAGCTTTGCCATTTTATGGGACCCATCTTCGTCCACTTCCATACTCTCAATCTCAGAGAGACTTCTCTTAACTACAATGTTAGTATTTTCTGATACTTTAATGGGTGCAATATGTGGATCTTCCTTGAACTGTAACAGATTGGCTGTTTCAGCCAAATTTTCAACAGACTGGTGCTCAAATGGCTTATTCTTGTTGGCTTGTTTCCTTAGGGATATAACATGATGTGGATCATAATTCACTTTTGATTCCTTTTGGAAATCCATATTCTCTAACAACTTCTCTATGAATATTAAGGCGCCTTTACTTTTAAAAATGAAAGAGCCGACTTTAAGTGGAAATTTAATGTTTGAAGACTTCTTGAAAGCCCCAAAATGATCTTCTTCAGACAGCAACCTCTACCTCATAAATTCAAGTGCGAAAATCCTCGGGGTTAAAAAGGTAGTTAACCTGTAAGGCTAACTGGTAAACCCATATATTCTTAACACAGTGTGGTCCCTTTACAGAAACCAGTCTCCAACCCGATCTTCGGATGAAGACTGCATTAAACACTTCATTTCATCCAGAACACGGGGCAAATCCTCATCAAATAACATTCTGTACATTTCTGACATGATCGAATTAGTAAATTCGAACATGTTGATTTGCTTGGGAAAATCAGAAGAGCACAGAGTACTTAAAAATTTCAACTCGGTGACATTGGAGCATAACAGAATGTTGAGCAAGTAGGTTTGAAACCTAAAGAACCGAACTTTTGGAAACTCAGTTAACTGAAGATGGATTGCTTCAGCGAGATATTCATCAAAATTAAACACAGGAATTGGCTGGGATTCAGGGCTCGAGGAACTTATCTTTAATAAAAAACCAAGGGTGACATCACCTACACGACAATCATCACTCAGACCTAATACTTGACAAACCAGAGACACGACCATTTGGACTTCATTTTTGAAAATGTGCATAGGGTAGGGCAGGAAAAAACCATCAAGGGATTGACCTTCTTTTAAAATATTAGACAGAAAATGACAGCGATTCTCAGTCCCACAATTCTTGTAAAAATCAGCAAGGACCGACTCATTTATCGACTCATGATTAACAGGGTAATTTTCAGGTAAACTGAGATTTTCTCTGATGACTGTGGCATCGATTTTACAAAGTATTCTGGACGCAGACTGACTCACAATTATTCTCTGGGAGGGAGAGTAGTTTACAGCACACCACTTTGCAAATTCCAGGAAAGGGAGGGTTTTCTCAAGAGCGAAGTAATACAGGAAAGACTTACAGACATTTAATACATCGTTCCCCTATGAGTTATAATACCACAATTTATCCTTACTGACCGACACGCTCCCTATGGATAGGAAGGGGTCGCACACACTCCTATCTCTGTCCACTAAAAACTCTTCTCTATCGTCTACAACCTGACCAGACACTTGAATTTCTTTCCCCTGGTCGATTACTTAATTTACAAAGGTAATTTGGACGGAGGAACTACAGGGTTTAAGCTTTACCTGGTTGACTGTAGAGGCGTGTGCTTGGAGCGTGCTCGAAACTGACAAATGGAAGCTGCTGAATCGGCCAGTCCTTTTCACCCTTCCCGAACAAATAAAATAATAATGATAGAAGTCAACTTTGCTTTTATAGGCCCCCACCGGCTTTCCATAAACCACTTTTGTCTCCGGAGCCTACCACAATTCGCCACGTGGACAATAGTTTATTTTCCGCAACCACCATCTATTCCTATCTGTCACGCACTTCCATTCTTCGGATTCATTCAAGACCATCGATCTGATTCTTCTTTAATATCTAACCCTTGGATCACGTGCCACGTACCTCTTTCCGCCGGGCGTCTTGGTAATAAACAACGTGCAAGTCTCCATCCCGGAAACATCTCCAACCGTTGATGAAAAGGCCACTCACTACTCCACCGTTAGATCGGGAAGGGGATATTCGATTCCACTGAGTTTCCCGACCTTATCCTTCATGCAACTTCATGTTCCGGAATTGCCCACAGCCATAGATGTGATCAACCTTTATTTATGAGCCGTTGGATTAGGTGGCACCTATCAAATTCCGCTGGGCTCCGTCATTTTAACCACCGCGCAAGTTTATGTTCCGGAACCGTCGACCGCCGTTGATCCACTTTACCTTTAATCCTCAACCGTCGGATCAACGACCACCTACTCATTCCGTTGGGCGCTTTGGATTTATCTGCCGTGCAGATTTTGGCTCCGGAATCAATCCCGACCGTGGATGTGATCTAACTTTTCCTTTCCACCGTTGGATCGAGTATTATGTACTCGATTCCGCCGGACTCTATTTATTTAACCAACATGCGATTTCTTAAGGCAGATCAAATATGGACAGTGGATCTACCCGAGCCAGATTGATAGTCGTTGATCTGTGCACCCGATAAATGCCCGGACATACTTTATCTTCCTCGCATTTTTGAGAGTGCGGAGACAATCATGGCCATTGATTTCTATCCTTTCAACTCGCACCATCATATCCTTGATAACGGGATCACTTCTTTGGGGTATCACCATACTCTTACAATATATCTTCTAACCAAGGTTTGACAAGCAACCTATTATTTCTTCTTCATCATGATTTTTTATCCCCTTTGATAAATAATGGTGTTAACAGGATCTACCCACAACTGCTGGAATTTGGTATGCTTTCCTTTCTCATCATGGGGGTGGTTCCATTTGAGGACTAAGTCTCCTACCTAAAATTCTTTTGTCCCAGCCTTATGCTTGTCAAACCATCTCTTAACTGACTCTTGTTGTTGCTTGAAGCATTCTTTGGCTTTAGATCTAGCCTCTTCTGCTTTCAAGAGATTATATATTCTTATCTGTAAAACTTCATCATCAGACCCTATAGACTCTTGAGCTAGTATGGAAGATGGTAGCATGATATTAGGAGGAAGGATGGATTCTTTACCATAGACAATGGTATATGGAGACACTCCAATTGCAGACTTGGGGGTGACTCTATCCGCCCAAACGGCATTTGGTAATGCTGAGTGCCAACTCCTCTGGTTTTCTACCACAGTCTTCTTTAAAATTCTAATCAAATTTTTGTTAGAGGATTCAGCCAGGCCATTTCCTTGTGGATAGTAATTAGCAGAATAATGAAATTTTATCCCTTTATCATGAGCAAAAGCAGTCAATTTAATTGATGAAAAGTACTTAGAATTATCAAAAACTAACGAAACTGGAACTCCTCGTCTTCATTTATCTTGTGCAGCGGGGTAGCTTCGACCCAGCGAGTGAAGTAATCAGTCACAGTCAAAATGTACTTGTGCTGCAGAGAGGAATTTGGTTTTATTTCTCCAATAATATCCAGTCCCCATTGCTCGAATGGCTCGGTAATCATCACAGGATTTAGAGGTGTTGCTACTTTAGGCTGTCTCCCACCACACCTTTGGCAAATATCACACTTCCTGACATGTGCGTGTGCATCTCTAAAGAGCGTAGGCCAGTAGTAACCTGCCCTAAGGATTTTGTGGGCTGTGGTATCCCCTAAATAATGTCCTCCAATAGGACCGTCATGCAATTCTGCCATCACTTTCTTTGCATCTTCCTTTTCTAAGCATCTGAGAAGAACCCCGTCATAATTCTTTTTGAACAATACCCCTTCCACAATTTGATAAGATGTTGATTTAAGATGTAGTGCTCTTCTTTGCTTGGAATTCCAATGTTCAGGTAACAGCCTCGCCTGCAGGTAATGTACAAGGTCTCTATACTAAGACTCGGGAGCTGTAAACAAAGGACATACATCCATTACATGTAATTCGGCCTCATCTTCCCAGGCATGTTCTTCATTTTTTCCATTTTTAGTCATCTATTTGCACAACCCCTGTCCCTTAAATATAGATGATGGCTTGAATTCAAGGTCATATTCTTGAAGAGCTATTACCCAGTTGCCCCTTCTTTCTCCTAATTCTTTCTGTATAAGAAGAGACCTTACAGCTGGGTAGGGGACGATCACCTTGGTTCTATTCTTTAAAATATAAGGCCTGAATAGTTTTACTGCTTTGAATACAGCATAAGCTTGTTTATCAACAGCTGGGTAGTTCAATTCGGCCCCTTGCAGACCAGTGCTCATGAAGGATATTGGGAATTCATCCCCCCCATCTTCCTTTTGCGTAAGCACAGCTGCTAGCGAATCATCGGATGCAAAAGTATATAAAATAAAGTCTTTATTGAAATATGGACTCTTCAAGGAGGGTGCATGTGCAACAGCAGTCTTCATTTTGCTGAAAGCGTTCTTCTCAATTTCTATCCACTTGAACTGTGCATTTTGTTTCACCATCTGCTGCAGTGGCTTAACGATCTAAGCAAAATCAGGGACAAATATTCCCACGAAGTTTATAGTTCCCATAAAAGACTGCATCCCTTTTTTATTGTGGGGCAAGGGGATTTGTTCAATGGCCTTGATCCTTTCTGGATCTATAGAAATTCCTTTCTTTGAAACTATGTGACCCAACAACTTGCGCTCCATGACCGCGAACACACACTTCTTAGGATTGAGGGAGATGCCATATTTCCGACAGCGTTCGAAAATTTGCTTTAAGTGAAACGCGTGCTCTCCTCTTTTCTTCGAGAATATTGTGATGTCGTCAAGGTACACTATAGCACTTCGTCCAATCAATTCACAGAAAGCTATGTCCATAGCCCTCTGAAATGTTGCTCCAGCATTTATCATCCCAAAAGGCATCCTTCTGTAGGCGAAGGTTCCCCATTTGATCCTAAACGTTGTCTTTAATCTGTCTTCTTCGGCTACTAACACTTGATTGTAGCCAAAGAACCCATATAATAATGAAAATAGTTCAAAACCAGAGACCATTTGCAGCAATTGCTCCATGGGTGGCACAGGGTAGTTATCTTTATCAGAGGCGCGGTTTAGATTTCTGAAATCCATGTAGAGTCTGATTTCTCCAGACTTTTTTCTTACTGGTACCAGATTTGACACCCATTCAGAGTGTCTGACTTTGAAAATGATTCTAGCATCCAATAATTTCTTCACTTCACTCTGAATCAGTGGTTCCAACTTTGGATGCATTTTTCTCAATGGTTGCTGATATGGCTTGACGCCTTCTTTAATGGGGATGACGTATTTGATGATGCTAGTATCATATGTTTTCAAGTCTTCGTACGTCCATGCGAAAACATCTTTATATTTTTTAAACAAATTGACAAACTTGTCTCTTTCAGTTGGTGAACAGCCGTTTTCGAGATTCACAAATTTAGGATTCGTCTCAGTCCCTAAATTAATCAACTTAAACTACAGGGATGAGCTGTGGGTCTTCACGTTGGCTGGTCTTCTGAATTTTTCATTTAAATCGAACATTTTTTCTAACGTTTTGACTCCTTTAGGAATGAAATTATCATATTTCATCTCAGCCTAATGCTCTTCGTCGTCTATGATCACTCCTTTAAACACCTCGTCATTCGTTAAACATTCTATGATCTGATAGTCATCATCGAACACTCGTAGGTTCGTAATCATATCAGGTACAGAGGGCCTGAAAAGCAGTTCGACAGAACATCGATTATTAGTGGGTACGAGTCTAGCGGCTGATGTGGCCAATAGATCAGCAGCTGCATTTTTAATTCTTGGAATTGAAATGATGTTAAATCCATTAAATTATTTCAACAAATCCCATACCTCATTCTGGTAAGCCTTTAAGTGAGGAGAAATACAATGTATCTGATTCCGGATTTGTTTCACAATAATTTCAGAGTCCCCAAAAACTTTTAGATTACTTACCTTTAATTCAATTGCCTTCTTTAGTCCCTGCACCAGCGCTTCACATTCAGCTGTATTATTAGTACACTCAAACTCTAATCTACATGAAAGGAAATGTTTATTCTTCTGCAGGTCAATCAATACACAGCTAGCCCCTGACCCCTCTAATGTCTTAGAGCCATCGAAAAATAAAGTCCAAAAATCATTAACTACTGAAAATGAATCTACTCCTACTACTAAGTCTACTATTTTACAGTCAATCTCATCAGCCTATGAGAATCGAAGGAGATCAGGCTGGGTATCAGATGTGTTGTTGTCTTCTTCTGCTTGGTAATTACCTAGTTCCAACTCAATAAAATAGTTTCCCAATACAGACTCCACTGGTACATTTTTCTCCTCCAGTTGAGTAACATTTTACTTCATGTGAGGTTCTCTTAAAATCTTGATCTGGTTCGTACTTCCTTTGTATGGCAACCACAGATGCGACCAATCTGAGGCGAAATATCCATTTAATTTGGCCGACCAATCTCTGCTCAGGACGAGACCGTAAGCATCTGGTATATCAGCCACCACGATGTTAATAACCTGGAAAAATTTGTCATTAGATGCCAGACGGACTAGGACATCTTCTAGCTCACCAATTACCTTTACATTCGTTCTATCCAATTGAACCACCCTCCACGTGGATGGCTTAGGCTGCCCATTGATCTTTTTATAGATTGATATGGGCATAACATTTACCGATGCCCCTGAGTCTACCAAGCAATTATGTACATTATGATTGAAAATTTCAAATGTGAGGAGGAAAGGTGGATGTTTTCTTTTAGACTTACCTCCAACGCTGGTTTCTCCAATTTCTTCTTCTTCCTGAGGTAGATTATTGGCGGGAAATTTCTCATCTGATGCTTCAAGTGCTTTCAACAGTCTTTCTTTTTGCTGCGGCACTTTACACATTTCGAATAGTGGAACATTCGCTTTTACCTTCTTTAAATCCTCCACAATGTCATAATCCATCGGTTTCTCAATGGGATGGGGTTTATCATCATTTTCTGCACTTGGCATGGCCTGCGCCTCATTCTGCCTAGGATTTTGGCTGGTAATAGTGAACTCTGGAATTTTATCAGCCGAAGATTTGTTTTGAAAATTTTTCTTAACATTTCTCTGTAGCCTCTTAATATTTGGGAGTATAAGACTGTCTCCCTTAACCGTACCTTGGCTCCTTGTGGCTAGGTTGGTTTCCATAACTTCCTTGTACCCCGGAGTCTTTTCCTCTTCAGCATCAAACAATGAGACAGAATTCCATAAAGCCATGGTTTCCTCTTCCTGTTCTTTAGTAGAAGTAGAAGCAGAATTATCTTTTCTTTCTTCATCTCCCTCTTCCGTTAATCTAGAATCTAACAGTTGATTCATGACCAACGTCATCGAATTTATCCATTGAGGAAAATTCTTTTCAGAGTGTGGTTGTTGGTGGAAAGTGCAAAAATTGTCCAAGCCTACCTCTGTTAAATTCATAGATGCAGTATTGTGAGGAGGAGGTTGAGACTGATGGTTATCCTCTCTTTTCTTATAATATGGCTTATAAAACTTTTGTGCTTCCTTTTCTTTCTCCATATCTATGATTTTGTTGGACAGCTTCTGCATCATCTTGGCCATATTTTCCAAATCTGGTGACTTTTCTTCCTTAGGCTTAGTAAACAATAAGGCTTTCCTGGCTGCACCTTTTTCTCCAGACTATTCTGGATAGTCTTCAATGCTCTCTCTCTCAGCTTCCACCACTTTTGCTTCTTCATAAGTTTCTGTCAAAGTAGGCTTGGCCCTACCTTTTGCAAACATGGCCAAATCAGGACCTAATGCTGAAGTATAGTACTCAATCAGCACCTTGTCCTAAGGCTTATCTGTTTCAGAGAAATTCTTGAGATATGCTGCAAACCTTTGTGTGAAACTGTGCACTTTTTCTTTTCTTTCTTTCTTCAACGCGCACAGTCCTTTCATGAGGGCTGCATGAGTTTTCTGAGTTGCATACTTACTTCTGAAAATTCTTTTGAAGGTATCCCAATCAGGTATAGAGTTAGCAAGCAATCCAAAGTACCATGATGTTGCAGCTCCTTTAAGGGTATGAGGGAACAGTCTGCAGACTACATCTTCATATTCCCTGGCCCTTAATCCTTCAATTGCCAAGTAAAAACTTTGTAGATGATCATCTACTAGTATTTTCTCATTTGGGTCAAACTTGGGCAACATCTTATCAAAGGCTTGAGGTAGGTCGTGTAACGAAGGTGTCAGGTTTAATGGTGATCTGGCTCTCCATGTAGGTGGTGGATTAGGCGGGTTAGGCGGTGGATTATCATTTACTCCTGCCATGAGTCTGGGTGGGGAGTCGGGAGGTGAAACAACTGGAGTATGAGCAGGAGAACTGCGAGGGGTTTCTGGGCCTTCTTGATTCAAAGGTAGCACAACTTCTTGTAAGGCCTTTTCTACAAGCTCTTCCCAGTCTCCTACCAATACTGAGTCTTCTGCTTCAGGACGATCTTTCCTTTTATACTCTCTTCTGGGAAGTTCAGGGATGACTGGCAATCCTCCAATATTCTTTGCGTATGCCCTGGTGTGTCTTCTCAGATCATTAAAAATTTCATTGCCAACAGAATATAGATGTTCTCTTTCTTCCGGAATTGGATTTTGAAACCCAATGCTTTCAGAACTGTCACCGGTGGACTATTCTCGAGAAAATGGGTTTCCTAAGCCAGCCATACACTGGCAGCCCTCCTTCTAGCGCCAAAAATGTTGAGGCCTCAAAATTCGCAGGCAGAAACAGTAAGGGATTCTCCCCAATCAACGTTCCCAACTAGCCCGTTGACTGTTTGGTATAGGGAATCCGTCCGGTTTGCGGTCCAGCTACCGTAGGTCAAGTACAAAACAAAGGATTTACCGGTTACGGCCCGGTCCACCGAGTTTTTTGTATTATTGACTTAAGTTATGAAATGGAAGTGCCTAATTAACAATGCAGGGTGATAAAGATGCAAGGAACAGTCACAATGTGATGCGCGGGTTCTTACCTCTCGTCTTAAATCTCACAAACATCTAAATCGCATACAACAATAAATCAAAGCTAACTACCTAATCTATCCCTAGGGAGCAGAATTATCATTCATCAATGAGTAATATATTTTGTACATGCATAATGAAAAGTTACAGATAGCTGATACTTCTTTCAAGACACATGAATGATTACAGATATTTGAACAACCAGATGGCCAATTGTTTTATGAACAACATTTATTACTCACAGTGGAAAAACATCCCAAAGATACTGAAGAACATTCAACAAGAACATAGGTTCAGGAAGTTAAATACTCTCACAGTTAATGAAATACAACTGAAAAAGAAATAGTTCTCCTTCATCCTTATTCATTTAGTCACAGTGATACATTCCACATTTTTCTCTTTGCGGCAGGCAAAAGTTGCAGTTTCTGACTGTAAAACGAAATAGTTCCTCTTACAAGCCAATAGTTCACAAATTTTTTCCCAAGGAAAAAGTCCTATCTCCTTCCTATCTTTAAAATATTTAAACTATACAGCAGGTCATTTGGGCTGCCCCCAAACGTGTGACTTTTCAGTCTCTTGAGTGTTTCAGATTCTTCTTCAGACCGCTTTGTCTTCTCATTTTTTTATTTTATGTGAACGTTCATCTTCTTATTAGTAACTGATAGATTTTCCAGGCTGTGCTTTGGCCGTCATTCGTTTTGTCCTTTCTTCAGTCCTGAGAACCACGGTTTGACTTTTTTCCAAGACTGCCTAGATTGCCTTCGTGCTGCATTTGCCTTTAAAAAATCCTTCAGGTCTACTTGAGAACAAACCAGAATGCATCATTCGTTTGATTTGCGCTACAAAACAAAACAGCAGATTATACCACTGAAAAGGCTAATCCACTAGAAAAGGCAGGCTTGTGATAATAATACCAACAGCGGAAATCGGGAGGTAAATGACATCGGAAACCAAATGGCTTTTCTAGCCGCAACGGCGGAAGAGTAAAGGCTACAGGCCTGCGACGTGAGGGCGGGAAAGACTTAGAATCGGAAATCGGACGACTTTTCCTTTCGGAAGCTCAATGACTTTGAGAGCCGCAATGGCGGAAGGGAAAGGCTGAAGATACGCGATGCGGGTGGGAAAACTTTGGTTGGAAGTCGGAAGGCTTTGACATCGGACGCGAAATGGCTTTCTTAGCCGCAACAATGGAAGGGAAAAAATCTTCGGGCGCATGACTGAAAGGCAAACGCTTATCGGCTGTCGGAACGATTTGGGCTCCTCAACGGCGGAAGCAGACAAGCTTCAGCTTCTGATCGAAACAAGAAAGACTCCCGATCCATAAAAAAAAAAACTAAGTGTTTCAGTCAGCTTTAAACATTCAACAATGGACAAAAAACCCGTTTTACCTCCGCAACGGCGAACCACAACAAAGAACATTTAATCCTATCGACAAGCCAAAACCAACATTAAAATTTGCGACCCACCATAAGTTTCAAATGCAGGAATCTTCTGGAAAACCAAGACGGATTGTAAACTCCAAGAAATCATCCACAATTGATGCATGACCCAAAAAATCCAAGGATCCAGATGATCAAGGGCAAAAACATGAGGAGGGACCCAGAATTTAAGAAATTTGGGGGAAAAACAGTTGCAGCTGCAACATGATGATGATGATGATTATCATCATCATGAGGATGACAATGATGATGATGACGATGATGATGAAGATGATGATGATGTTGATCGTGACAATGATGATGATGATGACGATGATGATGAAGATGATGATGGTGGTGATGATGATGATGACAATGACAATGATGGTGATGAAGTTGATGATGATGATGTTGATGATGATGGTGATGATTATGATGTTGATGAAGATGATGATGGTGATGATGATGGTGATGATGATGGTGACCATGATGGTGATGATGATGGTGATGATGTTGATGATGAGTATCATCATCATGAGGAAGACGGTGATGATGATGACAATGATGATGAAGATGATGCGCCATATGTATCATCATATGTGTCAACATTGTAAGGATTGGACATATCATCATCATCATCATCATCATCATCAGTTACGCTCATCGTGTCATCATCGGAATAATATTCATCGACATTGTCTGCTACATCATCTTATTCAACTATTCCTTGGACCTCTTCTGTTGGATCATCATCATCAGCTAACTCAATTTGATCATGCTCTTCGTCATCATATTCTTCTTCCAGAGAATCCTCTTCATTACCATCATCTAGGCTATACTTTACCGGCCTTCCCCTTGGATCGTGTCTCACAACAAATGACCAGCCCGCTTTACCTGGAACCTCTGAGTAAAATACTTGTTCACATTGGCTTGGAAGAACATAGGACTCTATTCCTGGCTCAAACAACCTTGTGTTTACCATTGTAAATCCATTATCATGTTCAATAATAATTCTATCGGGATCACGTTGATTCAATCATAACCTGTACCATTTGACAACGAATAGAACTACCTTAAAGGATTTAAAGTCACACTGTATAATATCTTCCAAATACCCATAGTATCGATTTTTTGAGACTTCTGGATGTCTGTTAGTTCCAGATGAAACATTGGTAACCTCAAAGACAGCTGAAACCCTAGAATCTGATGTTTTCTTTGTTTCATCCAATTTTTTGATCCAATATCTACCTCCATTGCAGACCATAGCCTTATGGTGTTTTACCTGCAATAAGCAATACATGAAAAAATTACACAACCATTCAGTCCTTATGCAACAATACATGGAAAAAAAGAACATGTATGTCAATAAGTAATTTGCAAAATAAAAGATTTAGAGGGATATTTGATTAATTATATACTTGCCATTTTATATTTTGCACCATATGCCAAATTGATTTCTCTTTCTGTTAGATTTTCATCTCCATTGCATTGTGCTTCTTTTACCAATGAAGCCACACCTTCCCATGATATTCAATGACCCGATTGTGCGCATCGTTCAATCCATACCTTCATCCAGTCAAAATTGTTTGAGATGTATAAATGAATTGCATCCCATTCTCGACCAACTGTTTAATGACAATAACCATTAAAATCAAAGAAAGGTGTAAATATCCTGAACAAAAATGTATATTCTCTTAATTGAAGCAATTATGACTAGAAAATACAATTAGAATATGAAGGATATAATAAAAATCCACTAGCTAATAATTACCTTTCATCTTCCTCAATATACCTTTCCCCTTCAGTTGCTCCCCTTCAAATTTGGTATTGGAGTCTGGATCACAAATGCAACGTAAAATGAGCTTTGAAGCTAAAATAGGAAGATATTCACTAACATACAACATGTTTTGGTATACCATATATCCTTCCATCATAGAACCCTCTAGATGTGCTAGTTGTCTCACCAAACCCTTCATAAATTTCAAGTGCCTCTCAACCATCCACATGGACCTTGAGTGCACAAGTCCACACAACTCAATCTCCTCAACTTGGTGTATGAGGTAGTGTTCCTGTGCATTGAAAAATGTCGATGGTAGATACTTCTGCATTTCACACATGAGACGAGGAATTTCTCTCCTCCAATACTTTATATCTTCTTTATGGATTTCTTTATATGTCAACCATCTACAAGTGATGCAAACCAATAACGATATTTAACAAAAATAAACATTAAATTACAATATATGCTGAAATAGTGCACAAAAAAACAAATATAAATTATTATACAAAGAATTAAAGAAATACTAAGCACATGCAAGTAATCACTAGTTACCTCATGTATTTACCAAGATTATATATAACTTGTTTGACATTGTTGTCGAAGTTGTCCGAGAGAGAGAGAGGTAGAACATACTATATCAATATACAAACCATGCCATTTATTAAAAAAAGAGTAAACAAACAAGAAAAAATTATATGGACATAACAATAATAATTACATTGATGAAGACATGCCAATCATGTGTTTTGACCCCCACAAAATCACCTTTTTTAGTTATGAAATTCTTCAAGTTTGCACAAAAACCAGTGAGAAATTTAATTTTCTGCATTACTTCTTTGACAAAATTTCTTTGTTGCTCTGTAAACATCTATGGAATTGAGTTTATATTAACTTGTTCTCCGTTGGTATGAAATTGGATGACATCTTTCATTGCATGGTTGCTTTCTTGAATGTCTTTGCACACTTTCACAACTTTATCTTTCTCCCTCCTTAGCTCTAGTAGTTGCCATAATATTTCAGTAGCATTCTTTCCAATATTCATTGTATCAAACAAATGAGCGATTTGTAGGTGCTCATAGTAGGGAAACCTGCTGAATTGAATAGGATAACTTTTCATTCCTCGTGGAAGACCATTAATGCCTTCATGATCACGATGGACATCATGAATATTATTTTATAATTAATAAATTACATCATAAATCAAATATGGACACTACAACAAACAACTCACAATAAAAATTAAAATACATAAAAATTCATATACGATGATCCATACGTACCATGATGACGATTTCTATTGTATTGCATATTCCAAAGGTTAAGTGTCATTATCCGTGGTTTTAATGCAGTCTCCTGCTTCCCATTGAAAATATTTCTTTCAGTTGTTCTATACCTGTGATTCTTAGAGAGGAAATGTCTATACTCATCAAACACCTCCTTTCTTAAGCTTTTTGAACGACGAGATTTTATCTTAGGACCACAAACTGGACATGCAAATTTACCCTTTGTCTGAAGACCTACAATATTTACATATTGAATAT
Source organism: Pseudotsuga menziesii (assembly GCA_001517045.1). Classification (NCBI taxonomy): domain Eukaryota; kingdom Viridiplantae; phylum Streptophyta; class Pinopsida; order Pinales; family Pinaceae; genus Pseudotsuga; species Pseudotsuga menziesii. Next base: position 291,008 of record LPNX011091613.1, on the reverse strand, counting down.
CTATGTCAAATATATTCATTTATAAAATATTCTAACTACTCCATATCATTAAATGCAATTAAAGTCGAACTTAAAATTACAAACCACAAAATGAAGTTAACCCAGGGGCATCGTGTATTGTCCATACAACCATTGCATGGAATTGAAATTGCCTTTGTCGTATTGGTATAGATAAGTCATACATAGTTATGCCATTACATAGCTTCAGTAGCTCATCTATAAGAGGTTCCATGTATACATTCATATCTTTGACTTGGAACTTACCTAACTCATAATTTGAAGAACATATAAAATATATCATTATGAGAACCATTAAGATATATAAACCATGCAGAAGAGTAAATTAATAGATATATATATGAAATTAAGATACATATTATGAAAAATGAGATACCACAACTACATTATAAATAAAACAGTTTTTGTCAATAAAACATGGAATAATCATCGACAACATTATGTGCTCCCTCTTTATTGACAACCATGGAGGAATGTTATTGTTGATAACAAAAATAGGCCACACCATGTAAATGGATGTCATCTGTGTAAATGGATTAACACCATATGCTACCAAATAAATCCTAAGATTACGTGGTTCTTCTTTAAAGTGAGACCACTTTTCCTCAATATCTCTAAAAGCAGTACCATCTGCAGGCATTCGGATAACATCATCTTAACTTTTGTTCCTGGCATGGTAATCCATAAATTGCGCTATGATTTTGCACCTGAACAGTCGTTGAAAATGTGGAATGATGGGAATATAATGAAGAACCTTCTGAGGCACCTTTTGTTACTTTATCTGTACGATATCTACTTACATGCCATTCCAGACATTCTGTTGCAAATTCATGCTGATTATAATATATAACATGGTCATCGGGGCATCCATGAATTGCTTCATAATGCATTCCAATCTCTTTCATGATGGAAGATAAATCTTGATATGTGCGAGGTAAAATATTTGATGGTGGTAACAAAAATTCAGCTATCAAGCTACAAGAAAAAGAAAAAAAAATTGTTAATGTAATAAATAAATAATATTAACGAAACAAGCTTCATCCGTATGATGATTAATAATGAGTTAACAATACAATTATTAGATGAATACAAATAAACTTTATCATGATCATACAATTATTAGATACCTTAGCATACGTGTGATTGCAATGTTTGAAAGACCATTCATAACCTTCAAGTTCATTATCAAAAATATAGTAGAGAGAAGATTTGTTTTGGAGCCTTCATAAAGGGGTTCATATGCCTTATCGAGAAGAGGTATATCGTGAACATCATCAAAGTCATTATCATTTTCATTATCAACATCATCGTCATCCATTCTAACATTAAATGAATCATGGATCAATGTATTTGTACCATCATCTTCAATTACATCATCGGCATGATCATCTTGTTCAATATGATCATTCACTTGTTCTCCATTAAACATACACGCTCCATGATCCTGATCCTGAACTTGTTCTGAAATCACTTCCTCTGGACGACATGCTATAGGGTGTCTTTCCTTTAATATAAATACATGGAAACATCAATGGATGTACATTAATATACGAAAAAAAAATAATACATACAATTACCAAAAAAAACGAATATAATAATGTTTATAATACTAAACCTACAAATGGACGATATTCGTTCCCCCCCTAAGCATGTCCATGTTCCCTGCAATGTTTTGTGGTTGTTGAGATCAATATTCTTCTCCTCTTAAATCCCCTGCATTGAGTACATGGACAATAACATTTTCCATCACCCCTTCGTTTCGCTACATCCCATAGTCTAGCAAGCAATTGTCGGTTGTCTTCATTTGGATCCGGAATATTTAATCTATTTGACATTTTGTCATAAAATTTGTTAATGAATATAACCAGTTGTATTAAAAAATCAAGTTCCACGCATCAAGGTTTTGTCAAACAGAGAGAAGTCGAAGAATAAAAAATTCCCGGCAAACTGTCTATCGATGAAAAAAAATCCCACAACCACCCGTTGAAGAATAAAACTATTCCTGAAAACGTCTATCGAGGAACCAATAATTTTCACAATCGTCCATCGCTTCTACAACAAACATGTCAAAATGTTTAAAACAATTTATATTTATAATGGACATGCGTCGGATATTCGACGCCTTGAACATAGTTACCATTGAAATTATGGTACCATAAAATTTAAAATCATGTAAACCTTATTTCTTTTTATAAAAAAATCTATACTGACCGTCGGATATCTGACGCTTATGGGTCGGAATTTCGACTTTTTTTTGGTTCACAGATGTCGAAGATCCGACACAGAAGTGTCAAATAACCACCACTAGAAGAGTCGGAATTCCAACGTCAATCCAACAAGGAAGTGTCGGATAGCCGCCACTATAAGAATCGAAATTCCGACTCCCAAGTGTCGGATAATTGACGGCGCTATAAATATTTTGTTGTCGGCAATCTGTTGATTTATTGCTGTCCGACACACCCGTGCAAAATATCAGATGACATCGGATTCTGTCGTCGGATTTCGGGTTCAAATCCTATTGTGATTTGAAGAGATACAAGGAGTCTCTCCTCTTCCTTCTTGTAGCTTCTACACTCCAACGCATGATCATGGAGTTCATGATTTCTTCAGCAAGTCCTTCATCCAGAAGCATTTCACTCAGATCATTAAAGTAAAGATGAATATGTGTTGAAGACATAGTTCAAATTTTGTGCCTTGTCCTTTCTTGAGGGAGGATTTTCCCCATGTGGTTTTGCCTCTTTCCTCACTTTTCTGGACATAATAATTGTTAAAGGGTGACCATAGCCTTGTTGCTGGGCCCTATATGCATCCATATTTTTTTTTCATACCATCATAAAGTCAAACTTATAGGGGGGTGTTAGAATATATTAAACCCACTCATAACTTAGGATAAAATAATTAATCATTACTTTATTAATTATTCACCCACTAGCTTAATTAGTTGGAATCCACTTGCACCTTAAAGTCAATGCATGCCATCTATATCCTAGGAATGATTTATTTCTAATTTTGGGTTGATCTTGACCACCTTTTGACCATCCAAAATTAGTATACAGGAATTTACAGGAGATTCTGCTTTATTCTATTTTTTCTGCTTTTCCTGCTTTTTTATCGATAAGATAAAAGCTAGTCAACTAGGAAACTGACAGCTTTTGTTTCCAACCCATCCTCCTTTATTTTTCCTCCATTTTCTAGGATTATCATGTTTTTTCCATCTCCTTGACAACTCACTCGTGCTTTTTCCAACTCGTGAGTTCCTTGATATATTTGGGAAGTGCTTTAGCCACCTATGGGGGTTTGTTATATTTTGGTAAGTCAACCTTTTTGAGCTTTATGATTTGTTTCCATACAATTCAATTTTCCTATGAGGCATGTACTATTTATGTACACTATTATTCATCATTATTCAATGGAAGGATACACTTCAATATTCATCTCTTCATTCACGTGATTCAGTCTCTTTTCTTCTCTCTATTTTTCCTGTGTATGCTTGTGAGAATTCTTAGTAGCAAGATCTATTTATTGTGCTTCTTCTTAGCATCATTGCTCATAGCATTGATCTATTATTTCTACACCCTTCAACATAATTGATCATAATGTCTTTAAGTTTGGACTGTATGCAATTCTCTCACGGGATAATGGACCCATCACCTTTTCCAATGTGAAGATAAATGATAGAACAAAACTCATGTTCACATATAACAATTAAATGCTCCGCAAACTTCATGCAATGGCCAAGGGGTGTGAATTCCTCCATTCTACATAATCCAGTGTTGCAAATATCTCCAATTTCTCCTAACTTTTTTATATTTTTCTGAGATTTCTAGGTTTCCAAATTTTCATAGATTTTCTAAGTTTTTAAGGTCCAAGTTTAGGCTTGTTGATATTTTCCCCAATATTTCCTTAGTTTCTTTCTAGACCCTCCATAATATTTTCAATCTTTGAATTTAAAACTTTCATCTGTTGCTTCAAATCGGTGAAGCTAGGAGCACACTCCAACTCTAGAACCACGCTATGAGCAGTAGTTCCTAGGAAGCATGCTCCCAAGGTATTTAAGATGCTCCCTAGCCCTGTCCAAAGTTTCATTCTCCACCACATTCCTAAGACAGTGAGTACACTCCCATCATGCTCCTGAAACACTTTGGATCTAGTGGGAAATTCTGGCCATTCTTTAGGGATTGTGTGCATCTATCATATAAATAAGCTAGTTCCCTCTTTCAATGTACTGTATTTTGTACATTTCTTGTAATTTGGAAATGAGGTTTTAGTATGTACACATACATAGAAATTAATGCTAGTTAAGATTGAAGGATGTTGTGTTTGTGCATTGCAGTTTCATGCAGTAGAGTGGGCATCATCTATTGTCTTTATATGTGCATTTACTTGCAGCTGTTTACTTATTTGTATGGTACATAGGATGTATCACTTAGTCATTTGACACTTTTTAAACACAGAAAATTTGATGTAGGGCTTCCATTTCAGGACATCACTACACAAGCTACCCAAAATTTTCCCATATTTTGAAATAATGCTTCTTATTGTTATTTCTATGCACAATCCACCTAGATTTAATGCTACAAGAAACTAGGATGCTCAGAATTCTTCTAGACCTAAAAATTATGCCTTTTCGTAGCTATTTTGTTATCCTCGGACTTGGCGAGACCTGGAAGTGTTGTGATTTTATTTTTGCTTTCATGTACATGTTTTTCCATATCTAGATATGATGTTTCTTACCCCTGTTGGAAGGTCATAAATAGGGATGTATGTTACATTTTTTAGTTATATAATGATTGTCATCCATTTCCTCATACTTCTAGGTGAAAGCATGATGGGCTTTCCCAAAATTAGCCTAGATTTTCCATGGAAAATTTTGATAAATTCCTTCACTATTTAAACTTTGCATATCACTGATATCAAAACTTTCGATCTTCTCAAGCTACGACTTCAACCGTACTAGCAGTGGCCTGCTTAGGTTAATTTAGCCCCCAAGTTCTCCAACAAAATGTTCCACACCATGCTACAAGGAAATATTTTAGTTCATTTGTTTGTGGTTGTTTTGTCCATAAATCATTGCCAAAGAAGACCCATGTGTATATTTTTTCTTATTTTTTCCATTTCCATTTTATGTTATATCATTTCCCATATCCTATGTTTTATCCAAACACATAAATTAACCCCATTGCATTTGCCTTAAAACCAAATGCTCCTCATTTAAGAAAATTATAAAATAATTATTATGTCGTGACCATCTCATATCCCCTTTGAATTCCATGTCAAAAATATTATTTTCCAAAGTATCATTTACCCTTTTCGATATTTTAAAAATACATGGAAAAAATCTATCAAATTAAAAAAATAAATAAATAAATAAATAAAAAACCTACTTTTTATATAAAAACACTCCCCATTTCCTTTTCTTGGCTTTTTCCCTCAACATCAAAACACAGAAGAGGAATATATTTTAAAATATCAACATCAAAACACAAAAGAGGAATATATTTTAAAATACTAACACTCTGGAGAAAGAGAGCAGCTCCATGAGACCCTATTCGAAGAAGAATTCATCTAGTTAGAGTAGTCTATTCACTATGACCACCTTTTTCTCGAGCCTGCTAGCGCACCCTAGGGCGTCATATATGACTACAAATATCTGATTATCGCTTTTTCTCTGAGAGAAGTTGAATATTGTTGTCTTTATAATTGGTGTAGATGAGTTAAATTTGTTACCATTTCCTTGAAAGTTTTCATTTTGGTCTTTTCTCATACAAGATGAAGTGAATATTGGGATTAAAGTCTCTGACACCTTTGATAGTGACGTCACTGAATGGACACATATGTCATGTTCAACAACGCTCAACTCCAGCCCTATAAAAAACTCCAGCCCTATAAAACAACAGGTATTTTGTTATGGCATTAAGTTTCTTCCAGTGTTTGGTTTTATTTAATGCGTATTTAATAAAACAATGTTAACTATAGTCTATATTAGTTGTGTATTAGTTTTATTGTATGTTTGTTTTCGCCATTGGAGCCTTTCCATAGAGTACACAAAAGCAATCATAAGCACATATGTTTGGATGAATCTTGAATCTGAATAGTTTTGTGTGATTTTTACAAATATATCAGCATTCATAGAGATTTCCAAAATTCAAAATTTGATACAAATTGCAAAGGCAACAACATGATTTCCATGTGGGGAATGGAAAAGGAGGTTGCACTTTTTCCTTCCATATTTCTTTATTTTATGCTCTATATCCTTCTCATGGGCCACATGATTTTCCCTCTTTTATTTGTTGATATATGTTTAAAAAAATTTGCTTTACATGGGATACAACCCCTTTTTAAGTTCAAATTGAGTTCCTGATATTTAATTTTTAGGATGGTTTTTTATTAATTTTGTATTAAGAGATGCATAGCCAAAAATGATCGTAGGTGGTAGTGTCATTGTACAAAGATTTACAAAAGGATAGTGTATTTCTTTTTAATATCTTATATAAGGGACAAATTGAAATTGATAAAGTACATGATTCCATATTTCTTGAAGACACCAAAATAGAAGGTTCTTTTGAAACCTCCATTGTATGTATGAACATATTAGTAAATTGCTTGGCATAATGATGAAGAATAGTTTCAAAATTTCTTTGTAAAGAATGTATGAGATGATATAGGTATAGATTTCATAGAAATCAATTACTCTTGACGTTAGGTTTGCAATTAGGTGCTTGATTGAGGGATTTGGAAACTCAACATATAATTTAATGCAACTGACATAAGTATACTAATATATTTTTTGATCGGGTCAACTTGAGATCAGTATCACTTAAGTCGAACCATATCTATATCTAAAATACACAAGTATAAATGGATGTTACATGTGTTTTTTTTTCATGGATATTGTTTCTAGTTCTTATTCCTAATTCTAAGAAGTATAGGCCCAAGGCATGATGTGTACCAACATCTCTCTTATGCCCATTTGAGGTCTAGTTTTCATGGTTTCCAACCTATATTGGCATGATTCTTAAGATATCAATGTAGCTTAAACAACACATCATGGATGGCCTCCCTATTAATTTTTCATATGCTATCATTGATTTTAGGAATTCAATCTTAGTATAAAAATTGGTAGATGATATTGAATTTTGTTCTCCACAACTTGGTTTGTTAAACTACGTTGATTCTTTTAAAAGTAAGAATTTTGTGCCATTATTTTTCCATAACCGATAATTTGATAAGTTATAAAATTATAAACCTATGTTGTCAGGAAACTAGGGTATGGGGATGGGGGAGGGGATGGGGACAACCACCTTTTTAAAAATGGTAGTACTTGGTAGTTGTAAATTTGATGATAGATTAATAAAGCAAGTAGCAGGTCCTCTTAGCACCAAGGATTCTTTGAGAATAGACACTCGTTTACAACAGGAAAGCAAGCTAGTATCTTATCCTATTGGCAGTGAGGATTCTTTGAGAATAGACACTCGTTTGAAACAAAAAATCTCCATGAGTCTATTTCCTAAAATGGGAAATAATGTTATGGAAGGTGCATTGTATGGAGTGTTTATAATCCTTTGTTTGCATCCAATAGATAATGTGAAGAAAATAATTCAATCTTGAATTGTTGGCCATAGGTTTCTCTTTCATAATTTGTGGTACATTATGTCACAGAGATGTATGATTCTTTTAAAGTGAAAACTTCTCCTTGTAAGCCTTTCATTTGATTGATTACCAAGACTGATGTGTTGTCTAGAGCCTTTTTTTTAACTTTCAAATGTGTTTTCTTGGATGTTAGGCATAACATGATTGTACAGAGGTATAGGAAGTAACATTGCTTCACCTGCACCTATATCAAGAATTTATACCTTTAGATATGAGTCTGTGAAAGCATCCTTTCTGGCACGCTTGGCAAAGGTAAAGGATTTTTCTGCGTTTCTTCTTGTTCTGTGTTTTATATTAGAAATCGATTTATTATTTCCCAAGTAGAGAAACATGTTTACACTTGGAGTGTGGATTTATACTCATTAAGACACGGTCTCTACCATGAACTTCCCTAGTTCCTAAAAAACAGGTACTTCTGAAGTGGATCAACCCCCTTTTAGACATGTTTCTATAACTATTGTTCTAGGAAACTTGACCTTTTACCATTGTATCACACAAAGATCCACTTAAAACTAGGAAATATGGGTTTAAGGAACCCATAATTGTCCCTTTTCATGCAAATTGCATTAGAGAGACACCTTGAACAGACCCTATGGATGCTATTAGGTGGAATTATGCCTAAAAGCAGTATTTATTGTTGTTTAGCTTTCATGTGTTTCCCAAAATTCGTCTTAGGGTTATTGCTGTGATTTATTACAGCTAATTTAGCCCTAAAATATGCATGTGAATGAATATTGAGGTTTTTTTCACGGTCCGACTTGTGTAAAAGTTCCCAAATCCTATGCAACAAGATGGATTTCTATTATAACTATGTAGAGTATCTTGGTTCAGTCTACAAAAATGTCCCATAATTCGTCTTTCATTCCAACGTCTACAAAACTCCGCCAACTAGCCATTTCCCATAAGGAACTTTGAACTACCAAACAAGGATACAAATAAATTAACCAAAGACAATTGTAAACAATGGTCCAACCATGAAGTCGAACACCACTAACATAAATAAATTGGCAAATAATTAATTGTTGAAGGGGAAATGAAAGTGTAGGTATGCATATTCTTCTAGCTACCCTCGTAGATCCCTAACTATGTCTATAACCACTTGTACAAAGAGTGAAAATGGGTTCCTCAGTTGAGACTATAGTGTAAGGTTTTTTGCATCCTGGTAATTTCTTGAGAGAGTCAAGATGTATGGGAAAAGGTATGGTTGATAGAAGATATAGGTATGGATATTTTACTCATTAGATAATACATTCAGCTAGTAAAATAGTTTAATAACAAACTAAGCATTGGGTATAACACTTAGATGAATAAAGTTTCCATGCAATTGTCTTCATAATAAAATTACAGTTTTCAAGTCTTCAAACAAAAATACAAATAGAGAATTAAACCTTTAAACTCAATTTGTTGGCAACACATTGTGAAGACATTACAAATTAGAGTCCATACTAGTAAGCATCCATTTTAATGAGATGGAAAATAAATAGGCCCACCATCTACAAATCATAAGGGATTAGATATGGTTTAAAAATACTTGGACAAGGCCTATATTATAAACACCCGCAGTGGATATGATAGTGGATAAACAATGTTCCCAAGCATAGAAAGCAGGAGAAAAGCAACAATGGTAAGGATTCCTTGACAAGAAATATTGAGAAGCTTGGTTTTATCACAAGGTAGAGTATTCATTGTTGTAGGGTACCATCTTGCATGGAATATGTTAATGTAATCCTTTAGAGTACCCATTAAGAGTACCCATACCTATCATGTTGTATATCAATTCTCTGCATACCAATTTTCTCTTTAAATCCAACAGTTTAGTACGATTGTTGATACAGAGGAAAAAAAATTGAGAATTGTTCCATATGAATCCATGCAGAAGGATGTGTGTATCTATTTGTGATGTTAATGAGTTGTTCTAGTTTTAATTGTTGGAGAAAAATATATTGGCAACAACAATTATGAATAGATTGCACACATATCACCACCCATACTTGTCATGTTGTGCATCAATTCTCTAAATTCCAACTTTCTCTTTAACTCCAAATAATTTATTACAATAGATGATACGGAGGAAAACAAAATTGAGAATTGTTCCACATGAATCCATGTAGAGGGATGCATGTATTTGTTTTCCATGTTAATGAGTTGTTCTAGTATTAATTGCTAGAGAAAAATCTGTTGGCAACAACAATTATGAACAACTTGCACAATTAAACTCTCAAATTGAAACTAAACATTTAGCAATTCAAACCAACAATAAAGCCATTGTCAAATATTTGCAAGATAATTTATATTTGTTTCAAGTTCATTAAAGGGATTTTATAAATTACATCCGTGGACCATAAATTAATGACTAAAATTAAGAATTCAAAGGATTAAATTTCCCAGAAATCGTTTGAGTATATAAGATTGCATTGAGGATTAAGAACAATTAGTAATTGTTGTTATATGTGTGCAACCTGCATATATTTTTAAATCAGAATTTCATGGAGCATGTTGTAGAATGCACCAATCTCCTTCAAAGCAATGTATTGTTGGAGAGTAAAAGATTGAAATTTTACTATTTAGGTTTTAACATTTTGGTGACTGAGAAGACCAAGGTTGAGGAGATCTTTATTGTACTTTCTAAGTGTTGATGGGCTCATAACATAAGATGAAATGAAATTGGAGATCATATTTTAAGCATATTCATAAACCAATGCATATGTCATGTGTAAGCATAACGGGGATAGTAACCCTCATAAATTTGTTAAAGGTGCACATGGAAATTCTAGGGAAAGTTAATGCAAACAGTGTACTTAGAAAAATAAAGTGATACCTTTGGTCATTCATAAGTGAAATTATAGGTCATTAAATAGACTAAATTGAAAATCTTGTTTGTTGAACAACGGAGTCATTACTTAGTTATATTTATGCAAGGTTTTATTCTCTATTGGATCATTATTTTCCATTCCTTGGTTATTTCTAATGCATTCCTATGAGTCTGAGTAGGTAATGGAGATTGTTAGGTTCCATCCAACTGGGATTTACATCCAATTTTGTATATATTCTTGGTGCTAAACACAGTCCCACTGTTTCAGTATCACATAGAAGTAAGATTATACACATGTAATGTCAAGTGTACATTTACAACCTTCACCAAATCACCATCATTCATCAATTCCCTTGTCATCAGTACCATTTGCACCAACATCAAAACAAGGATATCCCATTGGAGTTTGAGGCAGGAAAAATCCAAAGTAGTAAAAAAATTATGTTTTCTACTTTCAAATCATTCCTTGATCTCATCAAGTTATATTTTTTGGATTATTTATGAATATTTCTACTTCAATATGACATTGGGGTCATGGAAGATTTGTTTTTAAAATTTGCAGCTGAATATTCCTAATAATAATTTCATTTGTTGCCAAGATCGCTTGAAAATGATTGTGTATACAATAATAAAATGTTGACTTGTTCCAACATATAAGATATTAAAAAATGTATAAAAGGACACTTGGGAAAATTCATTCTACATTTGTAGCCAATGTTGATCCTTTGATCCGTGATTTCTATGAGGCTATTATCATATATTTAAATCTTGAAAAGGTAATCTTCCTATCTGATCATCTATGTGCATAATTGTTTTCAAAGGTCCCATAATTTTCACAAACATGAACTACGGTCTAGTTTGTTCATTTTTTCATGATCTTGAATTGTGTTTTTTTCTTCTTCTTTGTATTTGATTTGTCAGTGTTGCATCACTCCCAATTTTTATAAGACATGCATTTCAAGCAGCATGAAATGACAGTTAGCAAATTGGTTTGTCATTAACTGGTGTTTTACGATAAATGCATTCAATAGTTATTCTCCCTTTTCATGAATAGGGCTGAAGAAAACTTTGCAACGTGTGTACTATAATAGAATTGCAATGCTAACAATTATTCTTAACTAATTTTCGTTGTAACTGAGAAGACATGTGCATCATGGGAGTATTGTATACAATTTAGATAGATGAGTTACTCATTGTCTCTGAAATCATTATGAGTCATTTTTTCTGGCTACCATGCAAGATCTGCCACGAACTTTCCCTTCACATCCCTGGTTGGATACTCCAGAGCGACATGAATCTCTATGAAGGGTGCTTGTTGCATACTCTTTATGTGATTCCCAAGTTGTTTATTGCCAAGTAAGACTTGTATTCAATATCTCATCTAATTTCATTTTTTGTTTCCAATTGTGTTATGCAGGATTCCTTTACAATTGAAAAACTCTTGTTAGTTGTGCTTTAATTATGAATTTATTGTGCATATTGTCTGCAAGATATATTGATCAAGTGAAAATTATTGTTCGCAAAACAGGGCTTAAATTATGTGGTTGTGTTGTTATTGCTTGTCATGAAAACTAAGGAGGATGCATTTTGGATGTTGGTTGTTATATTGGATAATGTTTTGGTCAGTGATTGCTATACACACAACTTGTCTGGATGTCATGTTGAACAAAGGGTATTTAGAGATATCCTGATGAAAACGTTACCTAGGTAAAGCTTATATACATTCCCTTAACTCTTTCAGGAATGATATTAAATTATTAATATATTTACTATTTGCACTTCATCATATCATTCAATTTTTGTTTTCGGATGGTAGAATCATTGCACATTTAGAGAAACTGGAATTTGATGTCTCTCTTGTGGAAACGGAGTGGTTTCTTTGTCTCTTTGCAAAGAGCTTTCCATCTGAAGTAAGCTTCAAATTTTCATTTAAAATATTCTATAATTGGATTATCCAACTTATTTAAACGTATGTTGTGTGGGAGCTCTCCCCACCCCCTCACTCCCTCACCCGAAGCTCGCTTCCCTCAAAAGTTCGCTTGAAGGGGAGAAAAATGCATAGCCAATAACACACAAATTTTGCATATATTTATTTATATTTCTCTTGTCAAGGGCTCTCTATGATTTAATATAGAACATTTATTTCTATTGACATTGCAGTTGAATTCAATTTCTAGAGACATTGCTAATCCTAATCATTGGCAGCATGGAGATTAGTATAATTATTGTTTGTGAGCATCATAGTAGTTTTGTATTCTACACAGCTTTAAACCTCAGTTACTCTTCTCTCCGTATGGCAGGTAGCATTTGAGAAGATTGGTTCTATGACCACAAATACAATCGCAAAACAATGTAAAAAGCAAGAACCAACATTCATGGCAGAGTTGGACAAGAGGTCAAGGAGACTTGGTTCCATGGGAACCGATAACACATTAATATTTCTTGATTAGATATTGAATTGGCTACTTACAGTGGTGTTTGTGTGCTCATAACTTGGGCAGAATCAAATGATGACACAAAATTCATATATGTTTTGTTAACTTGCTTAGAAAGAAGCATTAAAGGCTATTATAGTATATGTGACGGAGATGGGGAAGGCATATTTTGACCACCAAGGGATGAAATCATGCTAATTCCCCAATATGATTATTGAAGTGTATTGAGAGATTTGGATTACTTTTGTTGTTACAATTTTTAACAATCATTTAACAATGATGAGGTGAAATTATGTCTTTGTTATTATTTTTTCTATTTATTTAAAGGTTCCAAACATGCTTACCTTGTTACAAATTGGAAGGCATTCTAAGTTAGGAAGTTACTTGTCCTGAGCTCAGGTAAGGTCCTGTTTCTGAGCTCAGGTAAGGTGTGATATAGTAAATGGGATGGATCTCTTTTTCAAGTGTAACAACCTTAAGCTTTATTTTATTTTCATTAGATTAAAAATTATTGTGGGATTATATTACTTGAAGTTCTTGAATAAGTAAATAGTTTAATACCACTCAATGAATGAATACATTTGAAGCTCTTTGGGACCAATTGATCTATTGGACCTTTTCTAGGAATTCCTTTACGTGATTATTAAGATAAATTGTTTCTATGTTTTAGGTTATTATAAGTTTTGTGAGAAACCATTAATTCCTCATCTTAGTGGTTTTTAGGCACCACAAACCTGCATTTAACTTCTTCAATAATCATTCAAAACATCTGTATCACAACAATACAACCTACAATGTTTATGTTTGTGTTATTTTGGTTGGTTCTATAAAGCGAGATTGTGTTATAGGAAAGATTGGTTTGCTCCTGAACCTTGCGGAATGTTATTAAAATATCCCGAGGTATTTCTAAATTATTTGAAAGGAATGGTTGTGACTTCCTTTTCATTTAACATTTGTGTGAGTAATCACTTTTCATGTCAAGTTAATATCTTATTAACAAAAAGAAATTTAAAAAGTGGTTAGGGTTGCAATGGGATTCACTGGTTGGTTGAGTGGGAATAGCGATATTCCCCACCATGTTTTAATTCCCTCCAAAACGAAGTATGTTGAACCCCCTAAAAGGTATGGAAATTGTTCCATGGCTACAGAAAAAGGCCAGGCATGAGCGATGGGAAAACTCCCCATGGTTGTTATCTTTCCGCCTTGGTGTTGAATGTATTTTACGTTAATATTTAAAGAAAGTCTCTTCAAATTTCCAAAATAGTGTTAGAATTGAGATTCTTTTACAAGTAGTTACAGTGGTTATTGGGAAACATAAATTAAAAATATGTGTAAACAAAGAAGCTAAAAATACATGTAATTATCGGTAATCAGGCTCCATAGGATTTTTTCTGCTACTGCATGACTATCAGTGATTGTAAGCATATTTTTGTATTCTTTCTATGTAGATCCTCTTCCATATCTGCTTAAAAATCCTAAAATGGCTCCAAGTAATCATCCAATAATTTTATAAGAATCCAAATAAAATATTCCTTTTCTTTCTAGCATTCATTAGAGCCAAGGGAATGTTATTGTAAGCTGCATATTGAACTTGGATTATGTATCCACAATGAGACATAGGGAATATTGATTATATTTCCCAAGGAAAGGTTTGATTTCCAAAATCAAGAGTAAATCATTGTAGCATCCCTAGATGCCTCCCTTGGCCATTGGGACTGCCAACAAGAATAATTTTCTTTATCAATAATCTATAAGGATAAACTTGACCTGTAACAACATTATAATATAGATTTAGTTTGCAAGTATGAATTAGCGACGGTGATAATATTGCAGATTTTGAATGATTTCATTACCCATTTAATTCAAGGAATTAACAAAATAAAAAACATTCTACAAGAGATAATCATGAATATTTGTCTATAATTAAAGCCATGTCCACCAAACTGGTTACCAAGGAGCGATTTACCACTAAATTTAGGTATTAGTTATTGCTTTCACCCCCCAATCTAGAGCATGATACCACCAAGTCTATATAATATTTTACGGGACTCAAATCTCTTAGGTCATCCTATTGTTCTCATGCTTAGCCAATCTGCTCACCACAAAGCATGCTTAACTCCCATCCAACTGTTAAACAACCATGGAACTCTCTTACACTACCCTACATAACATAACATGAGGAATATATTCCCTTTTTCTGATACATTATGCTTTAAGGATATTCTTCCCTTCTAGTTCTCTTCAATGTAGGAAGAAAGAGTCCAACCTTTGGTTGGTTGCTAGGAATAACCTAGAAAAGAAAACACTCAGCTTCAAAACAAGGGATGAGCAATGAAAAAAAGGTTGCATAAGTTGTTTTATTAAGTTATTTTGGACACTCTAGAGATTATTTTTTCTCTCAAACCATCCCATCACCTTCCATATTTTTAGGGACACGTCCCCAATTTTTATAGACTCTACTAGCCATAAGTACTTAGGATATTTTTTTCCATTTTTAGTGATAACAACTCTACTCTCCATGGGAAATAATCCCCATAACATGAAAAGGAACACTAAATGGTGAGTCTTACCTTTGAATTTTTCCTTCTAAGACTTGGCCCTTGAGTTTTTTGTCACTAAATGTTTTCTCCTCTTAATTATATATATAGAGTTTTTCTTCATCAAATATTGTTTCATTGAGTTTTCCTTTTTTTGAATTTTTCCTATCTTAGAAGTATGCAGTCATTGAGTTATCTTTATTGATGGTTCTACCTTCAACTTTGAGCCCCAAACCTACTCCAAGCTTCCCAATTTCTTGTTAGGAATAGAAACAGATTTTTTTTATAAATGTACGTAGTGTCGTCGGATTTCTGAAATCTATGTAATGAATTTTATCGTCAGATATCCATTAAATCTGACAAAGTGGTTATACTACCGACGACTCCAATTCATCGGTTATCTACCCTTTATGGAAGAAATCTCGTCGGATATCTGACATTAATGTAGTTAAATTTGTAGTCGGATTTCCATTAAATCCAACAAAGTTTCTACACTACCGACGACTTCCATTCGTCAGTGATCCGACCTCTATAAAGGAACGTCATTGGATTTCTGACATAAATGTAGTAAATTTTGTATTCGGACATCCATTAAATCCGACAAAGTTGTTATACTACCGACGACTCCAATTCGTCGGTTATCCAGCTTTTATGAAGGAAACTTCATCGGATATCCGACACCTATGTACTGAAATTTGTGTTTGAATTTCCATTAAATCTCACAAATTTGGTACACTACATATGACTTCAATCCATCGGTTATCCGACCTTTACGAAGAAAACTTATTCGGATTTTCGACATCTATGTAGTGAAATTGGTCATCGGAGTTTCGACAGGTGGATGTCGTAATTCCAACGAGTTTTTTTTATTGTCAAAAAATCACCAAAATTCAATTGACGTTTAAAAAGAAAGTGGGTTGTCGAATTTCTGACAACTATACGTCGAAAATCAAACATCTATGACGTTAGATTTTGTGCTCAAAAATGCTAGTGCAACAATATCCAAGATAATCATCAAGATCACATCAAGATATATTCCAAGGTAACCATCACAATAGCCTCCATAACATATTCAGTTAATTCAAATATATATACCAATATATAGGCTCACATACTAAGATCAAAGATGAACTCTATCCATGGGAGACATGTGTCATCACAAGAGAAACCCAAAAGCATGAACCATACCTTTTTGAATATCACAAGATCAAAAAACATTATACAAACCAAAATAAACTCTATATCATGTCATATCATATCCCTCGTAACAAGATTTCCAACGAGCCAAGAATTTTGTAATTTTGATTCCGTATGAGAAATTTATGCCAATTTTAGTGAAGATGCCCAAAAATTTCTCCTCCACAAAAATTCGCACTTTTCTCCAAGAGTTGCGAAATACCAAAGAGAGAATTGATTGATGAACAAATCAAGTGTTTGATATTCTATTTTTATAGGTCATGGAGGAAATTTAGTACCTCAATTTGGGTTGACATTCAATTCAAAATTACAAATAATTAAATGCTCTTTTGTTTGGTCGGCTCACCCAAAAAGGTGGGGTACACCAACTTCAAAAATTCATATCTCTTCAACCATAAGGAGTTAGAAGATGATCCATATATCAAAGGAAATGGCTTGATGAGGAATATCTCTCTATGATGGTTTTATTTTCAAAATATTGGTCTAATACCCTTAAATTCTTTAATTTGCTCAGGACTCTAAATATTCCACACATAAAGGTGCCAAAGACCATGTTACCTTATGTATAAGTTCCAAGGTCAAAGGATTCAATGGAAATCATCAAAGGCATGAGGGATTTGATGGTATTCATATAAATAGACTTCACATAAACAAGGAGGAGGGATCCATCATATACTCATCATATCAATGGTATCAAGGACCCCAACACTACCAATCAAGTGGGACAAATACTTTTTCAACAATATCATCATCATATTCAAGGTCTCCATATCATTAAAAACATATCCATTGGTTCCATTATATATATTATTCACCATAAGAGTACCAACACCCAAAAATAGGGGTAAAAATACCTCACCACTAGTTTGCAACACCTTATTGGATTCATATGCATGATCACAAGGCTACAACATGCAAATGACCGTATAGCATCTAAGTGCCATTAAACCACCATATGTGTGGATTCAAGACCCAAACTTCCAAGGACACCAAGGAACTTGTAAGAATGGGTTCCAACATACCACCATAAGTGTGGGTTCCAAGACCCAAGTCTCCACATGCAAGAGGATCAAGATCTAATCTTTTGGACTCAAGGACCCCACAAGAACTCAACAACCTCAAGACCATCCAATGCAAGCAATGGGATCCATCATCACATTAGAGGAAATTTGAGGTATAAAATGGGCCTCCTAAGGAAAATAATAAAATAATAGTTAAAATAACAAAATAATAGTTATTAATTTTGGAGGAAGAATGAAAAAAACTATTTTTTCGTTCATATTTTCGACATATCTCCCTATGTTTTTACTCAAATTCTGAGCAAGAGAGCTTGTTGGATGTGGAATTTAATTCCGCATCCAACGAGTACCCACACTGCATACTTTTGACGGACCCCGCTACCCCAAAAATAAGAAATACCTGAATAATGTGATGATGATGTCATCATCACGTTTTTCCAGGTATTTCTTATTTTTGGGGTAGCAGGGTCTATCAAAAGTATGTAGTGTGGGTACTCGTTGGATGTGGAATTAAATTCCACATCCAACGATCTCTCTCGCTCAGAATTTGAGTAAAACCATAGGGAGATATGTCGAAAATACGAACAAAAAAAGTAGGTTTATTTTATGACAAATATGTCAATTCAACCATTATGGTTGACTCATTTTATTGAAATTCTATTGGTTCCTGAATTCCAACTCACAAAATTTGTTGTTGGCGTGTTTTCTTATAAGGCCCATTTTAGACCCCAAATTTCCTCTAATGAACACATCAAGGGACTTACACACATGATCCACATCGTCCATCCAACAACCAATCAATAGATCAAAAAAAGTACAAGCATAACAATCATCATAAATACCAGTAACCAAATATCATACGGGAGCAAGGAACTCAACAATGGACTCAAATGGGACCATGACGCAACTTAGGGGCACTTAACCAAGTCAATGGGTAACCAGTGCTTTTTCCATTGTTCCAAGTCCTCCAAGGGCTTCAAGATTGGACTTGGACAAGGTCAAAATGGCTCCTCTGACATAGACAACCACAAACTAAACACTAACCCTCAGGTGCTCCACAATGGGCACCAATGACCAGACGTCGTTGGAATCAATGACAACTTAATCAACATAATGCCCAAAAATAGGACTTATTAGAGTCACATCTAAAGAAAAATGAAAAACAATTGGAGAGTAGGAAGTTGGAGTCCTAAAAACATGATGATTCACTACAGCATCATGGGTTCAATTTATGTCCAAGGAACTACTTTATACACAAGATTGACAAGAGAAAGTTTGATGGAAAGGATCCAATCACATGGATTTTTCAGATGGAGCAATTCTTTGATCTACACCAAGTGCCAACTTTGCAAAAGGTAACTATTGCATCCTTATATTTAGAACCTGATCAATTTGTATGGTGCCAATGGCTTTGTGACTGTAAACGGGACTCTATTATATCTTGGTTTCTATTCATAGAAGAATGTATTGCACATTATTGTTAGGATATTTAGACACTTAGGATCTAGTTAAGATCAACTTGTGTAATATATCTGTTAGGTAAAGTGTGTTTATTTAGTATGCATTAGTATGCATTTGTAAATATTCTAATCCGACGATCACGATATGTTCTAGACATAAAGTGATTCGACGGTTCAACTTCTCTTAAATCATACCTACCATTGATCTGTGGCTTAACACCTGATTGGTCCATGATCTCTATTTAAAGAGCATGGAAGGTCCTTGGCTAGTTGATCGATTATGAGAAGCTCATATGTAACTTTCTTTCTTTTGCATAATAAATTGCTCCAAGTAGCTATTTGGCTGGGGCCGTGGAATGTTTTCCTCTCGAGAGTTTTAACCATGTGACAAACATCGGTGTATTAATCTGTGATCTATTTGTATGAAGTGGTTTCTCTAGGTGTTCGGTCTTTTGGGAGTACCCTGTGTACCCAAACATGGTATCAGATCGTTTATGAAGAGCCGCTTTCGGTTTTGATCAAGATCTGGAACTGGTGTTGCCGAAACTTTGAAAGGGTTTTTGGTTCTGTATTTTATGTGCATTTGTGGCCTATGGGATCCATTCCAATGCATCTGAAGCATTGTTTCCATTGGGAAATAGTTTTTGTTTCACTAAAAATCGTTTCTGTTTGATCCAGAAACACCCATTTCGGTAAATCTGAAGGAAAAAAAGGCAAGCACCTAGAACGCGAGAGAAGAGTAAAAAAAAAAGGCCCCCTTCCTCTTTCCATTCTTTTATTTACCTTTTAAACTTAGCTCACTCAGTCCAAAGTTGCTTTATTCCTTAATAGGTCTTGATTTCAAATCTTATTAAACTACTTTTTAGTACATGCAATTTTTATTTTCAAGTTACTTTATTGTAAAAGTGCATTTCACTTAAATAAAATAAAATAAAAAGTGAGTCACTTAAGTCTTTTAATTTATTGTCATGCTATTTAAAGTAACATTATTGTAAAAGTGAACATCACTTATTCTACAAAAGTGATTCACTTAAAAGCAACTTTATTGTAAAGTGATTGTCAAAGGTTGATCTTGGGAAGAGGGGGGTTCTTTTTTTTAGTTGGTCAAGTTAATATCTGCCATGTCACTATTGGGGACATCTTCAACATTTTCTTTGATCAAGCATAACTTCATCATCCAGAATCAGTTTCCAGTGCCTTTTTTTTTTAAACCACATATTTTTTTGAGCTCTTTGCATCCAGATAGTTAGTTTCTATTCTTTTAATCATTATTTTATAGTATGGCCTCCCCTTGTGATATTATACTTACAAGTTCTAACCATTTCTCATTGAAATTTCATATGGAGGATGTTCTACAAAGTAGGGGACTTTTCAGGATAGCCTCAGGGAAAGAAACAGAACCTACTGATGATGATAAGAAAATTAAATGGTAAAATAGATGTGATGAAACTCGTGGATTGATTGGGATGTCAATCTCTACTTATTTATGATTCCACATATTTGGAATTGATGAACCTAATAAAGCTTGGGAAAAGTTGGAATCTGTGTTTGGTAAACACAATGAAATTCGGGGTCATCAATATGAGAATGGGTTGATTTCCTTGAATCCAAATGATTTTTCATGCATTCAAGACTATTTATCTAAGTATAAAACTATTAGACGCTTATGTGCAGAATGCAATATTTATAAAGAAGACAAATGATGTATTTATCATATTCTTTCCAAACTTGGACCTGCATATTCTATTTTTGTATCTAAATTCTACTTCATGAAATAATCCTTGACTGCAGCTAGCTATCAGGAGCCTAGTCTTGAATCTTTTTTCGATTCCTTAATTAGAGAGCAAGATAAGCTCATTCATATTGGAATAATTAACAATGCAGATACATCTGGGAAAGCCTTATTGTTCCAACAGAAAGAAAAGTCCAAGCCTCCCAAAAAATAGAATTTTTGCAATAATAAGTCAAACAACAAGGGTCCCAAACCCTCTCAGTCAGCTCCTTCTTTAAAAAATGACAAAGGATCTAAGCCAAAAAGAAAGAAGACTGAGCATCATTGCAATTTTTGTGGGAAAGATAATCATGATGAATCTAAGTGTTTCAATAATATGGTAGCCTTGGAATTTGCAATGAAGAAGCACCACATCAGCCTAGATTCGTCTTTAGAATCTACCTCTCATGGACATGCACTTTGTGCTTTTGGTTACTCTTATACTCCATCTTCTTCTTCTACTTCAATTGAATGGCCCATTGATTCTGGAGCATCTTATCATATGGCTAAGGATCAAGCCATATTTTCTACTATGAATGAATGTAACACCAAACAAATATTTGTTGGTGATGATAGATCTCTAAGTGTTGTAGGATCTGGAACAGTTCCATTACAAAATGGTCATTTTAGTGATGTACTATGTGTTCCAAAAATTTCCTGCAATTTGTTATCAGTCTATCAAATTACTCATTCAAGTGAAGGTAAAACTGTGGCGTTTACACCTCACCAAGTTGTAATCAAGGATTTTAAAAATCCTCAAAATGTCATTGCTGCTAGAACTATTGATGATATTACCAGGTTGTACAAATTTAACAACTTTGGGTCATCACCTTTTCCTTCAGCTTTTGTTGCTCATAGTGATAACTTGAGCAAACTTTGGCATGAGTGATTTGGTCACTTAAATTATCACTCATTGCAACAACTATGTAAAGACAATATGGTGACTAGTATTTTGATGGTATTGTGCAAGGATGGTGTTTGTTCTGGTTGTGTACTCGAAAAACATCATCGAGACAATTTTGACAAACGTGCCTCTTGGCACACCTCAATTCTCTTGGAGATTGTGCATAGTGACTTGTGTTGTCCTCTTCCATCTGCTTCCTTTTCTGGTTTCAAATATTTCTTAACTTTCATTGATGACTACTCCAGACACACTTGGTTTTACTTCCTAAAACTTAAGAGCGAAGTATTTAACATGTTCTTGGCCTACAAGGCCCTTGTTGAAAAACAATATGGTCATCAAATTATTAAGTTAAAATCTGATAATGAAGGAGAATATGTTAACAAAAAGTTCACTACTTTCTGCACTGAACAAGGAATCCAACAACAACACACTGTTCCATATACACCACAACAAAATGGTGTAGCTAAACGAAAGAACCGCACTTTAAAAGAAATGGCTAATTGTATGATCCAATCTAAGGGACTAAGTCTTCAATATTGGGATGAGGCCATAAATTGTGCAAATTACATAGTTAATCACACACCAACTAAATTTTTACAAGGTATAACACCAGAAGAAGCATGGAGTAAAATTAAACCAGATGTAAGTCACTTCTGTGTGTTTGGTTGTGAAGCATGGGCTCACATTCCGGATGAAAAACGGAAAGCATTGCAGCCTAAAATTGAAAAGTGCATATTTTTTTGATATTCAGAAGATGTAAAAGGTTATAGACTTCTTCAACCACATTCTCATGATATAATCATTAGAAGAGATGTTAAATTTAATAAAAATCTCTTGGCCTGCAAGCCTAATTTGGTGGGTGTGCCATCTTTGGCCTGCGAACCTCATTCGGTGATTGTGCCTTCTTCTTCCAACTTCCTTGATAGGTTTCAAACTCTAGCTTCTGATGATGACAGTGAGAATGAAACTCCACCTCTTCCTACTCACGTTCAGGCCAATTACACCAGCACCAATACTTCCTCGATGGGTCCATTCAACATGTGAAGCAGCTGGTGATCTTGCTGGTGATCCTATAGATCAACGTTGAACACATTCTCAGTTTCAGCGAGCCTCTTCTCTTTTGTCTCAAGTTTCTGAGAATCATGATCCAAAAACTTTTGCAGAAGCTTCAGGAAATCTAGATTGGGATGCAGCTATGGATGAAGAATATCGTCCCTTAATGGCCAATGATACTTGGGATCTTGTTCCTCTTTCAAAAGGAAGAAAACTTGTCAGATGTAAATGGGTCTACAGAAATAAGTATGCATCAGATGGAAGTATTGAAAGACTTAAGGCAAGGTTAGTTGCCAAAGGTTTTTCCCAAGTTGAAGGGATTGACTACAATGAAACCTTTTCTCCTGTCACAAAAATGAACTCCATCCGCCTTGTTCTTTCCCTTGTAGCCTTACATAACTGTGAATTTCATCAAATGGACGTCAAATCTGCCTTTTTACATGGTGATTTACAAGAGGAAATTTACATGGAACAACCTCCTAGATATGTTCAGGATAACTCTAGCCTTGTCTTTCTCCTTAAGAAATCCTTATATGGCCTTAAGCAAGCTCCTAGAGCTTGGTATGCCAAAATGGATAGCTTTCTCCTTGACACTAGTTTTTCTAGATGCCATTCTTACCCCAATGTCTATACCAAGAAAGTAGGAAACCATCTCATCATACTTGTTATTTATGTTGATGATCTTATCCTTAGTGGTAGTGACCCTAAACTTTTAACCGATGTTAAATCCAGTCTTAAGCAAAATTTTGAAATGTCAGACTTAGGAAATTTGCATTATTTTCTTGGTCTTCAAGTCTTGTAAACCAAAGAAGGAATCTTTCTTTCCTATTCTAAGTATGCTTGTGACCTTCTTCATCACTTTCACATGGAAGATTGTAAACCAGCCCCTTCTCCCTTCCAGTCTGGAGTCAAAATTTCTGCCACTTGTACTTCCCCTGAATTAGATTCCACCTTGTATCGTCAGCTTGTTCGTAGTCTTTTATAGTTGACTCATTCACGTCCTGACCTTTCCTTTGCCATCGGTCGTGTTTCTCGTTATATGCAAACTCCACATGAAATTCATTGGAAAGCATCAAGAAGAATACTTCAATATATTCGAGGTACAATTTAGTTTGGGATTCATTACAGTACAGGGGGGACACCTTTATTGATTGGTTTCACTGATTCAAATTGGGTCAAAAATATTGATGATCGAAAGTCTAATGCAGGTTATGTTTTCAGTCTAGGATCTAGACCTGTCACTTGGGCTTGTAAGAAACGACAAGATCTTTCTCTTTCTTTAGAAGAAGGAGAGTAAAGAGCCGCAGTTAATGCCATTCAGGAATCCTTATGGCTTTGACAAATCCTTTCAGAGTTTGGATTCGAGCAGCAGCAACCTACTCCACTTTGGTGCGACAATCAAAGTGCCATCAAGCTTTCCAAAGATCCCGTTCTACATCAACGCAGAAAACACATTGAGATACACATGCACTTCATCAGAAATCTTGTTCATGATCATGTTCTTGAAATGCTCTATTTCCCTACAGATGATCAAGTTGCAGACATCTTCACCAAGTCTCTTACAGAAGCGAAGTTTTCTAAACTTTGATCGATGTTAGGAGTTTAGGAATGTGTCCTTAATGGGGGATAGACTCTAATGCCTCCTTCCTTCTCCTAATAGTGTCACTTTTGTAAATCCTTCAATCCTATCCCAAGTTGTTCTTAAGGGGGGATGTTAGGATGTTTAGACACTTACGAGTTAGTTAAGATCAACTTGTGTAATATATCCGTTAGGTAAAGTGTGTTTCTTTAGTATGCATTTGTAAATATTCTAATCCAATGGTCACGATATGTTCTAGACATAAAATGATCCAATGGTTCAAATTCTCTTAGATCATACCTACCATTGATCTGTGGCTTAACACATGATTGGTCCATGATCTCTATTTAAAGAGCATGGAGGGTCCTTGGCTAGTTGATTGATTATGAGAAGCTCATATGTAACTTTCTTTCTTTTGCATAATAAATTGCTCCAAGTAACTATTTGGCTAGGGATGTGGACTGTTTCCCTCTCGAGGGTTTTAACCGCGTGACAAACATCGGTGTATTGATCTGTGATATGTTTGTGTGAAGTGGTTGGTTTAGGTGTTCGGTCTTTTGGGAGTACCCTGTGTACCCGAACAATTATGAGGATATTAATAGCAACACCTTCTTTATCCAATTGTTAATATAAAGAAAAAAGGTCCAGTTACAGAGCACATGAAGCAATTTCAGCAGCTAATTCTTAGAGTGAAGAATATTTCAAAAGATAATTTGTTAGAACTCTTTATTGGAACCTTGAAAGATAACATTCAACATGAGGTGTGTGTCTTTGAACCATCATCCCTAGAGAAGGATTTCATGATGGCAAGGAAGGATGAAAGTACAAATATGGTGATGACTACTAGAAATGCCTTCTCCAACACATACAAATGAAATAATTTTCCTTCTTCTAAACCACCACAAAGGTTGACACCCCAACAACTAAATGAGATAAGAGAAAAAGGATTATGCTTTAATTGTGACAGCAAGTATAGTAAGGGACATAAGTGCGGTCAGAAGAAATTATTCTACATAGATTGTGAAGGGGAAGAACCAAAGAGGAGAAATCATCTCATGAAGAGGCTACTTCAAAAGAAATAAAAGAAGCTACTTCAGAATAAATTACTGCAACCATATCTTGTCATGCATTGGATGGAATTAGCACTCCTCAAACTCTCAAGATCGAAGGATACATAAAAAAAATAAGAAGGTAATAGTGTTGATTGATTCTGATAGTACTCATAATTTCATTCACTGTAAAATAGCCAAAGTTCTTAATTGCTTTGCATATCCAGTACCAGAGTTTAAAGTAATGATTGCAAATGGAGGAACTATAAATTTATCAGGGAAATGCCATAATGTCAATCTTGCTATGGGGGAATATGTATTGAATATTCCAACAATTTCTATACCATTGGGTTGTGATGATGTTGTATTAGGGGTCCAATGGTTACAATCATTGGGAACAGTGGCTTTTAATTTTCAAAAAAAATTCATGAAATTTCCATGGGAAGGAGAATAATATGAGTTAAATGGTATCACAGGAAAACAAAGCAAAGTGATAAGCTCTAATGGTATGACAAAGTTGTTGAAAAATGGACATCAAGGTGTAGTTGCACAATTATGCTCATTAGAAATTCAAACCTCAGAGTTCCATATCCCCCTAGATCTCCAAAGGGTCATTAATAAGCATTCCAAGGTATTTTACTATATTCCCAAAGTTATTCCACCTATTCGTTACTTTGATCATGCTATCCACTTAATTCTAGGTAATGTTCCTCCTAACATAAGACCTTGTAGATATCCCTGTAGATAGAAGAGTGAAATTGAACGTATGGTTGCTGAAATGTTAGAGTCTGGAATATGTGTCTTGATTATAGAGATCTCAACAAGATCACCATTAAATATAAGTTTCCCATTCCTATCATTGATGAATTTTTAGATGAATTACATGGAGCAGTTGTCTTCAAAAAGTTGGATCTTCGTTCCAGGTATCATCATATTTGAATGAAGGATGAAGACATCCCCAAAACAACATTCAGAACTCATGAAGGTCACTATGAATTTTTGGTCATTCCGTTTGGTCCCACAAATGTGCCTTCCACATTTCAAGGTTTGATTAATTCTATTTTCAATCCCTTCTTCATAATTTTTTTGCTGGTATACTTTGATGATATACTAATCTATAGCAAGTATTGGGAAGAACATGTTCACCATGTTGACAGGGTACTACAACTACTAAAGGAGCAAGAACTATATGCAAAACCCTCAAAATGTTTCTTTGGTATAAAGGAGGTAGAGTATTTGGGTCATATTGTATCTCATGTAGGTGTCAAGGTAGACCCTAACAAAATTAAATCCATGATGGACAGTCTGATTCCCAAAACCATGAAGAATATTCAAGGATTCTTATGTCTGACAGGGTACTACTGCAAGTTTTTTTGGAACTATAGAAGAATATATGCTCCTCTAATAGCATTACTGAAGAAAGATGCATTTTCTTAGACTCCATAGGAAACTCAAGTTTTTCAACAACTCAAAGTGGAAATGTGTAAAGCTCATATTTTGGTGACAATAGACTTCACAAAAACCTTTATTGTGGAATGTGACGCTTCAGGAAATGGAATTGGAGTTGTACTAATGTAAGAAGGGCACTCTCTTGCCTTCACAAGTCGTCCAATCAAGGGAAAGAACTTTAAAAAGCCCATTTATGAGAAGGAAATGTTGGAAATACTATATGGCTTGAAGCAATGTTTCCCCTACCTTATAGGGATACATTTCAAGGTTAAAATTGATCATGATAGCCTTAAATACTTCTTGGAAAAAAGGATATCTTCATAAGAGAAACAAAAATGGGTGACAAAGATGTTGGGATATGACTTTGAAATCATCTACAAAAAGGGGAAGCAAAATTTTTTCATAGATGCACTCTCCAGGAAAGATGAGGATTTTGAAGCATTACTCTATGCTATATCGATCATACAACAATATTGGATAGCCAAAACAAGGGATGAATGGAAAAATGATGAAGAAATATGGACATTCATTGAAAATTTATAGTAAAATCCCAGTGCCTCTAATACATTTAGGTGGAAATATGACTTGCCATGGTACAAGGATCTCTAAGATCTTGGTAAAAGTTCTCAGCTCAAGCAAAAGGTACTTGAATTCCACTACTCACTGATAAGAGGATAGCCAGTTTTCTTTAAATCCCACCACAGGGTAAGGAAATAACATTTTTTGGATGGTATTAAAAATGATGTTCAAAAACTTGTGATGGAATTTTTGGTTTGCCAACAAAATAAAGTGGAAATAATTAAGACCACATGTCTCTTGCAATCACTTTCCATTCCAATCCAAAGGTGGACAGAAGTCTCGATGGATTTCATCACAGGTTTACCAAAGTCTAGAGGAAGGAGTGTCATCAAGGTGGTTGTTGATAAACTTAGTAAATATGAACACTTATGTGCACTATCTGACCCCTTCAAAGAAAGCACGATCTCCAATGCTTTTATGGAGACAGTCCAAAAACTAAATGGTACTCCAAATATTATAGTAAATGATAGGGATCCCATTTTCAATAGCAATTTTTGGACAAGATTATTTTCTTGTTTGGGTACTCAAATGGCTCATATATCATCTTATCATCCTCAATATGATGGATAAAGAGAGATAGTAAACAAATGTTTGGACGTTTATCTTTGATGTTTTTCAACCGATAAACAAACACAATGGATTAAGTGGTTACCCTTGGCAGAATGATGGTATAACACTTCCTTCCATACATCAACAAAAATGACCCCATGTATGGCTCTTTATGGCTATCATTCACCATCCATAACATATTCACTAAGAGACTCATCTAAGGTTCAAGTAGTGGAATACAACATGAAGCATCAAAAACAAGCTCTTCAACTCTTAAAGGACAACCTGAATCTAGCACAAAATTGGATGAAACAACAAGCATATCAATGTCGCAGTGAACAAAACTTTAATGTGGGGGATTGGGTGTTTTCAAGAGTACAACCATACAAACAAATGTCCCTAAAGAAAAACAAGAAGGATAATAAAGTATAATGTACATACTACGGTCCCTACAAGGTGCTACAAAATATTGGTAGTGTGGCCTACAAATTGGAACTACCTACATCTTCACGATATCATCCAATTTTCCATGTTTCTAGTTTAAAGAAGGTAATCAGTGATAAGATACCAATTCAAACGATATTACTAGAACTCTATGAGGAGGTAAATTCATCTTGTATCTTGAAGAAATCATTGAAGTAAGAACTAGAGAGCTTTGAAATCGATCAATTCCAGAGTATCTCATTAAATGGAAGAACTTACCCACAAAAGATTTAACATGGGAAGATTAGTCCTTTATACAGTAGCATCCATAACTACTTCAGCGTTGAGGACAACACTTTTTTAGGGGAGGGGCATTTTAATCCCTTAATGATGGAACATTACCCCATATAGTGTGGTGCATTACCCCCTATATTGTGGTGCATTATATATTATTTATGTCGGCTTAGATCTATTAGTGGGTTTATTAATCGTTATTGTACACCTTTGTCTCCTATATATAGGAAGGATATATTCTCATTTTAATCACCATTTGTATATTTTCTCGTATACTCAGTACATTGTGTAAGGAGGTTCCTCCCTCAAAGAGGATTGCTAATTATCTTTGGTCTTCATTGTTTAGGCGTGGATTACTCTCTTCTTATCTATTTCTGCTCTTTTTATGCTATATTTTGGGACTTGGTTGCATAACACTCATGGCTTGTGCAAATAGATAAAATAAGTTTGTATTATATTCTAAATTGGTATTTGCAAAATTACATGAGATCTCTGTTGCAGAAAATAGAGTTGAAGTACAAAAATGTAGCATCTCGAAGCCGAATGAGGAATTGAAGTACAAATATGATGATAGGAGCCAAATTGAAAAAAATGGAAGAATCAAATCAATTTAGAGTCACAGCTCAAGATCCAACTCTACGTCATGATTGGATGGATACTGTGAAATATGAAGTTATATATCCACCAAAGCTATCTTGACGAAATATGTGGAGTGCAGCAAAGGATGAAGGTGCAGAGTAAAAAATAATGCATTGGTAGCCGATTGATCAACTGGAATTTGGTTTAGGAGGTCAAGGTTTTGTTGCTATTTCCACTCTAGGAAATCGAATCTCCTACACCATTGCATGAAATCAAACTCCATCTAGGACTTCCAAACTCTTATGTTTTCTCTCAGTCTTCCAAATTTCATCTGTTGCGACTGAATTTTCGAGCAAAAACAATCATTTTAGTTATTAAATATCTAAGAACAAGAATACGTGATGATAGAAGAAAAAAAACAATTGTGGAAATCAGAACAAGATTGATGAGGAATAAACTAGGGCAACAAACAAATAAATACATAGTTCTTTTATAAAATTAGAAGTTGTTTTCCCCTATGCACGAAAATAAATTGAGGAGACATCGAGGATAATAGCGTTCATGTCCACACGATTCCAATAAGGTTATGGAGATGCCAAAATTTAATGCAAGAGTTAATGAATTCAGGAAAGAAGACAAAAAGCAGAAATCTAATACATTGCTCTGTATGACCTAAATGATGTTTCCCAAAAGGATCAAGTACGAAAATGACATGTCAAGTTTTTCTCACAAGTTTTTAATCACTTCATTTTTTGCCATATTGGCTGATGAATGGAAGTATGTGTGAAGTTAAGAATAATTCTTGGATATTGTGGAAAGATATGAGAAGTTAGAAAATGCAATGAATATTGGTCACAGCACAGTAAATGCGATCAAAATAAAAGGTTGGATGTTGAACATCAATTTGGAGGACAATGCAAACCAAAAACATATGCGACCCCGTAGTGCGTAGTACATACAATAAGAAAATTCCATTGAAAAATCCGCAAAAATTGAAGAAATATGAGTATGACACGAATAGGAGATCAAGATCAAAAGGAAGCAACTACAGAGACAATATCAAATAACCAGTGTTAGATGACTAGTCCCTGTGAAACAATTCCAACAAAAGGAAAAGAATAAAGCATGAATACAGGGGGAGTAAATGAAGCAAAAATATGTATGGAATTTTAGCGCAAAATCAAACACCTGAGAGAATATGGAACTATGCATTGAAGGTTCCTTTTTTCCATTGATATCAAAGGGGGAGAAAGATCATGAAGCATGTAATCAATGAATAAATTAAAAACATCAAAATATAAGTGATATGTTAAATGAAAAAAGATAAAGATCAGAAGGCATTATTAAATTAAGGAATCGTACAGTAATAAAAGATAGTGCACTGACAATAGATTGCATAGATGAGAAAATTCTTGAACAAGCAAAATCACAGGGGGTACTGTAACAAAAAAAGATGTAGTGTACATTTCATAAGTGTTGACATTAATAGCTTCATGAGGTGTTGACATCAATTCCAAAGGGGGGTATTATTGAACCAGAGTATTGTCATTGATTCCAAAGGTATAAAAGGGACACATGAAAAAAAGAGAATTGGATGGATGAAGGATTCATGAATATTAAACAAGAAGGAAGCATAAGGAAAATAAGCTTAATGGATATATTAAGGAGATGCATCTTCACTCTTTCATAAACATGCTAAATGAACTTAGTGCAAATAGAACATGAAGATTTTTTGTCAGTTTGAATAAATATATGATGAAATATAGTATATAAAATATTGTTTGAATAAGTATATGAATTCTAGTTTGAAGAAATACATAATAAGTACACCCATCATGAATAAATACTTAAGGTATATAGGAAAATCCTAAGTGCACCCAGTCATGGTTCTTCAAGGTAAAAGTCAAAAGATTTGGGTATACAAAGGCTTGGGAGTGCACAAGAGGTGTGAGAATAAGATGTGGTTGGACAAGTATTATAGTTTTGAAAGTGCATAAGACCCACAAACGATGATACTTCAAGGGTGCAAAGACACATATAAATAAATTCCAAAGTGCACAAATCTAACTAAGACATGGGACACATATACACAAGCGTCCACTAAAGCACAAACACATATGTGCAAATAACACCAAGGTGTTGAACTAGAGTGTGTAAAACTCCATGTGTTAAATCATGAGAAAATAGACGTCGATAAGAGATAGAATGAAGTGGTCAGCTTAACCAATAAGTAAAGAAGTATGAGATTCATAAATTCAAAGGAACCCCGACGTGTGGACACACTCTTTGATAAAGAGTAATATAAATAGACATGAAGTGGGTGTGATAAAGTAAGATAGATGTATTTCCCCAATTTTTATTAGACATTTTTTACCAGTTGGACATGCAGTATTTTATTTGCTTCTTATATGTTGGACTTATCTCAACTGAGAAAACTATATTTTGTCACATGATGGACCTGATTATATGCTATTACTATGTTTTATGATGGTCATTTCTCTTGTTTAATGATGACAATTATATGTTTAATTTACTTTCCGTAGATAAGATGTGAAAGATATAATGTGGTTCATGGATACCATTTCTTTATGATATGGTTGACTAAATTTTTTTAAATGTCATTCACACATGTGATGGATTATATTGTATCTGGATGAGGATGATTAAATGTAAATATTTTCTATAAATGTATGTTTTTGGAAATACTAACCCACAAGACACAGGGGCTAAGTGATAGTCAGGTGTTGAATATGATGTGTGGATTAATACTTACTTATGTAGGTTACCTTATTAACCAAACTTATGATACGATGACACATTTACATAATATCAATAGTATCATAGCATGATTTTGATAGGGTATAGACCCAGTATGTTGAGAGGGATGGAGATTTTTCCGACCCTATTTTTTTATGATACCCGAGGTCGTGGAATGGTTGTATTGAGTCATGCTTGCCTATATTTGTGATGATGATGGTTAGATTCCTACTAGGGGATTCTAGGTACACTATTTAGTTGATTCTACCACTCTCAAGTTCTATATGTGGCCAATTCCATGAATTTGACGGCACATCTTTACTAGCAAAGGAAGGGTTGGGAGGATGTGGAAGTAGGATACGATTGATTAAACATGAAGTGGCTATGATAAAGTAAGCTTGAAGATGAATTTGATATGTTTTCAGAGTAAGAAAGATTCATATTTTTGGGGTTCAATGGATCATTGAACCAAAAATAAGATATAAAGCAAAGAGCCAAATGCATAGAAGTATTGAGGAGAATCAACACAGTTGGCATGAATAAGGAGAGTGCTTATCACTGATATATGTGATGTAAGTAACAAGGAAAAAGAACATTGTTAAATTTCATATATCAAAAGTTTTAAAACCATCAAAAGGGTCTTTTGCAGATATTGTGAAGTTTTGTTGTAGAAAGTTGTAAAGGACGTAGATCAGAGAAGATAGTTGCATAAGACATAGATCAGAAAAGATCACAAATAACTGCAAAAGATGCAGATCAAAAAATATCATAGATAAATACAGAAGAAGAAAATCATAGAAGATCATAAATATGCAGAAGATGCAGATAGATGCATAATAAGCATATCAGTTGTGGAATGTTGAATGTTTAAAAGGCGTATAAAGTAGAAAGAACAGAAGACTCTGACTAGTGTAAGTTGCATATTTTTTGAAGGTGCATAAGATGCGGAAATTAGAAAGTGCATAAGATGCAGATATTGGAAAGTAAAAAAGATACATATATTGGAAAGTGAAAAAGATGCAGATATTAGAAAGTGAAAAAAACACAGATCAAAGGGATCACAGAGTGTGATCAAAGAAGTTTTACATCATAGATGTTGAACACTTCAAGCCGAAAGGATGCAGATCGCATAAACTGAACATAACTTCATTTTAGGGTGGTTGAATGATACAAGGAGAGGTAGTTTCAACTTACTTACAATCAATGCTAATAAAACTAGTGATTTGGTGCTCACAGTCATGTTGGTGCTTGAAAACAACAAGTTAGTGCTTACACAATTGAATTTATATCCCAGTCAGTTCAATGCTTATTTCTACAATTTGATGCTTGTGTAGTGGATATAATTTCTTACATGTTGTTGCATGTGAACTATAATTTGGTGCTTGCATACTTGTTAGGTTGGTGCCTGAGCGAGTTGGTGTTGAAAATCAGATNATAGATAACCATTTATTCAAAGATCAACTTCGTGCTTGAATATGGTACAACATAAGAGGAAAAACATTGTGATTTTATTATAAATGAGAAATTTGTAGAGAGTACATCAATGGAATCTAAATTATCTTGAAATACATGAGATATATTTTGTACATAAATGGATTCTAAAGAACCATAGAGAAAAGAGTGGACAAAATACTGGTCCAATAAGAAATTTGGTTCACCGTTGCACCCTCCACAAGTAGGATTTCAACCCCAACTCAAATATATGAGTTCTCCATTGCACCCTAAATCAAATATAAGTGATAATATTCCATTAAAGCATCCTTCATGAATTTTTTATAGCCACAGGTGCACCCTCCTCAAGAAGAATCCACCACAAACTTTGGATTACCAGATACACCACAAATCACACTTCTACTAACTCGAACTCAAACACACCAAAATTAATTAGAATTGGATATTGAACATGGAAATAAATATATTCACTAATATTTTTAGATAATTATTAAGCTAAATTATCCTCTCAATCATTAGTTTCAATGAATCTCAGTAAAGAGATCTGGATGATCTCATCCTCTCTACTAGCTAGGGTGGAATCTTTCACCACTGAAACTAATTTACACTTGAAATGGGAACATATACAAAGATTTAAAATCAACAATATATATACTAATAATTAAAAAATAAAATGTCCAAAATCCATCTCCCAATAGGCTTGCATCTTTTTTATAAACTACATTGAGTCCTTTCCCCCTCATTCTGGAATTCTCACCCAAAATATTAATAAAATATTACTAATTGTTATTTTAATGAGATAAATATACCTTGTAACTCATTACTTTCTCTCTAATGTTATTTTATCAAATAATACCTTCATCTACCTTAGAAATTTGAAATTAGAGAGGCTTATCTTGATTTTTGGGGAGTTACACTATCATGTGGTCCTACCTTTTCCTCAGGCTCCCTCCTTCGATAAATTAGGACCTGCAATATGTAATAAATTTCCATTACTTGTAATAATCCATAATAGGACTTTATTCTTTTCATAAACCATCATCGGATTTCTTTTGGGAGTTACACTTCCACAAGTGTACCCTCACTAGCTATTTTTATCCCGAGGAGTTGCATTTCATAAGATGCCTTCATTGTGATCCTTCTTATACCTTGGAATTATAATTTGTAGATTCTTATATTTATTTGGGGGAGCTAAAACTCATGCAGTTCCCAACTCATCCTCCCTATGCACTCTTCTTGTCCATTTTTTCCTAATGCCACATTATTTACAAATATTGTGCCTCCTACTTTACAAATTTATGACCCATGTCACCACCTTAATAATTTATCATGAACATTACTAAGTCACTTAACCATTGCATCCCTATTCTAGTGGAGTGGTCCATAGAAAAATATGTGGGTACATTACAGTCCTCCCGCCCCCCCTCCAAGTTTTTTTTCCCTCAAGTAATTTAAATTTAGAGGTGACACATGTTTCCCTAAGATTTTATGCACAATTAATTATTCTGCCTCCATCCATAGTGATGATTTATTATAAGGATTCAATTTAAAGTGGACCAAGTCATCAACTCTATATTCCACAACTAAACCACAATAAGGCTAAAAAATATATCATGGTTCCAAACCAATAGAAAGGAGGTGAGGTATGCACTGCTCTATGTATCATCTTGCAAGGTACTGGAATAGGAAACCTTATGAACATTTCCACCAAGAAGCATAACTCTACACTACAAGCACTCAATCAACTCCCCAAAAAAATGAACTACTAAATTTATCATCATATGATAGACAAAGTTGACTTTCACCTCCATGCCTATTGCTCAAAATCTTCCCAACATTGTAATTCCAAGATTCCCATCTAATCTCAAAAATGGACCACCATGCTACTGTTGCGCCACTCTGGTCATAACCATCCCACTATCATACTATGTATGCATCCTCCTCTCCTGGATATTCAAACTGAAAAATATGTAAAAATTGAATCCACCAACATAGATATTGTCCTGCATAGGCATCCAACTGAAGGATACTGTCAACCCAAAAAATCCCTCACTCAGCTCTACATGGCCTACACCACCCAAGGACACCCATGCACGACCCTCATTTCACCCCATTAGACCACCACACCCTCAAAAAGGCTTAATAATTAGTAAAAGGGCTTAAAAACCCCAAAAAAGATCCTAAATAGCTCTCCTAGGGGCTAAAGCCTCCAAAAAGGGGCTAAAACCCCTCAAAGGAGCTAAAAACCCCAAAAGGAGCTGAAGATAGGGTGGAAGGGGCTAAAATCGCATAAAAAGGGGCTAAATCCCCAACCAAGGGATTAAAACCCTAAAAAGCCCCAAAAAAGCTATAAATAGAGGGGTGGGGATCACTCTCAAAACACTTCTCCCTTGCATACTGTTATGCTACCCATGGATGCCTTGAGACCCTTTGTCTCTCAAGCCACCCACTCTCCCTCTCCTCCATCTCCCATTGATCCATAGCTCCCCCATCCAAGAGAGGTGCTTCTCCAAGCCAGGGCATGGTGGCCCAATTCCATCAAAGAGAAGGTATACCAATGTTGTTTCTTACATTTGCTTTAGTATTTTGTAGTTTTTCCTAACACATTTTTGTTTGCAGGTTTGTTTCTAACATGTTTTTGCAAGTATTTTGTTTCTAATAGTTGTTGGCAGGTTGCTGGAGATAACCCTCACAGTGTTTGTAGAGGGGTTTCTAGCCATTCCATTTCTTTTCTGTCCTTTGCTTTCTTTTTGTCTGTTTTTACTGCATTTCACCTGTAGTAACCTACCCTTCCATCCTATAGATGGAAGGTATCCATTCCTTCCCTGTAGCAAGGGATAAATCCCTACTACAGAACTGGCGACCATACCAGGTTGATCCCATACGATCCCTGGGTCTGCTTTTAAAAATTTCAAGTTTTATTTTAGTTTGTGCCCTAGGCTAATTTTTCTATCAAATCTAGTTTAAAATCTTGTTTATTTATAGTTTTTGTTACTGCCGAGCCTCCACAAGGCAAATCTGAGCCCATTTGGCCATAGTATAGGTTACTGTCAGATGGATCTGACTCAGGATCAAAAAAACTCACCTTCCAGAGCAAGTCGCACTTATCGGGCCTAAACAGGGGACCAGGTCGCTCATTTTGGCCTCATAGGTGCGACCAGGTTGCCCTTTTTCCCTCGAAAGGTGCGACCCCCTTCAAAAAGACAAACCGCTTCTATATGCAAAATCTAAGCAACCCCCTCACCTGTTTATGGAAAACTTTGGCGACCCCCTCCCCACATTTGACCCGAACGTGCGATCTATCACTCAGAAGTGGATTTTTAATAACTAAGGACTGTCAGTGCGGCTCAGCCGCCTCTGTCCAACACAATTGTTTCATTTATGTTTCTGTTTATGTTAATGACAATTTCCTGTACATAACAAAGTGTAAATAAAAAAAAAATTATGGGTTAATGAATATAGCTTGACTAAAACTTACCTAAAATTAACAATCTTGCTTACCCTTCCTCCTCTACCCAGTCATCACCCCTCGGGGTATTCTGGGATAAGATGAAGGGCACAGCTCATATAGTAATAAGCCCTTCACCCAATATTGTTCGAAACCACTAAAAATGGGTGACTTGGAAGGTAGACGGGGTAGAGAAGGAGGGCTTCTCACAGTTCTCATCGTCCTCCCTATTGACCAACCTTGCATCCAAGAGGTGACCTGTGGATCTACGGATGGGCTTAGTCCCATTGTGTTGAGAGCCCAGCACCTTCTCCTGGTTGAAGAATAATATAGGTGTAAGGTAGTCACCTAGTTAGGCTATCACAATTCAGGATAAAAAATGGTATATGCCTACAAAATTTCTATTTATTTACTGCTTTCCATAATGATATGAACTCTACAGAATATTCATAAACCATTTGCAGCCACTAGATAACAGAAAAATAGAAAGACATACACACCATACCAACTAAATCAACCCAACTCAATTCATGACGCTAAGAGAGCCACTAAAATTTACAAATTTACACTAAGTCAAAAAGGACATAAGTCCCTGATTGCCTTAACCATGGGAAGTACTTGGGCTCAGCCCAGAAACTCATTGTGAGGAGTACCATGGGAACCCCAAAGTAGTTGGCCGCTGAGAGGAATTTCCAAGAGAAACGGGCAATGACCCCCACCGATTGAGTAGAACGCCCATGAGGAAAAATCCAAGCGTTGTCTTCTAGAAGTCTTGGTGGCTGAGTGACCACCTACAGCCAATAGAAATCCATTGAAACTGGGGTCCAAAAAATAATTTCCACCAGTTTGATACACAAATCTAACACAATTGATCCCTCATGCTCTTCCTCACACCTAAGAGGTGAACCACCACAATTCGGGTCATTGAACTGACATCGTCAAGACCATTCTCGATGACCTCCCACACCATCAGAAGGCCACACAGCCTCTGATTCAGACTTAGACCCATATCAGTCTGAACCAGACCTGCACATTGCACCATCAAGCCCCATGGCTGGTGTAAACCTGGATCCATTTTTTGGCATAGCCATAGCTAGTGGACCCATGTCCACACCACAAACTATCACCAACAACCCTGCAGGTGACCCCAGAATGGTCATGCAAACTGTCATCAGTCAACTGCCACCACCCATAGTGACCACCTAAGTTGTCCCACCTGCAACATATGGGGGCAGTGGCCCTTCCACCTACACTGCCCCTCTTGTCATACATGGGGGCAGTGGCCCTTCCACCCACACTGTCCCTCCCACCACACTTGGGGGCACTGGCCCATCTACAATGGCGCCACAAGTGCCCCCAGCTATGCAGCTGCATTATGCACTGGCACACCCCACCACCATTGCTTCCCCATCTCACATTAAAATGGGGTTGAACCTGCCTTTCATGGCTCATCTCAACTTGCCTGATTTGGCTCAGTTAACAAATGACCCTATTCACCATCAATATTTTTGGCCTCTCATGCCAACTAAACTTCTCTCAGACATTCCCAAGTTTGAAGGGAAGGCATGGGAGTGCCCCCAAAACCACATCATGACATTTCATCTATGGTGCTCATCAAACAGCATTGTAGATGATTCAATCAGGCTAAGACTGTTCCAATGCACCCTCACAAGTGCTGCAGCCAAATGGTACATTGAGCTACCACAAGCCAAGTACCCAGATTTCAACTCCTTGGCTTTCATGTTCCTGCAATATTTCCAACTCCCTGTCAGATATGACGAAGGGGTGGAGATCTTGTTATCTTGCCGCCAGAACACTGCGACCCACATAACCGACCACATCCATGAGTGGCAGTGACACCATAGTCTGTGTAAGATCCAACTTGATGACAGGATCTTCCTGGATTGGTTCCTCAAAACCTTGCTCCCACCTATAGCAAAGGATGTCGCATATGAACATCCCCAATCCGAAGAAGAAGCTATCTTGAAAGCCCAGCAGTTTGATCTAATTTATGCACAGTCTGGGTACCTTTACACTGTCATCCCAGACACTCCCCGTGCGGGCACTTCCTACTGGGATGCAACGGGGGCGTCCCATGCTGCAAATGGCATCATAGGCTTGGTCTCCCAACAACCACAGCACCGTCCGACACCACCTACAATACCACCACAACCAAGCAACACTGCTAGTGTTGCCTACAAAAACCAAACTCTGGACTATGCAAGAATGATGTTCTAGTCCAGAGCCACAATTTATTATGCACAACCTGTGCCACCGCAGCAGGATCAAGCCTTGGCTTGGACAACACAGCAATACGTGGTTAAAATTCCCACATTTGTGGCACCACCACCCACCCAAATATACTATACACCACCAGTGCAAGTGTTTTAAGCCCCTGCCCCTGCTCCACCTGCTCCATTGGGACAGGTGTTTGCACAACAAAACCGTCCCAACCATCCAGCCCCCAATAACCAACAAGGTCAATCCAGAAACAACCGACCCCATAACCAATCCAATAATCAACCATAGGGAGTCGGTCAACAACCAAACCCTCCCAATAATGCCGCGACAAATCAACCAACCCAAAATCCTCCACGACCAAATGCATCGAGACGCAACTCCCCGTTGCGTACAAACCAACCATGCACACTTGGTGAGGTCTATGGGCACTACACATTTGAGTGTCCCTTCATGGGTCACTCTAAGCAAGACATTAGGAACGAGGTTCAACAAGTCACCAACACAACGGACGAAGCCCAACCCAACCCAGCACCACAAGAACATCCTCCTATAGTACTTCAAAACCCATTACCAGTCCAAGGATTGGTGGCAACCGCACCCCCTCCCCAACCCAATCCCAATGCTCTGGGGGCACCTCCCACAGTAGAAATAGGTGTCCACCACCTGCTAGCTATGACAACTGAAGAGGTCAATCTAGAAAACTAGACAAAATCAGTACAGAACCAACACCAAACCCGCTGACACATCAATGGCATCAACATCTAAAATAGCCAATGCACCTCTTCAGTTACACTAGTTCCCACACCCCCCCATACGTCAGGTTGCCAATAATGCCATGGCTAGAGCTGCTGTCAGCTACAGCATTGTGGATGATTTGGCCCAAACACCAACTGCCATGTCCGCTCTTGAGGTACTCAAAACATGCCCAGTGCAGCGGAAAGCCTTACTAGCCACCCTTAGGGCCATAGACCCCTCTGACTCCAAGTTGATCACATTCGACACGGAGAATGGAGAACCGTACATGCCATCAACCATTGCCTTTCAAATCCCGATGTCTATCCGGAATTTGGTTGTGCACCAGTGCATAGTGGATGAGGGGGCATCTACGTGCATTATGTCTACCCTAGTCTGGCAGAAATTTGGATCCCCAATTCTACAACCATCCTCCACAACTCTGTGGGCTTATGATGGCCATCCTACTAAATCCCAAGTAATCCTCCGCCATGTCCCCATCACATTAGTCAAGAAGACAGTTCTGATTGACATAGAGGTTGTCAACGGTCAATTGGACTATAACCTTCTCCTCGGAAGAAGTTATATGTATGCCAGGAAAGTTGTCGCATCAATTGTCTTCCATCTCATGATGTTCCCCCCACAAAGGGAAAATCATGACGGTTGATCAAATGACTTATCACGATCCAAAAGGGCTAACGGCACCCACCAATGTTGTCCCTATGATGAACACCATTGATCCGCAAGGGATGACCACACACGCCAACATTGTCCCTGCAATCAACACCATGGTTGACAACATACCAGCCTCCCCATTGTTGAATGTGGGCCATGGGTTGTTTGTTGATACCACCATGACGACTCTTTTCCCCTTAGTGTCACCACCACCGACACCAAACGAGACTGTGGAATTTTGCATGCCCTCATCTAGCACTATTGCACCCAAACAACAACCACAGTCGCAACCACAACACCATCTGCAGCCGCAACATCAATAACAGCCACAACATCATCTGCAGCCACAGCATTACATGCAGCTGCAACCACAGCCTCATCCCCACATACAACCATTAGGGAGTTATCGGGGCTCCTCTCCAGTCCATACAATTCCCTTTCTCTTTCCCCCACCTGGTGTCATGAGCAAGCCAGTAATGGCCACCCTAAACTTACCTAACTTTACATTGGGAATTCCCATGTGGTATCTGGATCCACCATCTCAACCATCGATTCCCCAGGTAGTCTTAACCCCCATGCAACCCATTTCGGTCGAGTCTCATCCTCCACCCAGCCTGGAAAAA
The DNA here is from genome assembly GCA_001517045.1 of Pseudotsuga menziesii. Lineage (NCBI taxonomy): Eukaryota > Viridiplantae > Streptophyta > Pinopsida > Pinales > Pinaceae > Pseudotsuga > Pseudotsuga menziesii. The sequence goes on along the minus strand of LPNX011091613.1, from coordinate 249,723 downwards.
CCAACCACATCACCCACACCCGCACCACCACACCCGAAAAGGGATAGGGGAAAGAATTTGAAAGCTACTACAAAACCTCGGCAAATATTGCCTTGCACTGTCTGCGAGCAACAGGGACATCCAACTCAGAACTTCCCTGAGATCCCAATGATCCACACACATTTAAATGCCATGGATACAAATGAGAACCTCCCTGTGGTTGAGCTTCCAAGCGCGCCAACAGTAAGAAACAAGTCACTGAGAACAAACCATGCTTACGCCCTCTGCGATTTGTATGGACGTTATTCTCACCATTGCCAAGACTTGCCCAAATTCTAAATGGCTTTAGTCGACCTCTGTCAACATTCCCTTCAATCTGAGATCACCCTGATCGAAGAAGTTCACCCCCCACCGCCTTCTTCAGACACCATGTCCATTTACATAATGTCCAGTTCAACTGACCTGCTTGTCTCCACCTCCAACGATGGTCCATCAGACCTGTCTCTTCATTTTTTCTGCAATGATGAGGAGATACTTGAACCCTTGACCGCCCCGGAATACCCATGGGATGACATGCACCATTTCTCGTTCTTCCTCCTCGAATAACTTGTGTTGCAGTCTGACCAGTTTTTCATGGAAACCAAAGATTTCATTCATGGGAAAGTCGATTGGTTCAAAAACCCCATCCCAGCACCAGACGCCTTCGAAGAAGGGAACATGGCCAACATCTCACAAACCATCAAAATCAACATGTCAACCAATCTTGAGGTTGTGGAAGAAATCATGTTGCGGGCATCCTGCTCCCTAGAAGAAATCACTGCCTACAAACCTCTCTTCCAAGAATTCCGCGACATCTTCACCTAGTCTTACACTGAGATTCCTATCTTAGATCAATCCATCATGGAACACCACATTGACACATGGCCCGATGTGGCCCCCATACACCAAAAGCAACGGCCTATCCATCCTTCCAAAATGGTCGTGGTCAAACCCAAGATAGAGAAGCTACGCACAGTCGGCTTCATTTACCCCATTTCTTACACCACTTGGGTTTCTAATCCTGTTCCTGTGAATAAAAAATAGGGTACCATCCATGTTTGCACATACTTCTGCGATCTCAATGGGGAATGTCCCAAAGACAACTTCCCAACACCTTTCATCGATCAGATTATCGATGCATGCACCCGACATGAGGCCTTCTCCTTCATGGACATATTTTTCGGATACAACCAAATCCAGATCCGGAAAGAAGATCGTTACAAGACTGCATTCACGACCCCATGGGGCACTTTTTCATAATGATTCATACCCTTTGGCTTGAAAAATGTTGGATCCACCTTCCAGTGTGCCATGACACACCATTTCCGCAACCTCATTCACATCATGTTGGTTTGTCTTGAGAACCTCATTGCGCGGTCGTAGAAGCAAGCACATCACATAGACGACTTGTGGCAAGTCTTCCTACGATGTCACAAGTACGGAATCTGCTTGAACCCTTTCAAGTGTGTTTTTCATGTCCTAGTGAGCCATCTCCTAGGGTTCATCATTTCACACAAAGGAATTGCCACTGATCCCCTGAAAGTCCAAACGAATTTCCCTCTAACATCACCCCTTTGAGTGACGACAGTACAGCTTGTAATATAGTCTTTCTCCCTTTTTGTTTTACACATTTTTCAAAAGTGAGTCTTATGTATCGTTTCCCCTCATTTCTCCATATGGATCCTACCTTAGACCGGTAGATGGGATTTGCTAATGGAGCAAGCAGTTGGTCTTTGAACCTTGCCTCGGCTACATGGGTCATATACTCCTTGTCGCAGGAGTTGATCCATATCGACGGAATATGCATGGGCAGTGTGATAAACAACCAAGCTGAGTACGATGGTGTTAATGGCCTCTTGACCATGGCTCTCCAGTTAGGCTTTCACCATCTTGATTTCTTCTTAGACTCCCAGCTGCTTGTTTCTCAGTTGAACAACTACTATCGAGTACGTGATCCCTGCCTCTTTAGAAAATTCTTGCGTACTAAACAGATGGTTAGAACATTTGAGTCCATTACATTCACACATGTTCCTAAAAACCTCAATAGTGTAGCAGATCAAATGGCTAAAGACATTCTAAACGGGCACATTCATAATCGCATATAGGAAACATACAACCATAACATCATGCATAATCATATCCAAAAAATACACACACAAGTGTAACAATACATCATTTAGGCATTTGCATCTCACATCATCATAAAAAGACTCACATATAAAACCATAAAAGCTCATCCACATGCGTCAAAAATATATATATAAATAGATAAGTCGCATGTCCAAAATATGTCCAGTACAAAATGAGAAGCCACATATGCTTTCTCAGGTGAATATACATAGCGACACAAAAACTCCTAAGTGCACCAATGCACTAGGGATAGCCCGATGAGGCTGCTAATATGAATCAGACTCATCATCTGGCTCAGTATCATCATGCTCCTTGTGGAAATTGAACCCAGTCATAGATTAATTTTACTCACAACAATTAACAATTGATCATGCAAAATCACTCACAAAAGAGACTGAAATTGGAGCTGAACACTAAACTGTATTAACTCAGTGTACAATATCCAACCCTGTAATAACATAGGCTGTTGTATTAAATAATTACATGGGAGATTCGATTGCATGAAAAGGCACATCGAATCTAGTCAAAATCAAGCTTACCAAAAATAAGCAAATCCCCCATAAGTGTAAAAAGATGATCCCAAATCTGTCATGGAGCTCACGAATTGGAAAAAAGGCTTAGGCAAGCTAAAGAGTGATGGAATGACAACTCATACATGCTTTTCCAAGGAGAAAAGAGAGGAGGATGTGTAGGACAAAAAACTAGTCAGCCTCACCTAGTCAAGCTTTTCCTTTTGCCTTAAAACACTGAAAAAACAGGCAATAAAGCAGAAAAAGCATAAGGGCGCTTAGGAGGCCAGGAATAAAGTAGATTTGATTCCTTGAGGTTTCCCAAGTGCTACATGGGTCAAATAAGGCAATTTTTACCACTATGGATAGGTAAATGACAACTTGCACAAGGTGGGACACATGAACTAGGCAAATAAGACAAAAATAATTAAATTAATGTCTAAGGTAGCTAACTATGGGTTGATTATTCTAACACCCCCCCTTAAGCCTGACTTATGAGTAATATATCAGAAAATTATAGGGCCTAGAAACAAGGCTTAGTCACCCTTTACATACTGCATGTCCATACAACCAAGGAAAGAGGCAAAACCAACTTGGGAAAATCCTCCCTTAAACATGGACTGTAAAACAAAATTTGGAAATCTTGTCTTCATTCATGCTTCACAGCATGATCAGCAATCCCCAGTAGTGATTTGATATTGCTGAAGGTCTTCTCACAAAATGCTTTGGTGAAGATATCAGCTACTTGTTCTGAAGATGAACAGAAGAGTAGGTGAATGGTGCCATCATGCACAAGCTCTTTGATGTAGTGCATATGGATCTCAATGTGTTTGGTTCTCTGCTTCTAAACTGTATCTTTGTAGATTCGAATGGTACTCTGGTTATCACAGTAGATGGTATTTGAGTACTCTGATTCGAAGCCACACTCTCCAAGTAAACCCTGCAACCATAAACATTGAGTTGTTGCATTAACAACTCCTTTGTACTCTGCTTCTGTAGATGAGAGGGCAATGGCACTCTGTTTCTTGCTTGAAAAGATGATTGGCCCTTTTGCAAGCATGAACAAATATCCTAATGTGGACTTTCTATCTGTGCTATCACCTGCTCAATCACTGTCAGTAAATCCAATCAAATCAAGATCAGATTTTGCTTTATAGAAGATCCCATGTGTCCTTGTTCCCTGAACAAAGTTAAGGATCCTTTTGGCTGCTTTCCAATGGATCTCATGAGGCTGATCCATGTATCTATAAGACACACTTACTGCATAAGAAATATCAGGTCTAGTATGTGTCAGATACAATAAACATCCAATCAATTTCCTATACAGTGTATTGTTTACCATAGGTGAAGAATCAGCTTCTTCCAGCTTCACTCCTGAAAGGAAAGGAGTTTTGCTTGCTTTGCAATCCTTCATTCTGAATTTTTTCAGCAAGTCCAAGGCATATTTGGACTGGTGCACCTTGATTCCAGCTTTTGTTTGAGCAATCTCAAGCCCCAAAAATTGACTTAAGAGCCCCAAATCTGTCATGGAGAAGGCTTCGTTCATAGCACCCTTTAAGGAAGCAATCTCATCCTTTGAGCTTCTTGTAATGAGGAGGTCATCAAAATATAACACAATGATAATTAATGAACCATTAACTAACTTCAAATAGACATTTGGATCTGATTTGCACCGAACAAAATTCAGTGATAGCAAGAAGCTATCGATCTTGGCATACCAAGCCCTGGGGGCTTGCTTTAGCCCATACAATGACTTTCTCAACCTGCACACAAGAGAAGGGTTAGTAGAAAAACCTTGAGGCTGCGGAATATATATCTCTTTAGTGATATCTCCATTCAGGAAGGCACATTTTACATCCATGTGATGTACCTCCCATTTCCTTGAGGCTGCAATGGCTAAGGCTAGCCTGATGGAATCCATCTTTGCCACTGGGGCAAAGGTCTCATTGTAATCTATGCCATGAACTTGTGAGTAGCCCTTGGCTACCAATCTGGCCTTTTACTTCATTGGTGAACCATCAGCAGCAAATTTGGTCTTATAGACCCACTTACACTAGACTAACTTTCTTCCTGGAGGAAGATCCACTAGCTCCCATGTGTTGCTCTTCTGGAGTGAGCTAAACTCCTCCTTCATGGTTGTTTGCCATCTTGGATCTCCTGCTGCTTATTCATATGTTTGAGGATCAGAATCCACCATCAAATAGCATTTTTCAGCAAACATAGGATCCTTCATGCACAGACCACTCTCAAATTGAGATCTAGTCTTCCTTCGGTCATTGGGATCCCCAGCTAGCTCTCCTGCTGCATGTAGTGTCTTGGCTGCCCATTTTGGCCTTGTAGGGATGTTAGGGTCTGCAATAAACTCATATCCATTAGACAAATCAGAATCAGCATGTTCAACAAACTCTTTACTTACTTCCTGAGGTTCAAGTGGAGAAGAGGCTTCTCCAACTTCCACTACTGCAAGGGGTTCTTCTTCAAACTGAACACACCTTTCAATGAAGACTTTGTTTGTGCTCAAATTTATCAGCTTGTACCATTTTGAATCTTCAGAGTATCCAACAAAAAGACACTCTTGGCTTTGGGGCTGCAAAGCCTTCCTTTTCTCTGTTGGAATTCTAGCCCAAACCTTTGAGCCAAAAATCTTGAAATGGGTCACATCTGGCTTGTGCCCACTCCATGCTTCAAAAGGAGTCATACCTTCAAGCTGTTTATGAGGCACCCTATTCTCAATATAGGCTGCATAGTTGATAGCTTCGGCCCAGTACTTTGGTGGCAAAGTTTTGGCCTCCATCATGCATGTTGCCATCTCCTTCAGTGATCTGTTCTTCCTCTCAGCAACACCATTTTGCTGTGGTGTGTAAGGGATAGAATGCTGCATCTAAATACCTGCATCTGCACAATAATTAATAAACTCAGACTTGACATACTCACCACCATTTTCATATCTGAGGACCTTGAGTTTCCTCCCAGACTGGTTTTCAACCAAAGCCTTAAAGACTTTGAAGAGGCCAAAAACTTCAAACTTGTGTTTCAGGAAGTAAACCCAGCAATACCTGGAAAAGTCATCAATAAAAGTCAATGCATATTTGGCCTGAATCATGGACATATGAGGGAATGGGCCAGCAACATCACTATGGATCAGCTCGAGGGGTGCAGAGGTTCTCTCATGACTAGCTCTCTCAAATTTGTGCTCTGGGTGTTTTCCTAGGATACAACCTTGGCAGACTCCTTTGGAAAATTTTATCTTGGGAAACCCTATGACCATCTATTTTTCACTAAGATCAGAAAGATATTTGTAGTTTAGGTGGCCAAATCGTTCATGCCAAATCTTGCTAGCCTCATTAGCATGAATCAGAAGAGCAGAGGGGTTTGAGTAGGGTAGGAAGTGTGAGAACATGTATACCTTTTGAGCATGATTTGCAACTCCTTTTGCAATGACTCTACCAGTTGAGATATCTGTGATCTCAACTTCATCAGGGGAGAATATGACTTTCTTAGGAGATCCATTGTGGGTAATCTAGTACACTGACAAGAGGTTGGAGGCAAGACCAGGCACATACAAGACATTGTTGAACTGACCATGATCAAGATCAATCCTCCCTTTGCCCAAACTTTCAGTGAGAGAGTCATCTCCCAGTACTATAGGTGGTCCTTTCGACATGTCAAGTGAGAAGAAGGCCTCCTTGGTCAAAACCATGTGTCTTGAAGCTCCAGAATCAATGATAAAACTGGGTGAGCTTGATGTGCCAGCAACCAATGCATGAACTCTCTCTCTGTCATCTGAACTTGATCCTCCTTCTCTCTTCTTTGAGCTGTCTGGAAGGGAGATGCCATTCTTCTCCAAGAGTTGGGTCAGCATGTCTATTTACTTCTTCATACAAGAGCTTTCAGTGTGATTTCCTTTATTGCAGTATGCGCACTTGCTCATTTCTCCTTTGTTTTTCTTCTTTTGGTAGTTCTTCTTGGAACCTTGTGGCTCCTCCGGAGACTGTTTCTTGTCTCTCTTTTGCTTAAGTGGATTTTTAGCTTTCTTTTTTCTTTTTGAATCCACCTTTGAATCTCCAGCAATCAGTGCTTGATCTTTGGATGGTTTGATGGTGCCCATCATCAGCAGCTTGTCCTGTTCTTGTGTGAGATATTCCATGAAATTTGCAAGGCTAGGCATCTTCCAGGTTCGAGCTGTCAGTTTTGTGGCATAGAAGGTCGAAACAAACACTGAATAGTCAGGGCCTAGCTTCGAGAGAATGGCTGGGATGATCTGATCATCCTTCTTTTCGATCCCACACTGTTTCACCTGTAAAACTAGTGCTTTGAACTTGGAGAAATATAGCTGCAGGGATTCAAACCTATTTGGACTCAGAGAAATCAGCTCATTTTCGATTTGATGTCCCCTCATCTCATCTTTGTTTCCAAAAATATCAGCAAGGTTCTCCCATACTTCATTCGGTGATGTCAATCCATCAAGATGGAAAAGGAGGTCTCTGGAAATACTCAGACACAGGAGACCATAGGCCTCATCCCTCCTGTTGTGCCATTTTATATTCTCTGCAGCTGCATTGGGCTCTGCTTTTGTTGCCATAGTCACCCTGTAGAGGCATTTCACTCTCAACAGTATCTCCATCTCTGCTTTCCATTCAAAGAAATTGAAGGGAGTCAAGATAGTTTTCTGTGATTGATCCATAGCTTAGAAAATCTGTCCCGGCTGTCAATAGAAGGCTCCCAGTCACTGATGTCGAACCTGCAAAACAATTTTGAAGGAGAGAAATCAATCTAAAATGGCTCTGATACCATGTGGAAATTGAACCCAGTGATAGATTAATTTTACTCACAACAATTAACAATTGATCATGCAAAATCACTCACAAAAGACACTGAAATTGGAGCTGAAAACTAAACTGTATTAACTCAGTGTACAATAGACAACCCTGTAATAACATAGGCTGTTGTATTAAATAATTACATAGGAGATTCAATTGCATGAGAAGGCACATCGAATCTAGTCAAAAGCAGGCTTACCAAAAATAAGCAAATCCCCCATAGGTGTAAAAAGCTGATCCCAAATATGTCATGGAGCTCACAAATTGGAAAAAAGGATTAGGCAAGCTAAAGAGTGATGGAATGACAACTCATACATGCTTTTCCAAGGAGAAAAGAGAGGAGTATGTGTAGGACAAAAAACTAGTCAACCTCACCTAGTCAAGCTTTTCCTTTTGCCTTAAAACACTGAAAACGCAGGCAATAAAGCAGAAAAAGTAGAAGGGCGCTTAGGAGGCTAGGAATAAAGTAGATTTGATTCCTTGAGGTTTCCCAAGTGCTACATGGGTCAAATAAGGCAAGTTTTACCACTATGGATAGGTAAATGACAACTTGCACAAGGTGGGACACATGAACTAGGCAAATAAGACAAAAATAATTAAATTAATGTCTAAGGTAGCTAACTATGGGTTGATTATTCTAACACTCCTCAGAATACTCATCCTCTACCGGAAGATCACCTCTCGCCGCTCGACGAAAGTACTCACAGGCCATATCCATCCTCCTCATCACAGAGGTCCACACTAGAGGAAAACTATGAATGGAAGCAATCACATCATTGCTCAAATGCTGCTAGCCATCATCAGAGACTCCAGTAGCAAGCCAATCCAGATGAGGCACAATCCCATCCAACTCCCGCCGTCGCCTGCGAGGGTTCCCCGTAGGGACTGCTGCAGGTGCCATACCAACCACTCACGTCTGATATCCGGGCGGCGGAAGAGGACCAATATCTACATAGATAAAAGGACACCATCAATCCACACATATCAACATACAACTATCAACTAGCTCAACTACACTATGTATAAAGATGAACATAAAAACATCACACATACATACCAGCTAGTCCCCATGTCTGGCCTGCAGGTCGAGGCACCTTGGGGTCCCCGTGATAGTCCATACCCACATACGAGTACTCCTCAATCACCACTGGAAGTGACACCACTGCTCTAACAGCTCCTCAGTAAAGAAGTGACCCACTCTTCTGCCACCCTCTCATATCATCATCTGGAACCACTTGTACATTCGTGGCTCTTGTGGACCACTATCCTGCACGGCCCAGTGCAGACGCAGTGTAGGTACTTTCTCAAAAAAGAAAGCACACAGAAAGGAGCCAAAAGAAAATCCTACTCTAGATTCCTTCGACTTGTTTAGCTGATGCTGAACAGCCTGAAGATACATCTGGGCCCACCCATAGTACATGCCCCCCATAGCACGCTCTACCAACTGAAGCTGCCCTCCAGATATCTTGTGGCTCCTTATGGAACCCAAGATACGTAGCAGTAATGTCACCACTTCCTGTGTCGACAGGTCCTCAATGTCACACATCAAGATGTGGGAGCCATGCACATATGCCATAGCATAACAGTTCCTATCACATAGCTCCTCCAATGTCTCCCCCCGAGATAGCACTAATTCCAAATCACCAACAACTCCCAACATAGGGAGCCTAGTCAGGAAGTACACTTTTGCTAGCATGATCTCAATATGTAGGCCCTGGAAGAGGAAGACCTCCTCCTCAACATCCCAAAAGCTCACCAGCATTTGCAATAGAGAATGCAAGCTCTTCATGAGGGGTATCCTCATGAACTTCAATAAACCACAACAGGCCAGTGTATCATGCACATTCCCATCCTGCAATGATTCCTCCCGTGGGTCTTTACAGTCTCTCTCCCGCCACTTAATCTCAGCCATCCTACACAAGCAAAACACAGATGTCAGCCACTGCTCTCATCAAAAAACAGCACCTAGAGGCCAAGTCACACCTGTTTGGGAAAAATGAGTGACCAGGTCACTCAAAAATGCCCCACATGTGTTGCCAGGTCACTCTTTTCCCTTAAAAAGGTGTGACTTGGCTCCATGAAACCCCAGTAGGCTCACGAAACACCTCCAAGTGACCAAAATTAGAATGTAAACCACCAAAAAGAAGATATTTAGCGAGAGCTCTTCCCTGCAAGTGGCGGAACTCAAAACCATCGATTAGAATAGGATAAATCAGCAAATGAAAATTTAGGGCCCACCTCTCCAACTCCACAGTGAACAATGACAATGCCACCTCACAAAGTGGTCCCCATCCTTATATAGGCCCTATTTGACCTAATTTCTCCCGTTTGACATAACAAGACCATACGAAGTCTGTTTGAGACATCATTCATGCCACTGGTTTCAGAATTCCATCCTCTATTTCCTTATGAGACCATCGTCTCATGTTTAACAACCAAATTTTGGGACCACTTCCTAGAATTTACCTCTATTTACAAGCCACAGCATGGCTATGCAAGTGTCTATGGACCTGTACTTGCATCACACTTTCCTACCGCTACTCATGTGGATTATTGGGCCACCGCCCATTAAGGAAGATCATTTTTATTTTTGTAACATATAACCATCTACTTAATCCACTGCACCTTATGTGGATATCTGGACCATTGTCCATAAAACGAATTATTTCTCTTGCATGTATTTGGCATATAAATTCCCTCGGACTTGCACTTAGTTCACATGTAGTCAAGTCCGTCCACCGCAACTCACACACAGCTCTCCTGACCTCTGTCCGAGAGCCACCTTGGTTTGTGTGCCTTTGTCACACTGACTCACGTGCCTCTCCGTGATCTATCCCATGCATGTATTGGTATGTTTGAGAGCCACCTGCTCCATCCATACTACATGAATGACCTTTGGACCACTGTCCACCATCCCGACATGGGGCACCACCTATGCCACTACAATTGGTTGACCATACTTGAGTTTCCTTTAAGCTATTTTTTGACTCCTAAAAGAATGAAAAGATTGGTGAGCGCAGCTGCTTCCTTCCGCGCTCGTTAATGTACAGAAAAGCGCATCTACATCGTCTCGTTTATCTCCTTTTGCGAACCATGTAGACCATCAAATGAAAAGGACCACCTTGGCATATTCAATCCAAGACCATTCCCCTCTACATACTTTTATGCTTTCTCGGGCCGAGGGGCCACAATTTACGAAAAATATCACCATGGGTTATCGTTAAGCTCTTTTCCAACCTTCTCATCAATAAAAGATTGCTGAGCAAACTTGGTTTCATTCATGCTCGTAAAAGTATCTGAATGACCGTCCAGTCAGTATAGGTTTAACCATTTATGGCCTGATTGGACTACCAATGGTAAAAAAGTCTCTCATCCCCCACAAGATGGGTGAGCTCTCCTATGTATACTTTTATCCTTTTTCAGGAATAGGATACTACCAATGAAAAAGATCCCCCACTGGAGTCTTCTTCATGCTTTCAGACTCTGTAAAATTGAAAGCACCATCGAGCATTTATTTTCTTAGGCTCACCAAAAATCCACGAGATCGTACCAAACCGGTGTCTCTAGACACCACCCCACAGAAAATAGTTTTCCAGCATTCCCCCTTTGGGTTGCCTTTTTTTAGAGTACTCTACAATGTGTCTTCCTTGGATCCCATTAATATGAAACATGTCTACCTCCCCCAAGTATTTCCCATCTACAGTGACCTTCTCGGTATTACAGCTATGATCCCATTCCCATGAGTCAG
>LPNX011091613.1:0-237953 GCA_001517045.1 Pseudotsuga menziesii | reverse complement strand
TGACATTGTTATGAGCATGGGGATGCCCGCCTCGTCCATATACATGTCACACATTATTTTTATCTCACCCATTGATGGGAACCATATTAATACAAAAACCAAAAGCCACCATGCTCTAGCCCAAGAAGCACCACCTCTCTGCAGAAAATCCTATGATGTCCATCAGTCATACGATGAGCTCCTACCCTCACACATCAGGGGGCAATTTGTTAACCCAAAAAATCCCTCACCCAGCTCTACATGGCCTACACCACCCAAGGACACCCATGCATGACCCTCATTTCACCCCATTAGACCCCCACACCCTCAAAAAGGCTTAAGAATGAGCAAAAGGGCTTAAAAACCCCAAAAAAGAGCCAAAATAGCTCTCCTAGGGGATAAAGCCCCCAAAAAGGGGCTAAAACCCATTAAAGGAGCTAAAAACCCCAAAAGGAGTTAAAGATAGGGTGGAAGGGGCTAAAATCCCAAAAAATGGGCTAAATCCCTAACCAGGGGCTTAAAACCCTAAAAAGCCCCCAAAAAGCTATAAATATAGGGTCGGGGGTCACTCTCAAAACACTTCTCCCTTGCATATTGTTATGTTGCCCGTGGATGACTTGAGACCCTTTGTCTCTCAAGCCACCCACTCTCCCTCTGCTCCATCTCCCATTGAGCCATAGCTCCCCCATCCAAGAGAGGTGCTTCTCTAAGCCAGGGCATGGTGGCGCAATTCCATCAAAGAGAAGGTATACCAATGTTGTTTCTTGCATTTTCCTTAGTATTTTGTAGTTTTTCCTAACCCATTTTTGTTTGCAGGTTTGTTTCTAACATATTTTTGCAAGTATTTTGTTTCTAATAGTTGTTTGCAGGTTACTGGAGATAACCCTAACAGTGTTTGCAGAGGGGTTTCCAGCCATTCCATTTATTTTCTATCCTTTGCTTTCTTTCTGTCTGTTTTTACTGCATTTCACTTGTAGGAACCTACCCTTCCGTCCTATATATGGAAGGTATCCATTCATGTACTATAGCAAGGGAGAAATCCCTGCTACAGATACCATCCTACTGCCATAATCTTTTATGAATAGATGAAAAGGAGGCCGGTCTTGATCACTAGTCATGACTCTCGACTACTCATGAAATTCCATCATTCCCTCAATATATAGCTCCATCTCCTCTACTATCCCATCCAAAACCTAGTTGAAGCAACTGAGTCCAAGAATGATCCCATAGTCCCAAATGAACCTGAGAAATGCATGGTTTATACTCTATCCACCTCTACACTACATAGTTTCCACACCAAGAGCCTCATGTAGTCTCCTAAGCCTCCAAGTAGTAAAACATTGTATATATCCATCATAAGGTCTCCCGCAGAGGAAACTAATCCATTACCCCACATGGATGGGCTCCTAAAAAAGATGGTTGTCTCTACCTCTTGTTCTAGATGTTAAACTGTTGAACCAAGTAATACCAGGATACCACTATCTACGTTGCACCCCTATGATCATCACTTTCATCTGAAACAATCCATCATTCTGAAGGATGCTAGGATCCCACCACCAAATTGGAATTTCATCACTCCTAATGTTGATTTGAACCTCTATGAGACTCTCCTATATAACATGAAGCTCCTCTTGTGCACCATGCGCATTGGTCCTCTGGCTCACATTAGTGTCACGTGTCCCATCAAACCGATTCAGGAGAAACTCCCATGTATTGCCATAAATTATAAAGGAATCAAGCTACAACAATAGATACCTCTACTTCTTCTCACAAGACTAAACATTGACTTGTATTATCTTACCCCAATGTGTATCCATCCTTGTCTTACATCTATCTAGAAAATCCATGGATGCATATACTCCTCTACTAGTTGGTCCAAAAAAGAATGCTCATTTTCCTCCTCCATGATTATTTCTCTCTCCCATAAGGGTGCCTCATAATCCTCTTGATGAAAAATAAGTACTTGGTCAACATTCTCCATGTCAACTTTCTCCTCGAGCACCTACAAATTTGAATGCTCCTCGTGATCAATCCTCACATAAGGCTCCTCCATCAAATCATGAATGAAATCAGCCATGTACAACTGAATATCTAATATGTAAGAGGAATAATGTGATATTTCCAACTTCCTACGAAGTTGTTCAACCTCCATACCTAATTCTTGCAGTGATTTTGTGTGTTCTTCAAGGACTCATGGGTGATCTCAAGCCCATGGTTGAGGTTCTCCACTTCCTCTTCTTCTTTTTGTAGTGCACTATGGTACTTATCAGCAAGCCTAAGAAGATGATGTCTATAATAAATCAAGTGTATATAATCTAATTTCATTACCTCCACCACTTCTCTAAGTTCCAAAATATTTGCAATTGAAATTTATTCTCCCAGCCTATATTTTTTCCTTGAAGCTCTCCAATAATAATCTACCACTAATGCTTGTGTATCACAATAATGCTTCAAGTCTTCCATACTCTTTTCTTTTCTTACCTTCAATTGTCCTATAAAATGATGTGGCTTACGGGGAAAACTCTCCACTAAATTTGTTTATTTTTTTCCATTGTCATCCTCCCCCAAATCATATTCTTTCCCTATAGTCTCTACTTCTTCACATTCTTCAATTGGAAGAAATAATGGTGAGATATAGGTTTCTTCATGTTTTCTTTTTTGGTCTGCCAACAAACTTACTTCCATATCTCTTTGTAACCACTCATTTCCAAAGTATTGAGTCTTATTTAAATTTTATAAGGGATGATATAAAAAATCATAATTCGTGTGGCATGAATCCATAACACATAATGCATCTTTAATAGCCAAATTATACAATACAATTATCCTCATGTGGAAGGAATGTTATCTCATGATGATGAAAAGAAATAGGAATGCTGCAAAAATCATTATTTTTGTCATACCTTGGTGTCATGTCTTCACAATTCCCATGTGGTTGATTTGTGCAGGAATTTTGCTCCACTTTGTGTTCAACTAGAAGACTCGGGGATGCAATTTATGAGTCCCTCTAATCCAATTCCACGTATGGCCACGATGATTTTGTGAACATGGCTTCAATTACTTTGGGTCTCCCATATGATGGCTGATTTTTGTTGTCCTCGTGGTCATCTGAAGGCTTAACAATGGCAGTGAATTTACTGCCTTTTGAATCAATTTTACCACATGAACCTTTGGAAGCTCCTTTTCTAGAGAAACCAAACGTATTCTCCATAAGGATTGATGCAAAACAATCTAGTAATAAGATTGTTTTGCTGCCATTTATGCTCCAATATTTGTTGTGTCTTATCCATGTTCTTCAACAACCTTTTCCATTCAAATTTATCCTCTTCTATGGGAGATATTGGAGGGAAAGTGGGTGAATTTATACCATCTACAAGTCTGGCCATTAAAGAAACTTCATCTTCAACACTATAAATGTTGTCAAAAAAGTATCACCCAACTCATATGGATCATGCAAGCCTCCATTTATTATTTCATCTCATTAATTTGTTTCCACCGAATGAATGAAACATAAAATGATTCTTCCTGTGTTAAGCTCTCCTCAAGCTCCCATGCAAGCGGTTCCAACCTCATATCTGCAAACCTTATTCCAAGTTTTTTTCTTCTTTAAGGTTCTTCTTAGTTCCCAAAATGATGTGCCCAAACATGTCTGATATAACAGCATTGTAATGTTCCCAATCCAAAATTAGAACTATGAACGCCAATGCAACCCCATAGAATCACTGGATTTGAAACTAGAAACACTAGTTCAAATCTCCCCACACAAAACAATGGGTTTCCAACTCTTTATGAACACCTTCTAACAGAATCAAGTATTTCCCAAATATATTCAACTTGAATTTAACACTGTCAAACACACCCAATATTACCACTAGCAAACTCCAGAGAACTGTAATGGAAGCTTTGAACACTTTACTCAAACATTTATAACTAAGGGTGCGTTAGCATAATTGTACAGATTTACCCACTGGTAAAATGATCATATCTTGGGCATACATAAACATTTTTTTATTGAACAAAAAGTGTTATGGATGCAATTGAATAAGTCTCACAACCCAAAACACTCATAAATGGTATAACTATAATATTACAATTTCCCCACTTAATATATGTACAGGATTAAGAACACCCACAACTATAGAGCTTCTAAACCAAACACACTCAAATAAAACCTAATGGCTTACTAACAGACACAATGGACTGATATTGAGGTTTCATATTAGAAAAATAAGTTTACACAAGCACTCTCAAACATATATGCTCATAGATAACCATTTATTCAAAGATCAACCATGTGCTTGAATATGGAACAACATAAGAGGAAAAAACATAGTGATTTTATTATAAATAAGAAATTTTTAGAGAGTACATAAATGGATGATACATAATATCAAAATACATGAGGTGTATTCTATAGAATGGAGATAAATAATTGTCAGACCACCACAGATAAAATATCTAAGAAAATATTTCCCCAATGAGAATATGATTCACTGTTGTGCCCTCCACAAGAAAAATACACCACAAACTTTGCACTCTCGAATACACCACAAATCACACTTCTACTAATTGGAACTCAAACACACCAACATGAATTTGACTCATCTATTGAACATGGACATAAACATATGAAATAACCTCTGTAGATAAATCTGAAGGTGACTTCTCCTCTCGATAATCAGTTGCAATGAATCGCAATGAAGAGAGTTGGATGGTCTCCTTCTCTGTACTAATTAGGGTGGAATATTTCACCACCAAAGCTAGTTTACACTCGCATTGGGAAAATATCCCAATATTTAAAATCCATAATATATCTCCTATTCAAAAAATAAAATGTCCAAAATCCCTCTGCCAAGAGGCGTGCATCCTTTTTATAAACTGCATTGAGCCCTTTCCCCCTCATTCTAGAATTATCTCATAAAATATTAATGAAATATCACTAATTGTTATTTTCTTGATATAATGATACCTTGGAACTCATTTAATTTCTCTCTAATGTTATTTTATCAAATAATACCTTCATCTACCTTGGAAATTCAAATTAGAGAGGCTTAGCTTAATTTTGGGGGAGTTACACTATCATTCGGGTCGACCTTCTCCTCAATCACCCTCCTTGGCTAAATTTAGGACTTGGAACATGTAATAAGTTGTAATTATCTATAATAGGACCTGATTCTTGTCATAAACCATCATAGGATTCCTTTTGGGATTTCACTTCCACAAGTGCGCCCTTGCTAGTTATTTTTATCCCGGGGAGTTACATTTCATAAGATTCCTTCATTATCAGCCTTATTACACCTTGGAATTCGAATTTGGAGATTCTTATCTTTATTTTGGGTATTTACAACTCATGTGAGGCCCAACTCATCTTCCCAGTGTTCCCTCCTTATCGATTTTTTCCTAATGTCACATTATTTACAAATATTGGGCCTCCTACTTTACAAATTTATGGCCCATGCCACCACCTTAATAATTTATAGTTAACATTACTAATTTACTTATCCATTGTCTCTATTTTCTAATGGATTGTTCCCTAGAAAAATATTTGGGTACATTATACTCCAAAATAGAATAATAAATATTTTTTTAAAACCCTAGATCGTTTTTAGAGAAACTTAAATTAAAAATATCATTTTCATCTAACAAGGGAATCATATTCAAATAAGTATTAAAATAATATTCCCTCAACCACATGAGTTTATATATTATATATTAGTACAATGAGTCAAGGATATAAGTGTGCCCTCCCAGGAGAGGAATAAAAAAAATTCTTGCAAACTCCTCTTTGAAGCAAGTCTTAGTAATGAGCTGAAATTTTCATAAAATATTTACTCAAGAAGTGTACCCTCATGGGAGATTACCTTTATTAAATAAAATATTAAACTCCTCAAGAAATAGTCTCCACACATGTTGGATATGGATTCAAAGGATTATATCACCCCCATATTGGCACATGCTTCTATATTCATCTTTCTCCAACATTGAAAATACATGAGGAATCAAAGGAATAAAATAATCTTTTGACTGCTTTCTTTGTAAAAACCCTTAACAATAATACACTAAAATATTGCAATTCCCTTTATAGTTGTGCAAGGAGGTTAGATCCATGTGATATGACACCAACTTTCCATATAAGAATGAAATTTTAGCTTCCAATTCACAGACCATTAATTTTATCTTCCAAAAGCACTTGATCCAGAGTAGGTGTGCACTAGGTATGTGTGTCAACATTATACATTATAAATAATAAATAAACACATGACATGCATTGAAAAATGATCCTTTAGATAAGGTGTCACCATACAAAATCATTTTTTCTTCATGGAAAAACTTTCCCAAATGTGAAAAGGGTCGAAACTACCAAGAAACTTGCAACATCCTATTTAGTCCAAGGAATTACCAATATATATGTTAGACCTTGTATAAACCTTCCCTAAAGCATGAAAAAAAGACATATAAAGATATTCAAACTAACAATAATCCATATAATCTCTATGTAACCAAAACTATATAATTATTACCATGTGTTCTAAGCAAGAGGGGGGTAATAAAGACAATTAACATATGTACTAGAGAAATGTGACTTAGGTGTGGTAAACCATCTCGTTACCTAGATTTCCCTAGTTAGAACTCAATGTAACATCACCCTCTAACGTGATTTAATAAACTATATTTATATAACATTATAAATATGGTCATGCATATCAATTAATAAATATTATGAAGTAATACCTGCAGTTCCAAGGTAGAAAGCATAGGAAATATATACCAAGAACCATAAAAAATTTCCTCGTAAGAATCACATATAATCCATTAGAAATCATCTATGACCATACAAATATATCATCATGTGACCTTTCATCTCTCATAATTTATTAAATTAATCATGGAACACACCTCCATTAAACTAAACTACTAAATAAAACCATATGTTATACATGTTAGAACTCTAGGGGAAAAAACTTATAACTGTGCACTTGAAACACTTTTCTATAGATACCACACCCAAATCAATTGAGGAAGCAAATCAGTATAATACATTAGGTGAGTTCCAAGGAAAATGTATGTGTCCATAACGGCCATAGAGTATCAAATGATGATAACGTAGCGTGTAATCTATTTGCAATGTGTAAATGGATCATATCAATATGAAAGTATAACCTATGATACATGAGTAACAACTATTTCCATATGGGGACCCATACTTTTGAAGAGTGTGTGAGAACTCTAGAATTTGCAAATACCTAATGAAACTCAACCATACAAGAGATTGATAACATATAATAGGACTTGAAAAGAATACAACTCTATTATATAAAAAATAGAATTTAAGGTGATAAAATATCTCTCGTTTTCATATTTACCTTGCTTACTATATTTGTCCTTTGTTGTTCATTTCAAACAAGGTTTTTCAACCCTTTTGTTAGGGGCGGGAGTTGGGGGGGGAGGGGGTGNTCTCTCGTTTTCATATTTACCTTGCTTACTATATTTGTCCTTTGTTGTTCATTTCAAACAAGGTTTTTCAACCCTTTTGTTAGGGGCGGGAGTTGGGGGGTGAGGGTGTGGTAGACTTATTTTTCAATAATATTCTCACCTAAATGCTCAAATATGAGATAATCTGAATAAACACATAACATAAATTTCATATAAGACTTTTGTAAACTATGGATCTAGAGAAAAAGGAGCAAACATTTAACTACAACATGAAATAATAATAATAAAAACTATACTATTTCCCCATATGACTCATTTCCTATTATAATTTTATACTTCTATGGCCTCATGAACCATCAATGTATTATAAGTTCAAAAACAACTCATTCATGAGAAAAAATATTTTTTCACCATCCAAGTAACTAAGATTGAAATAATTATTTCTAGATAATGCTTCAATTCTCTAAGATCCCAACCACAATTTGTGGGATTTACCATGTTTCCTTGTCTTTTCTCTTTTATTATCCCACAAAAGGACCAAACTCCTTTAAACAACCTTTGGTGATATCATATACCAAAAACAACATTTCCCGGTCTTGTTTCTTGATCAAATCATATAAATTTCTTATCATGATTTCATCAAGTTCAAATAATTGATTAGTGTTGGCTTGGACTACTTGATTTGTGGTAAAATATTTCAATAAATGATATACTATATTATTTGAATGTACCAACAATGCAACCTCCATACCATAAAACCAATTTAAATGGTATTTTGCATGTAGCATATTCTTTGCAATACTATTTTCCCATAATGCATACTTTATTTTTCTATCTCGGGACTTCTTTTTATCACCAACCACCTTCTTTATAATAATCATGAGATTTGTTTTCTAGACTCAACCAACCCATTTCCTTGTGGATAATAGTTTGAAGAATGCAATTGATTGCATCTGAAACAAAAAGTTGGACAAATAAACTAAACTAAAATCTCTGACATTATATATGATGATGTTAGTTGGAACCCCAAACTTGTTAATAATTTTACTATCAAAAAATTCAATTACCACTTCATTTGTTTCTCTCCATTTGGAAATGGCCTCAACTCATCAGCTTAAGTAATTTGTGGTGGTTATATTCCATCAAAAATAACTTACTTGAATTATGTTATACCTAAATCCTGTCACCATCATGTGATAAGATCCTTAACTTCCATGTTTACCCTTAATCCCAACACTTGGAGTGGAAACTTGCTATGTTTGTCAATTCTACTTGAAAAAACCTAGCACCGCGCTTACCCTATGGCTGATGAGCAGTACCTTGCTCAGCACCACTTGTATCCTGTTATATAGAAGTGGTGCCACCACCTATAGTCTTTGTTCTTAAAGTGGTTCTCATCTAAACCGCTCTGTCAGAAGGGAACAAAAGCGGTACCCTAGGTAAAATGGAAAAAGAGAAGTTTATTGAGGCTTCTAAATCATGAGCCTCGTGTCCTCCCTTATCCCTATCATTATGGGTTAGTTTGAGCTCAAGATCCCCCTTGGTAGGATCTTGGAGCCACCTCACCCACAATTCTCTCAACTATTCTTATCCATTGAGCCTTATAAATACAAGCTCATATCCATAGTTGAGGGGGAGAACTATAGAGGTATTGTTATGCTGTTGAACTAACTACCCAATCCAAACCGTTGGAGAGAATAGAGAGAAAATTTGGAGCTTATGGGGATGAAGTGTTTGTCTCGTGGAGGAGCTTGTCGACACTAATGCAACGGTTGTAAGCTTCTTCACACATTCTTAATGCAAAGCTGATTTCCATCCCACATATCTGTTGTTTTGATTTCACATGTATATGTTGTTAGATTCCTTAGTCACTAGCATGGATATGTAGATGATTTTCTGGTAGCTTTGATGTGCTTGTATGTTTGATATGTTTGCAGGTACACAGATTCATAATCAAAGAAATATTATAGGTGTCTATAGCATTCAGGGAAGGTCTTCATCCTTTGTCATTCACTCATTTGTTCTGGATTTGAACCATTCAGACTAGAGGAATAGCTTATGTCTGCAGAAGGTGTAATATTCCTGATAACAAATCTGGCCACTCCACTGGGGAACATTGCAAATCTCAGTTTATCTGATCTTCCTCAGTCCTTGAACTCTTGTCCAAATCCAGGCTCCATCTCCAACTCTCTTCAGTCAAATCGGACATCTGATTTAGTGAATTTTGGTTTGAAACTTTCAGATCTGTTCAGATCTAAACTATTTTGACTTTATATGCTCTTTTTTACTATCAATTCATCAATTTTTTCCTTGATCTAATCAATTTCTAACTTGATTTTTCGTTCTCCTTGTGTTTTGGATCTTTTCAGGGAACCGCACATGTGTTGTTGGCAACAAGTGGAGCCACCACCTGGACATTGTTAGCCATAAGCAGTGCCACCACCTAAGTCCCATTATCTAGAAGTGGTGCTCGTCCAAAATCACTCTGTCAAGACCCCTCCAGTGTGGTGCCAGGTAAGCCTTGTTCCAGAACTAGTTTTTTATAATTTTTTGCAAAAATTTGAGTTTGTTTGCTTTCAGTCCTGCACTGTCAGGCTTGTGTGTTAGAATCTGAATGATCATGGTTAAAAACTCTGTGGTAAAAGATTGGTTTGGTTCAAGAATTCAAAATCTAGATTAGGCTTGTTGATTATTCATTTTCTTCCATGCTTGTTGGTTGTGATTGTGAAAGGAATTTTTTGAAAGCTTAGGTCTCAGTTAGTTCTCTTTTCATATATTTTATGAATACTGAAAGAAAAACCATTTGATTAGCATCTTGATTTCATTTTTTTTTTCATAGAGGACTTCTTTTGGCTTTTAAAAAAAAGAAATTTTTTTTTTTGAGAATAGGTCATTATCATTATTGAGCAATAGGCATTGGATCTCTGATTAGCCTCACAAGATTTCAGGTTCTCTGTGTTCTTTTGTCTCTCTTGCATTAGTACTATCTCACCAAAAGAAAAAATAGAGTAGTTTTAAGTTAGATCTATCTATGTTTCAAGAAAAATTGAAAAAATAGAGTGCATATGCATGTAGAGTGCTTGTTGTTTTTCTTTTAGGAAAAGAGACTCTTATCCTTTTCATTGCTTTCAAAAAGAAAAATGAGTTTGGAATGTGTTGCTTGTCTTTGATTTTGATTTGTTCAAAGTAGTTGTTTGGGAATTTTCAGTTTTCAAAATGAAAATAAAATACTCTCTTTCCCTCCCGTAGGTAGGCATACCACGAACGGTAAAGTGAAATATTTGCATCTACATTCTGCATGGTTTTACTTTTTTTATCAAAATTTCATGCATTCACCTAACCATCCACTTTAAAATTAACGGTAGTTATAGGCTAAAATTTACATAGAAATTTGAGTGATATTCTAGAGACGTGTTCGGACGTCGTTAAGCATAGGAGTTGTCGTTACTCATCTGCATTACATACCGGGACTCGTGCGGTTCTTCCACGTACCATCGGTATATTGAACGACCTTTCACGCACCCTTGAGGTATATAGAAAGGTACTTTACATACTCAATTGTATATAGGAATTCCCCTTTTGAATGTTAGAATAATCAACCCATAGTTACCTACCTTAGACATTAATTAAATTATTTTTGTCTTATTACCTAGTCTCCTAGATTCCACTCTATGCTAGTTGCCTTCTACATGTCATAGAAGTCAACACTTGCTAAAAATGATTCATGGAGTGCTTGGGAAACCTCCTGAAAACCATATTTAGCATGTATGCTTTATTCCAAATCCTCCAAAGCACATATCTGCTTTTTCTGCAAAGCTGCCCGTTTTATTGAGAATTAAGGCAAAAAGAAAAGCTAGACTAGGTGTAGTTGACTTGTTTTTTGGCCACATCATCATCCATCCTTTTATCCTAATAAAATAATGTATGAGTTGTCTTTCCATCCCTTATTATCTTTCCTACTTGACTTTGCCAATTCGTGAGCATCTTAGTGGATTTGGAAACTGCTTTATGCACCTATGGGGGATTTGACTAGATTTAGTAAGCCTACTTTTTTACTATTTAGAATGGAATACTTATGCATTCAAATATATCATGTAATTATATATTTCAGCATCCTATTACTTCACAAGTTTGGCTATTGTACACTTATTCAATACAGATTAGTGTTATGCTCCAATTTCAGTCTCCTTTGATGTTAATTTTGCATGTTTGATTAGCAATTTTGTGAGTGTAATTGTTCTATATATTGGGTTCAATTTCCACATGGTATCATAGCCTTTGTATATTGATTTATATCCTTCCATATTTCTATTGCAGGTTCTACATCTTGACTAGGAGCATATTCTGCTAACTGAAGGGAACAATTTCTAAGCTATGGACCAATCTCAGAAGATCATCTTGACTCCATTTAATTTCTTTGAATGGAAATATGAGATGGAGATATTTTTAAGAGAGAAAAGTATCTATAGGGTTACTATGGAAACTGAGGCATATCCCATTACAGCTGCAGAGAAAATCAAATGGCACAACAGGAGGGATGAGGCCTATGGTCTTTTGTGTCTGAGCATTTCAAGAGACCTCATCTTCCATATTGATGGATATACATCACCTAATGAAGTGTGGGAGAAGCTTGTAGATATTTTTGGTAAGATATATGAGATGAGAGGACATCAAATCGAGAATGAGCTGATCTCCTTGAGTCCTAGTAGCTTCGAATCCTTGCAACTCTATTTTTCCAAGTTTAAATCCCCTGTTTTGTAGCTAAAACAGTGTGGAATTGAAAAGAAGTAAGAGAAACTAGTTTTTTCCATACTCTTGAAGCTTGGCCCTGACTATTCAGTGTTTATTTTGACCTTCCATGCCACCAAGTTGACAGCTCGAGCCTGGAATATGCCTAAGCTTGTAGAGTTCATGGAATCCCTCACACAGGAACAAGATAAGTTGGTGATGATGGGCACCATCAAACCTTCCAAAGATCAAGCTTTGGTTGCTGGAGATTCAAGGGTGGATTCAAAAAGCAAGAAAACAGCTAAAAATCCACCTTAGCAAAAGAGAGACAAGAACAAGTCTCAAGAGGAGCCCCAAGGCTCCAAGAAGAACTTCCAGAAGAAGAAGAACAAAAGAGAAATGAGCAAGTGTGCATTATATTGTAGTAAGGGCTATCAACCTGAGAGCTCTTGTATGAAGAAGCAAATTGACATGTTGACCCAAATTCTGGAGAAGAATAACATCTCCCTTCCTGATTACTTAAAGAAGAGGCAAGGAGGATCAAATTCAAAGGATAGAGAGAGAGTACATGCTTTGGTTGTTGGCACATCAAACTCACCTAGCTTCATCATAGAATCTGGAGCTTCTAGACATATGGTTTTGACAAAAGAGGCATTCTCCTCTCTTGACATGTTGAAATTTCCACCAATAGTTTTGGGAGATTACTCTCTCACTGACAGTTTGGGAAAAGGAAGGATTGATCTTGACCATGGTAAGTTCAATAATGTGTTGTATTTTCCAGGTCTTTCCTCTAATATCTTGTCAATGTATCAGATGACTCACATTGGGTCTCCAAATAAGGTCATCTTCTCCCCTGATGATGTTGAAATCACAAATATTTCGAATGGTAAAGTCATAGAAAAAGGTGTTGTTAATCATACTTCGAAGGTATACATGTTTTCCCATTTTCTACCCTACTCAAACCCCTCTGCTCTTTTGATTCATGCTAATGAGGCAAGCAATATTTGGCATGAAATATTTGGCCATCTTAACTACAAGTATATTTCTGATTTGAGTGAAAAAGATATGGTCATAGAGTTACTAATGATCAAGTTTTCCAAGGGAGTCTGTCAAGGTTGTATCCTAGGAAAACACCCAGAGCACAAATTTGAGAGAGCTATTCATGAGAGAACCTTTGCACCTCTTGAATTGATCCACAGTGACATTTCTGGTCCATTTCCTCATATTTCCATGATTCAAGCCAAATATGCACTGACCTTCATAGATGAATTTTCCAGGTATTGTTGGGTTCACTTCCTAAAGCATAAGTCTGAATTTTTTTACCTCTTCAAAGTCTTTAAAGCCTTGGTTGAAAACCAGTCTGGGAGGAAACTCAAGATCCTCGGATCTGACAATGGTGGTGATTATGTCAAGTCTGAGTTCATTTAGTATTGTAAAGATGCAAGTATTCAGATGCAGCATTCGATCCCTTACACACCACAGTAAAATGGTGTTGCTAAGAGAAAGAACAGATCATTGAAGGAGATGGAAACCTACATGATGGAGGCTAAGACTTTGCCACCAAATTTTTGGGATGAGGCTATAAAATATGCATCCTACATCTAGAATAGGGTTCCTCATAAGTATCTTGATGGTATGACTCCTTTCGAAGCTTGGAGTGGGCACAAGCCACATGTGACCCATTTCAGGATTTTTGGCTCAAAGGCTTGGGCTAGAATTCCAACTGAAAAGAGAAAGGCTTTGCAGCCCCAAATACAAGAGTGCCTATTTGTTGGATATTCTAAAGATTCAAAAGGTTACAAGCTTATCAACTTGATCACTAGAAAATCCTTCATTGAAAGAAGTGTTCAGTTCCAAGAAGAGCCTTTAGTAGCAATTGAAGTTGGAGAGTCTTCTTCACCACCAGATCCATTGATTGTAAGTGGAGAGACTAATGAGTTTGTTGATTCGAATATGTCTGATAATGATGATTTGATTGCAGATCCTGACATTCCTCCAAGACCAAAATTGGCAGCAAAGACCATTCATGCAGCTGGGGAACTAGCTGGAAATCCTAGTGAGACTAGGAGGACTAGATCTCAGTTTAAGAGTGCCCTTTGTATGAAAGATCCTTTATTTGATGAGAAGTGCTATATTATGGTTGAATCATATCCAAATACATATCAATATGCAGCACATGATCCAAGATGGAAAACATCCATGAAAGAAGAATTCAGCTCGCTCCAGAAGAACAACACTTGGGAACTAGTTGATCTTCGCCCAGGGAGGAAGCTAGTTCAATGTAAGTGGGTTTCCAAGACTAAGTTTTATGATGATGGTTCACCTTTGAAATATAAGGCAATATTGGTATCCAAGGTCTACTCACAAGTACATGGTATTGACTACAATGAAACCTTTGCACCAGTGGCAAAGATGGACTCCATAAGGCTAGCTTTAGCCATTGCAGCTTCGAAGCAGTGGGAGGTACATCACATGGATGTGAAGAGTGATTTCCTAAATGGAGATCTTACTGAAGAGATTTACATGCAGAAGCTTGAATGGTTTTTTTCTAATCCATCTTTAGTGTGCAGGTTAAATAAATCATTGTATGGGCTTAAGCAAGCCCCCAAGGCTTGGTATGCCAACAGTGATGGCTTTCTGCTGGCATTGAGTTTTGTTCGATGCAAGTCTGATCCTAATGTTTATTTTAAGCTGATTCATGGTTCTTTGATGATTATTTTCTTTTATGTGGGTGACCTTCTGATTATAGGAAGTTCAAAGAAAGATATTGCCTCCTTGAAGGATGCAATGAACCATGCATTTTCTATGACAGATTTGGGATTGTTGAGCAAATGTTTGGGTCTCAAAATTGCTCAATCCCAACATGGAATAAAAGTATATCAGTCCAAGTATGCCTTAGATTTTATGAACAAGTTCAACATGAAATATTTCAAGCCAAGCAAGACTCCCTTCCTTTCAGGAGTTAAGCTTGAAGAAGCAGGTTCTTCTCCTATGGTAAATAATACACTATATAGGCAATTGATTGGGTGTTTGCTTTATATTACACACACTCAAACTGATCTATATTATGCAGTTAGTGTGGCTTCAATATACATGTATCAGCCTCATGAGATCCATTGGAGAGAAGCCAAAAGGATCCTTAACTTTGTTCAAGGAACAAGAACTCATGGGATCTTCTACAAATCTAAATCTGATCTTCATTTGATTGGGTTTACTGACAGTGATTGGGCAGGTGACAACAAAGATCAAAAGTAAACATCAGGATATGTGTTCATGCTTGCAAAAGTACCAATCAGTTGTTCAAGAAAGAAGCAGAGTGTCATAGCACTCTCATCTACAGAAGCAAAGTACAGAGGAGTTGTAAATGCATCAACTCAATGTTTGTGGTTGCAGGGAATACTTGGAGAATGTGGCTTCGAATCAGAGTTTTCAACTATTATCTACTGTGATAATCAAAGCACCATTAAAATATACAATGATCTAGTTTAGATACAGTGAACCAAACACATTGAGATCCATATGCACTACATCAGACAGCTTGTGCATGATGGCATCATTCACCTACTCTTTTGTGCATCTTCAGAACAAGTAGCAGACATCTTCACCAACGTTTTTTGTGAGAAGACATTCAGCAATCTCAAATCACTACTGGGGATTTCTGATCATGATGTGAAGCATGATTGATGACAATATTTTCAAATTTTGTTTTACTGTCCATGTTTAAGGGAGGATTTTCCCACTCGGTTTTTGCCTCTTTCCTTGGTTGTATGGACAAGCAGTATGTAAAGGGTGACTAAGCCTTGTTGCTAGGCCCTATAGTTTTCTGATATTTTCTCATAAATTCATGCTTAAGGGGGGGTGTTATAATAATCAACCCATATTTACCTACCTTATACATTAATTAAATCATTTTTGTCTTATTACCTAGTCTCCTAGATTCCACTCTATGCTAGTTTCCTTCTACATGTCATAGAAGTCAACACTTGCTAAAAATGAGTCATGGAGCACTTGGGAAACCTCTTGGAAACCATATTTATCATGTCTAATTTATTCCAAATAATCCAAAGCGCATATCTACTTTTTTTGCAAAGATGCATGTTTTATTGAGAATTAAGGCAAAAGGAAAAGCTCGACTAGGTGTAGTTGACTTGTTTTTTTCCCACATCATCCTCCATCCTTTTCTCCTAATAAAAGAATGTATGAGTTGTCTTTCCATCCCTTATTATATTTCCTACTTGAATTTTCCAATTCGTGAGCATCTTAGTGGATTTGGAAATAGCTTTATGCACCTATGGGGGTTTGACTAGATTTAGTAAGCCTATTTTTTTACTATTTCGAATGGAATCCTTATGCATTAGAATCTCTCATGTAATTATATATTGTAGCAGCCTATTTATTCACAAGGTTGGCTATTGTACACTTATTCAATACATATTATTGTTATGCTCCAATTTTAGTCTCCTTTGATGTTAATTTTGCATGTTTGATTAGCAATTTTGTGAGTGTAATTGTTCTATCTCTTGGGTTCAATTTCCATAGTGAGTGATTATGGATTAGACAAAAATACTACTAATTTGAGCTCCCATGTACCTTTCATATGTCGGGAGACCCCACTAGGATACCTTATCTATCTGAGAAAATCCCTTTAGCCATCTTGCTTGGAGCCATACACCGAAAAACGCATTCGGGGAGATTACTACACACGTACCCTTGAGGTATATCATGAGTGGCACCTTATTTACAATACTAGTGAGAGACCTGACTATCTAAACTCCTCCTGTCATTTAATTTTTCTTGTTTGGCCTATAGCTTGAGTAGGGAAATTTTTGGTGTGTTTTCTAGTTTTGAGACCCTATGTTAAATAGGAACTGTACAAACTGGCTGATATAAGACAGTCCAGAAGAGTATGGAGATTTCCACCTGATTTTATTCTTGTTTCAAGAGAAAATACTATGGAAGCTATCGACCAAGGAGCTGCTACCAACTCCCAAGTGGGAGAAAATGTGGTTGCAGAAAGCGGAGATCCATATCCTTCGCACTTGCCTCCCTTGGTCCAACAACATTCTTAGGGTAATACTTGGTTCCATTCTCCCATAGAAGGTCATGTTGATGATACTACCCGTCCAGATTATGGTCCCAATGTCCCATTTTGGGATACCTCTATAGGACAAGCCATTGCCTCATTTGGCACCCGTTTAAACTTTTCTAAAGAAGTTTCACCAAATGAACAAGAACGTAGACAATACCAAGTAGCTATTCTCCATGCACAAGAAATTGAGAAGAAAATAGACAACATATTGGGCACACCACCACCTCGTTCCGCAGTTTTTTCTATGGGATATCATTCATTTGTCGATTATATGAGACCCATTGAACTGATTCTAGATCACACTGTGACTCCACATAATCCAGGTCAAACTAACAACCCTACCACCTCCAATATTATGTATGTTCCCAATCCTCTCGGGTCTTCCACACCTGGGGCTCAACATTCAATTCTTGTTTCATCAATACCTTCTAGTGCCGGGGGGCAACCCACGGGAAGGACCTACGTTATCTGTCACCATAATTGTACCTAGTCATGGATAGACCTCTAGTATAGAGCAAACTACAGTTTATGTCCCTCCTACCCACACAAATGTGGTTAACCCCCCATCCAGTTCAGTTCAGCTTGTCCCCCATCTAGTTCAGGTCAATTCTTGGGGTTATGGTTACACAGCGAATCAAGTACCTGTGGGAAACATTAATTATCAACCCGAACCTATAGGAATGCCTTATGTTGGAATTCCATATCCTAGTAATACTTTCATGCCATGGGGGCAACCTAACTAGTCTTATATGCCAGCTATGGGGGGGATACCTATACATACTGCAGGCGGTTCCAGAGGACCACCTTATGGAGGTCCTCCCCCTGGGGGACCTAATGGTCCTAGAGGGCCTGGCAGATTTCCTCCTTTTGGTCCTAATGGTCCTGGGGGACCTAATGGCTTCCCTCCTAATGGTCCCGGAGGGTCTAGTGGCCCTCCTCCTGGTGGTTCTGGTGGCTCCGAAGGTCTACCTCCCAGGGGTCGGGGAGGTTCTAGTGGTCCAGGTGGTTCTGGTGGTCCCAATGGTCCTGGTGGTCCTAGAGGCCCTGGTGGTCCTCCTCCTAGAGGCCCTGGCAATCCTAATGGTCCTGATCTTAGAAATCAACACCATGTGGGTGGATCTTTTGGTGGTTCTTCATCACAACAACCTGTCTATCAGTCTACTTACGGTCCTACTAGTACTTATATCCCATGTCAATATTACAAGTATGTGCAACCTAATCATCATTTACCTTCCCTAGCAACTTTGGACTTGCCTGATTTGTCCAAGTTGATTAATGATCCCATTCGACATAACCCTTCGTGGCCTCCCATTCCGGTAAAGTTACCATCGGACATTCCAAAATTCAATGGGAAGCAGGGAGATGATCCAAAAAACCATGTCATGAAATTCCATTTGTGGTGTTCTTCAAACTCCCTTATGGATGATTTAGTTCGCCTAAGACTCTTTCAGTGAACTTTGACCAGTACAGCTGCGAAATGGTACATTGAACTTCCACAACATTCGTTTGTGGATTTTGGCTCATTAGAAACTGTGTATCTCACACTCTTTCATCTTCCTATCCATTATGAAATGAGTACTGATCTCTTAAATTCTCTACAACAGAACACCTCTACCCACATATCAGATCATATCCATGAGTGGAGAAGGCGGAGAAGACTTATTAAGGCTCCTATCCTGGATCAGTTGTTAGCTGATTGGTTTACTAAATCTTTGTTGCCTCCAATTGCCTAATATGTGGATATGGGAGGTGCCTTTAGTAAATAGAAAGCCATTAGCCAATCCCAATATCTGGACTTGGTCTATTCCCAATCCAAAACTTTATATGACTTGATCCCTCAAGCTCCTCGCCCAAGCACCGATCCTGTAAAGCCACCAGAAGAAACCCTTGTTGATGGGATTGTTGGTTCAATCTAGCTCCTGTCAGCAGTAAAACCTTCCAAGCCTAATCCATACTTCCACCCCTACTCCTTTAACTCCCAAGGTTTCCACCGAGGTCAATTCCATTCAGAGTATTCAAACGCCCCATAATAATAAAAAGAAAGGTAAAACTAAAAACTAAAAACCTGGAAACCAACAGGAGAATCCCAAACCAAACACCAACAATAATGATAAAGGTAAAAGAAAAGAAAAATATCCATGTCTGATATGCGGAGGTGACCATTTCACAAAAGAGTGTCCTCGTCGAGACGAAATCACCCAATTTTTTAAAACTAATCCCGCACCCGCAGTTCTCACGGATCCTTTTCCCTCTCAACAACAATTGATAGACCGCATGTCTAATCAGGGAAACTCTAGTTCTTCAGAGGAAATTCACATGATGTCCTCGGATACTATTATTTTGCAAACTTGAAGTCAGAGTTATTTCAAACCTGCAGACAAGAAAGAATACCATTCTTCTTCAAGAAAAGCTCCCTCTATTGGTTCTCCCGAGTCCCCGTCTACTGTTCCCCTAACCATCGAGAAGCCTAATATCGACATGGTTTTGTATCCACCCAAGAGTACTCTTAGGAAGGTTGTTTTTAACCCTAATGCCTGAGCTGCTCAATTTCATAATGTAGTTGAAGATCTCGCTAAGGCACCATGTGCAATGTCTACCTTGGAAGTACTCCAAAGTTATCCTACACAACATAAAAACTTGTTAATTGTGTTAGGAGCTTTATACCTGAACAATACTAATTTGATTCATTTCAATGTCGAGAAATATAAGTCTATACTACCTTACAAACTCGCTTTCCAAATCATAATGAAATTATTCGGAAAGAAGGTCTTTAGAACTATCTTAGACGAAGGAGCTTCAACTTTGGTTTTGTCCCTGTCTTGTTGGAAAGCTATTGGCTCTCCCGAGCTTGTAACATCACCTACAACTCTGAAAGCCTTTGATGGATCAGTTTTTCAGCCCCATGGTCTCATACCAACCCTTTCAGTTGAGCTTGGGGGAAAATTTGTTTACATTCAAGTGGAAGTAGTAGACGACCCGTTAGGTTACAACCTCCTTCTAGGAATAAATTGGTTTTATGCCATGACTGTTGTCGCTTCGACAGTATTTCAAACTGTCCAATTTCTGCATCTAGGGAGAATTGTCACCATTGACCAGCTCGATTTTTGTATGCCAGATGTTACTACCTCTATAGCTAATAACATCCCTATGTTAGGCCAGTCCCCTCCTCCTTACCAGTCGATTCGGGTAGGCATGTTGAAGGATTCGTCCCTTATGGGGATTTTTCCATCCACTCCTCCTAACACAGACATAGCGACAGTAAATATTATTCCGTCATTTGATTACAATCCAAAGGGAAAACAAATTTTTGAGTCCACCTCGTTGATTCTGTGTGAAGTAATGTACAATGTTATTCAAACCATTTCCGATGACCACACTGATGAACTTCATCTGATGGCCTCACACCCTTACCACCTGCCCTACTGGTTAGAACCCTCTCTTCCTATTCTAGATTATCTCTCTGAGAATTTTCCCTCTGATGATTCCATTATGGATATCATGAGTACGAATGAACCTATCTGGGAGGATCATCATCATAGATCCTTGTTCCTCCCCAACACCAGTTCGGTAGACCATGATTTTGCATCCCTTTTTTCCATTGATATTGTCAACACACCTCAAACTCCTATATTGTTGCAAGACATGGATTCTAAAGGAAACCTATGCAACATTACTCAAACAAATCCAATTGACATATCAGCCAAGCCTAGTACCCTTGAGCATGTTCATGTTGGGCAGAACTTCTCAGCAGAAGAATCTAAAGCATACAGGGCACTTTTCAAATAATTCCATGATATTTTTTCCTGGTCTTATGAAGAAATGTCAGGGATAGACCCATCCATTGTGGTCCATGAAATAGAAACCTATCCCATACCTAAACCTGTCAGGCAAAAACTAAGGCAAGTCCATCCATTAAAAGCCATAACTATCAAAGATGAAATAGAGAAACTTCTCAAAGCAGGGTTTATTTATCCCATACCCCTGACGAAATGGGTATCGAACGTCGTCCCTGTCAACAAAAAATAGGGCACCATTAGAGTCTGCATCGATTTCAGAGATTTGAACAAAGCTTGTCCCAAAGACAACTTTCCCACTCCGCATCTCGACCACATTATCGACAACTATGCCGGAAGTGTCATCTTCTCATTTATGAATGGATTTTCGAGTTATAATCAGATTGATATTTTACCCACCGATCAGCACAAGATGGCATTCATTTTCCCATGGGGAACCTTTGCATATAGGAAGTTACCATTTGGCCTAAAAAATGCTGGAGCCACTTTCCATCGTGTTATTTCCTATGCGTTTCATGATATAAAACATATTTTTGAACCATACCTTAATGACCTCCCTACTCATTCACAACAACGGGAGGACCACCCCAGTCATCTTAGAGACATTTTCCTAAGATGATGTCATTATAACATACAGCTCAATCCTCATAAATGTGTTTTCTACGTTGAGATGGGACGCCTGCTAGGTTTTGTCATTTCTAAGGATAGCATCCGGATAGATGCATTGAAAATTGTCGCTATTTTAGCTCTACCAGCCCCAACCAACCTTCTATAACTCCAAAGTTTGCAAGGGAAGGAAAACTTTCCCCGTCGTTTCGTGTGCAATTTTGCAGAGAAAACACACGGTTATATGCATCTCCTTAAGAAGGACACTTCATTCTATTGGGATGACCAAGCTCAACGCGCCTTTGATAATCTCGAACACGCTCTGACTCATTCACCCGTGATACACCCCCATATTATTCAAAGGATTTTCTCTTATATATTGTTTCCTCCACTACTACCATGGCTATGGTTTTGATGTAGGAAAATCCTAACGGTTAGGAGCACGTGATCTACTATGCTAGTAAGAATATTATGGATTCTGAAACCCGATATTCATGCCTGGATAAATTAGCATTAGCCACGGTCATTGCCATTCAAAAAATTTGTCACTACATTTTGCTCCACACAACCACCGTATTGGCAGACCATAACCCTATGTACTACATCCTGACTCGTCAGGTGCTCAGGGGCAAGTACTCCCGATGGATAGTCATACTACAAGAGTTTGATCTGGAGTTCGCCAAAGCAACATCAAAGAAATCCTTGGTCTTTGTCGAGCTCATGTGTGATCTTCCTTGTGCTTTGACGGAATCTGAGCCCATTGATTCATTTTTGGATGAATTCATGTTCCAGATAAGCACTACTAACCCATGGTATGGAGATTTTCTCATTTATCTCCAAACACAAAGATTTCAGCCAAATCTATCCCGTGACGATTGCCACTGTATCCGTCACCACACAAAATACTACCTCATCTTGAATGACACTTTGTATAGACGTGGTATCAATTCCGTTCTCCGGTGATGCCTTACCCACGAGGAATTTTAACAAGTATTAAATGATTAGCACTTCGAAGCATGTGGCGGTCATTTATCTGGGATGGATACAGCCCAGAAAATCCTTCGCGCTGGCTATTTTTGGATTTCATTCTTTAAAGATTGTCACGAGGCTATTAAGAAATGCCCACCCTATCAACATTTTCATCATGCTCCGCTCCACCCCGTCATTTTCATTGGCCCTTTTTCCAAATGGGAGATTGATTATATGCATTGTACGCCTACCTCAACCGGGGGGCATGGTTACATCATCGTAGCCTTTGACTATTTTACAAAGTGGGCTGAGGCCATGCCTACATATGTAGAGGATGATAAGGCTATCGCTCTCTTCCTATCCAATCATGTGATAGCTAGATTCAGAGTCCCGCAGTCCATATTTACTGATCACAGATCACATTTCCGTAATCAAATGATGGAGGAACTAAGTGCCAAGCTAGGTTTTCATCATGAAAACTCTATGCCCTATTATTCACAAGCTAATGGTTAGGTTGAGTCCATTAACAAAGTTTTGAAAACGTTGCTTCGTCGGATGGTTGGAGACCATAAATCCAACTGGCACAACATCCTTTTCTCCGCTCTTTGGGATTACAGGACTTCAATGAAAACAGCTACTGGTTTTACCCCTTTCTAGATTATCTATGGACTCGAAGTTGTCTTACTGATTCAATGTCAGATTCCATCCTTGAAACTTTTCATCGAACTTCTCCCAGACACTTCCGTAGAGGAAGAGATATTTTTATACTTGAACAACCTTGACGAAACTAGAAGAGATGCTACCTTGGCTAATGAGGCACACAAGAAATGCGTCAAGGCGCAGTATGACAAGTCTATCCAACCTCATTCCTTTAATGAGGGTGACCTAGTTTTGACTTATGATTAGAGATATGACAAACTAAGGAAAGGAAAGTTTAAATCCATGTGGTACGGTTCTTTTGTTATTTCAAAAGTTTTAGAGAAAGGGGCCTACGAGATCATGGACTATGGTGGAATCCCTTTAGGAAAACCTCACAATGGGTTGTACCTGAAGAGGTACTATGCCTAGGTCTCTCTTGGATAGTATCTTTTATATATGTATATTACTTGACTTTTAGTGTGCTTTAGTATTTTCAATATGGTTTTGATTTTAGTGTCTGCATCTGTTTATACCATGTTTTGGTCGTGTAGAGCATATGGCTTTCTACGGCTTCGCTGATGGTGCTTACCTCCACACCTTGAATCTTGCCTCAGCTGCTTGGGTTCTCTATTCCACAACTTATGATTTGGTCAGTTCAGGAGCGGTTTGTATTGGTCCTACTACCAACAATATTGTCGAGTATCGAGCAGTCATAGGTCTTCTGACTGAAGCTGCCTCCCAAGATGTTCGCAACTTGGTAGTATTGATGGACTCACAACTTGTGGTTTTTCATCTAAACCATGTCTATACCATTAGGAATCATGTGCTTCTCCATCTCTTCCAGAGGGTACGTTTGTTAGAAAGGTCATTTGAAACCATCACCTATAGGCATATCCCTAGGGAACATAATGTAGTTGCTGACTCATTGGCTAATCACATCCTAGATTGGCATATTTCCCATTCATGACATGAAAATAAAACATGGTTCATTGTAAATAAACTATAAAAGACACATAAAACTCATGTAAAATACATTGACCATTTGAGACATATAAACACCAAGTAAGAAGTCTGTATATATATATATATATATAGGAACATGTTTTACAAACAATAGGTCATGAGACCTCACCTAAAGCGCATAGGATTTCAAGTAAAAAATCATCATACAAAAGTCCTATAGCTATTAGCTTTCAGTGGATACATCATGCGTCTAATGATGCTCGTGGTAACACATCACTGCTCGGGAAACTCTACGTAGCAGTTTGCTAAAGCGACCCGTTACTCCCACTGTTGCCTCTGATACCTTAGTGGGAGGTCATCGATCGAGGCATCCGGGATGTCTAGAGTCAACCGCTCCATGTTTTCCTCTAACTCCCCTGTCACATCGTCACCCTGTGGTACAAAATGGGCTCCGACTCACCTATTCAGAGGGGAGGCTCCCCCAGGTCGTGCTGCTCCGACGTCTGCATGAAAAAATTCAAGTCTCATTACTAAACATAAAAAATATAAAACATCAAAACGTAAAAACACAACTTCCATTCTAGGGTTTTTGTTTCTTACTGATATCACCCCACTGTCCACCAGGTGGGAGCAGTAGGTCAAGGTCACCATTGAAGTCAGTGCCCACATATGCATAGTCCTCCACCATGAGGAGCTGATCTCTCAATCATCGAAAGAACGGGTCACTGAAATTTACCTTGCCTCTACCCGCTCCAATATGGGCCATAATCCAAACCCACCTCTGCATGCGAGGGTTCCATGCCCTCAACTCTGTAAAGACCACCTGGGGCCTCATCTATGGAACCCACTCAAAAAAGAAGCAATATATAATGGAACCAAACCAAATTGCTTCATCTCCCCCTTCCGACACTTGGTCAACTTATCCTTGAATATCGGAAGTAGAGCTTCCGCTTAGTTGAAGACTGTAGACGCCATGGCCTCTATGGCATAGAGCATATACGCTCTAGATGCTTAGTGTACTCCTTGGCTTCCTGCCACTCTCTGCATGGTAAACAACACGGTCCATAAAGGGCCATCCACCACTGCTTTTATGGGAATTTTATTCCCCGATGTCCTGGTCCCAGGAATGCAGTGGCGGTCTATCAACTCCTGAGTAGTAATGTCCCCCTTATGGGAACCAGTCAACGAGATAGGAGCAACCCGTCTTAAAAGGCCTGTCAGGAAGTAGATGTCCTCTACCTCAACTATCAATATGTGATCACCAACCTTGAAATATTATTGCTCTGGATTCCACATCCGGAGTATATGCTCTAGTACTTGCTCATGCGATACCATACTGGGTGTGCGGAAGAAATTTAAGAGTCTGCAATCTCTCAATGTGGCTATAAAACCTGTATTTCATTCGGCGAAGGAATCGTCATTGTCATGTTTCCTCTCTTTCCATATGACCATTTTTTATCAATAAAAACCTGTCAAAAACCATCACAAGACTAATTAGAATCATTCCCAATCATTCAAACCAACAAAAGTGAGCTAGATTTTCTTATGCAACCATTTATATTGATCCATGGTCGGCACCTCCTGTGTCCCATTGAGGACAGGCAGTGGCACCACTTGTGCACAGTGTTTTTGGCGCGGTTCGAGTGGGGTACCGCTTATCCTGCAAGGGATAAGAGAGGTGCCCGCTTCCATGGTTTTAGGGCTCGCCAGATAACCCCAAAACACCATCAAAAATAAAAATTGAAGGCATGAAATGAAAGAGTAGGGTCTAGGATGTTACCTGGAACTGACGGTGTGTGAATCCGATGGTGGACGCTCTCGATATCAGTGACTAAAAATCTGGCCAAGAAAATGCTCCAAAGGCTCTCCACTATGGGTAAATGGTAAAATGTTTTGAT
This sequence comes from Pseudotsuga menziesii, assembly GCA_001517045.1. NCBI lineage: Eukaryota > Viridiplantae > Streptophyta > Pinopsida > Pinales > Pinaceae > Pseudotsuga > Pseudotsuga menziesii. The sequence goes on along the minus strand of LPNX011091613.1, from coordinate 211,854 downwards.
TTTTTACTATTTACATTACTTTTATATACATTTTAGGGTTTTACATGCCATAGTTTTGTTTTAAAATCATTTATTACTCAAAATCTATCAGTCCTAATCCTTTAATGTCAATTATTGGAGCATTTAACAATTGTTTTTCGAGTAGTTGCAGGATAGAAGAGCGGTAGCAATAAAGTTTTGGGAGTTCGTTTTTGAATTTTTCGTTCTACCATAAAACGGAAAAAGTATTTTAATCGTTTACTGCGAAACTTTGTTCACGCTCTCGAAACTTAGCATCAAAGGTCCAAGTCCATTTCTGATTCTTTTCAGGCTTGTAAAATCTCTCATCGTGAAAAGAGACCTAGTGGAGTCTTCTTTAAACTCTTTTTGGGCTCCTTAAATACAAAAAGATTGTCGAGTGATCTTGTCTTCTTCACGCTCATTAAAGCATTTGAAGAGTTGTTCATCTGATGGGAGGTTATCACTTTTTCGATTCAGGTGAACTATTTTATGAAAAAGGAACCTATGGAGTCTTCTTCCGTGGTCGTTAAGACTCTCTAAACATGAACGATACCAAGTTTTCTTTCATTGGACTCGTTAAATTAAACATTGAGAGACCCTCTTTTGGGAACGAACCCCTCCTCTCTCAAGTTCATAAAACTTATGAATTTGGACTTGTCTTCAAATGAGCTATAATGAGTATTTGTTACCCTCTTTGAACTCGTAAAACCGAAAAGAGGCACTCATCAACCATGATGGGGAAAATGGGAAGGAAATCATTTTGCAAATAAATGGCAGTAGTTTGTCATTAACTTTGAACATGGAACTTGTCTACACATCATTTCAGTCAATTGGGTATTCAGTTGATCTCCATGATGATCCACTTTCATGAGTCATGTCACTCCTTTGAGTCTTTTAAAAGAATCCATTGTCTGCCATCGTACTATGTGTTTGTCTAGTTTAGTCATGCTGCCAAGTATTTTGTCATGCCGCCCGATGTTCAAAGGGAAGTTGAAGAAGTTTTACCTCTGCAGTCAAAACAATCTCTGTGTCAATACTTTTGAGTTAGTTTATGATTACCTTATTCACATCATTCCAGATCTATGTTCCAAGTTTCGTGTCATCGATGTGGGACTCATCATGGCCCTCCTTCGACGAGACTATTCCCGTCGACATCATCTCATCATCTCGGAAATAGTCTTAGAAACAAAAACTTAGTACCTTGAGATTTGTATGCCTTAATGACAGATTCTCTCACTCTCGACATAGGTTCACATCATTGACCTTTGATCGATAGAATCGACTGGGTGTTTGACATCAAGACATCTATTCATGCTCAGTAGATTGTACTAGGGTACCTTGGGAATTATTGACATCAATGGTGATCTCCCTCGCACTTGTTAATGGTTCACATCATTGACCGGTAATCAAGTGGTTTCTACCATGTTTGACTTCATATCATTCTAATCACATGGATAGAATCGTACTTTGTGGAAGACGAGATGAAGACCCTAGGTATTTGTTTAGCGCTCATTGATTTCCCCAGGTTGCGATGGAGTTTTGTATATCTAGCATGGATCCACATTTGTATGGCTGTGGCTATGGTCAAATTTGAATTTGTATGACATAGATCTACGTTGTATGTTCGATACCTATGTCCAAGTTTGAGTCCTCTATCACATGGATCTACATTTTATTCTAGTAGCCATGCTTGTTTATTCCTCTCATGGATCTGCCTTGTATTGGTCTACAAACATGAGTTGGTTACATTTTTCTATGAGTCAAAAGTATTGCTGTATTACAGATGCCTACTGGACGACATTCTTCGACCGAGCTGAAATTTTCACCTCGAAGTGACAACTTGTTCTCTCAAATATCTCGCTTATAGTATCCCTCTAAGTCTCATGCTTTGGGGGGAATTTTGGTATACCTAAATCCTGTCACCATCATGTGATAATATCCTTAACTTCCATGTTTTCCCTTAATCCCAACACTTGGAGTGCAAACTTGCTTTGTTTGTCAATTCTACTTGAAAAAACCTAGCACTATGCTTACCTTGTGGCTGATGAGTGATACCTTGCTCAGTACTGCCTGTATCATGTTATATAAAAGCGGTGCCACCACCTATAGTCTTTGTTCTTAAAGCATTTCTCATATAAACCGCTCTGTCATAAGGGAACAAAAGTGGTACCCTGGGTAAAATAGGAAAAAGAGAAGTTTCTCAAGGATTCTAGATCATGAGCCTCATGTCCTCCCTTATCCCTATCCTTATGGGTTAGTTTGAGCTCAAGATCCCCCTTGGTAGGATCTTGGAGCCACCTCACCCACAATTCTATCAACTATTCCTATCCATTGAGCCTTATAAATACAAGCTCATATCCATAGTTGAGGGGGAGAAGTATAGAGGTATTGTTATGCTATTGAATTGACTACCCAGTCCAAACCATTGGAGAGCATAAAGAGCAAAGTTGGATCTTATGGGGATGAAGTGTTTGTCTCATGGAGGAGCTTTTCGACACTAAGGTAATGGTTGTAATCTTCTTCACACATTATTAATGCAAATTTGATTTCCGTCCCACATATCTGTTGTTTTGATTTCACATGTATATGTTGTTAGATTCCCTAGTCACTAGCATGGATATGTCGATGATTTTCTAGTAGCTTTGATGTGCTTGTATGTTTGATATGTTTGCAGGTACACAAGGTCATAATCAAATCAATATTCTAGGTGTCTACAGCATTTAGGGAAGGTCTTCATCCTTTGTCGTTCACTCATTTGTTCTGGATCTGAACCATTCAGACCAGAGGAACAGCTTCTATCCGTAGAAGGTGCAATATTCCTGATAACAAATTATCCTTGAATTCCTCAATAAACACCATGCTCCATTTCTTAAATGGTGCAGTGATTGCAAATGCAAGGTTTCTAAATTGTGTCTACATATGAATAACTTACATGGTTGACACAACTTGAAAAATTTGCAATTACCATTAGTGAATAATGTCAACCAATAATATCCTTATCTCAATATTTTGTGTTTTAGTCTTATAAGTATAATATCCATCACAAAATTTTTTATGGATTTTTCTCATTATGTTATTTGAATCATCCTCAACAGCACATCTAAGAATCGCTATATCAAAAATTATCCATCCATTGCCTCCCTAGATGATACAATAGCTTTATTCTTGTAACCCAATCTTTCTTCATCTATGCTCATTCATTTACTCCAAATAAGACATGTTATTTTGAAAATACACAATGTATGTGTTCTAACCATGATGTTGCATCTCATCCAAAATTGCAGGAAAAAAAAATCCGCCACATTAAGGTCAATAGTTTCTCGTTTCTCTTATTAATAATTTATGTTATTCCTTTCCCTTTCACAATTTTTATGGAATTAATATCTATACCATATTCTTGAATCTTTGAAACCCACCTTCCTTTGATACCAAGGCAAAAAATTTCAAGCAATAATCCTTAACAATTGCAGGAGGAACATATGCTACAATCTTAGAATAACCAACATACCCCTAAAATGATTCAATGATTGCACCAAAGCATAGGTTTGTTTGTCCATTATTGAATATTTTAATGCCAAATACCTAAGTGCCTTTTCCATAAATTCAATTGATTGTTCCATTCTCTATCACTCCTTTACAATGATACTACAATTGTGGCTTTAAATGCAAAAGAGAAAATATGATTTTTTTTAATAGTCTGTACTTACCAAAACTGGACTTGTAGTAATACCATCCTTTATATTTCAAAAAAAATGCGTATGTTCTTCATCCCATTTAAATTTAATATCCTCTTTTAAAATATTTGAAATAAGCTTTGTTATCTCTACAAATTTCGGAATGAAACATCTTATGTAATTTATTTTGTTGAAAAGTACCTGCATTTTATTTTTTGGCAAAGGAAATTTCTTTATATACTTTTTCCTTTCAAGGTCATTTTTTTCCTTCCTTTCATACTATGTACCCACACAACTTCTCTTCATCCACACCAAAAATAGAATTCTTTAGATTAAAAAATATACCATATTTTCCAAACCTCTCAAAAGCATGCCTTAAATGTTTTACATGCCTACTCCTATCCTTTGAGAATACAGTCAAGTCATCTTAATAAATTTCAATATTTTTTCCGATGAGATGTCTGGAGGAAAATTCCATGGCCCTTTAGAATGTACATGTAGCATTTAATCATCCAAAGGGAATCCTATGATATTAAATCATTCCCTAAGGTGTGGTGAATGTCATTTTATGTTGGTCTTGTTAGTACAATACACAATCCCCATGTTAGAATGGGCTCAAACAAGTGATTGAGGGATAAAAATTCAATTTTTACTCTAACATAGCTAGCGTCTAAGCACTAAATATAGGGCATATTTTAACGGATTTAGTTCCTGAGTTATAGAATGCGGCCTAGGGTTTATTCAAATTGGCACTCGAATGTCTAACTTGGTGGAGCAATGTACTAATTAATCATCAAGAAATATACCAAATATATATCTTAACGAACCATGGGCTAAACAACCAAATCATGGATCTCGGACCAAATCAATTGTCCAGGTTTATTGTGTGCCCACGAATTTATTATGCTTTAATCCCATGTGAACAATCTGAACAACAGGAATGGAGGAAACCATGGTTAATAAATGGAGGGATTCGATTGTTTTCATCTCACTATAATGGTATTTAAAAACCACTTACTCTGTGAAGAGAAAGCCGCATGCCCAAGGACAGGTGTCTCTCCAACTCAGGGATAGTTTCCATACACACAACAACTCATACACCGAGCGCCATGTAGGTCTAAATAAATATGACAAATGGCCAAAAAACTCACCCTGATTGCGCACACTTGTAATTTCCAACAAGAAATGTGGATTCTACATGGATCAACCATGGGATGAAACATGGCCATGAGACAAGGTGATCTTGTCGCATTTACAATAAGAAAGTGACACGTGGAAATTCATTTTTTTGATAAAGGTAAAAAGGACAAGTTAAAAGCGATGTGGGTCAACATTCTTGTAGTGTTGATGCCTGGAAAATTCCCAGGTACCAACAGTAGGGATTCTCCCCAATAATCGATCCCAACTATATCGTTCACCATTTGGAATGGGGAACCCATCTGGATAGCGGCCCGACTACCATAGAATTAAACTTGGTTTAGTATTTATTGATTGCGGCCCGGTCCACCATTTATGTAATTTTATTTTATATGGATGCAATGCAAATGCCTAAGTTGAATGCAGGTGACTGATGAACAAGAAGCTCACTAGAGATGTGTAGGTTCTTACCTCCCGTCTTACCACTCTTTCTCTTCAATCACTTCTATAAAACTGAATCTAAGCAAATTAACTGTATTCTAATTTATTCTAATCCATTCTATCCTAATTTATCATATCCCATGGGGAGTGAATTTAAAAGGAAGAGAATAATTTACTGTAATTATACATAATGAATTTTGCAGATAACTGTTCCAATTCCATACACATAATTACAGCAGAAATATTAACAAAGATAGCTTTGAAATGATAAAGCATTCATTATTCCATTTATACACAGAATTTTAAACGAAAAGAAAAATGATTCATCCTTAAATAAATAATTCATCAAATTTAGAACGATCTCACAGATATGTAGAAACTTGATAGAAATAATTCCAGATTTGAAAATCCACACAGTCCATGTAAAATTTGTTCTGTCCATTCCCAGCAAAAATGGTCCTTCTTTATTAGTAGAAAAAACAATCCTTCTTACAAATAAGCTCATCCTTATTTGTCTGTGAAAAGTCCCTTCTATTCTACTTTCTACTCCTATTTATAATCCAAATACAATGACTCTTCGACTTCCATGCCTTTAGGAATTCCAAAAATTTGTCTATTAGTGCTTTGCACTTAAAAATAATAAATTACATAAAGTGACAAAATACATTAAAAAAAACATAAATTTCAAGTGGGCCCAGCTGGGTTCAAAATGTATTGCCCCCATTCATTTGCTTCTGCTGCAATAGTTTGATAATATAGTGGCTCCAAGAATCTCATGGTCACTTCATGTATATCCAGTTGTGACTCCACATCTGTCACTTTTGTTGGAGTCAACATGTATAGATCTTCCAAGAGATGGTTACTAATGAAGGATCGTGCAATCCATGTTTTCATGTTTTGTTCACCTATGAATTCCATCTTCTGAAAGTACTACTTGTCTTCTTGCAATATGTCTTGTAAAAACTTCATATGTTGGTCTTTGTCTAGGAATTATTTGACCTTTGGTACCGAAGAAAGCATGCATTTGTTATGAACCTGGTGCATTTTTCTATAGAACTCCATGCACTTTTCAAGATTCTTTTTGATTCCAATGTTCAATCTCAAATAATATTTTATGTAGAATTATAGGAATTCCAATTCTATATTTAGACCTCCTGCTATCTTTTGAGGCAGGTGTTCCAGAAATGATGAATTGGATTGCACCCAGGTTAACTAGCTTTGAACCTTTTCAGTAACCTTCATTAGCCTTGTTCTTAAACCAAGTGATTCTTCTACAATTTCATTCAGTCGTGTCTCTGCTAGCTTGACCTTATAAATTTCTTCCGTGAGACTCACTTGAACTTGATGGATTTTCCTCTGAATTGTGCAAGCCTGGTCATGGAAAGTAGTGATGTCCATATGCCTTTCATTGGCTTCTTTCAGTTGAGTCTCAAGATATCTTCTTTGTGCCATTAACTCCTCCACTTGTGTTCTAAGTTCCCTCACGTGTTGGTTAGCATCAGATTTATGTGATTATAGTTCTACAATCTTGTCTTCAAAATCCTTTTTCTCCCCATCCACAATTGTCACCTGCACCTCTAATGCATCCTTCTTCATCTCTAAATATTGATACTCCCTTTGGAGAATATCTTTCTTGGATAGGGTAGCTTCATGTTTCCTCTTTAATTCTCGGCCCTCCCCTCTTTCCTTGACCAAAGTGTCCTTCATCTTCAGCATCATTTCTTTATAATTCTCTACATCTTCTACCAATGTGTCCACATTATTAGCGTTGGCTTGAGCGGTGGCTATACTTACCGATACTAAGAATTTGGGGTATTGATTTGTGTGCTCCACAATGGTTTTCTCGGTCACTATGACCACATCAGGTTGAGTGTCGATATTTAAATTTTTTTCTGATCTTCTCACAATATTGTTTTTGGCCTTGTTGGAAAACATAGTGTCCAAGCATGCCACTGTGTGATGCTTGGATGGAGTAAAAGGAACAAGTCCAAGCTCGGCTAGAGGGACATGACCGCCTGTGATCGTGCCACTTGATGAGGTAGGAGGATCTATTGGATCATTTTGGGTTGATTCTTGGTCACAATTTTCTCTGTCTTTGTCTTCTTCCTCCTTTTTCTTTAATTCTGCAGCCACTTTCTCAGCTTCCTCTCTCAATATTTCTTATGCTTCCTTTTGAAATCTTTCTTCCTCCTCTTTTTTTCTTTTGAGCCCTTCTGCCTGCTTCCTTTCAGCCTCATTTTATTGCTTCTTTTTAGCTTCTTCTTATTTTTTTTTCAAAAGCTCTTCTTTTTGTTTCTCGGTGGTGTTGTTGCTACCTTTACGCTCGCTAGTGCTACTCTTTTTCTTGAAACTCTTACTCATAGAAGTTATGTTACAGGTGTTCCCATACACCTCCTCGTATCTATCGAAAAATGAGTGTATTCATAATGTACTCCTACGGACGTACAATGGTCTGCAACTTTTCCCATTGAGTCATTTATGTGGAAGCTCTTCTCCCCAAAGTGAAATTTTTTCAAATCTTTTACAAATTCAGAGGTGCTTTTAACCTTAGTAAATTTTGTAACTTCCAATTCAAAATGGCAATGGTGGGAGTTTTTCCTTTTTCATATCGAAGAGGAATTTACCTACTCCATCTATGAATAAATAACTTACTGCTTCCTTATGGACTATATATATTTCATGGCAAGTTTAGGTAGTAGTGACGGGGCTCTAGAACCTTCATACATTCTCAGGTAAGTTCCTTCCTAAGAGAAATAATAATCCCCATATTCGCATATGACTTCCATGGTGTTCTCCGATAACTGTCAGGCTCGTTGAGAAATATGAGCTCATACAGAGGAATCACAAACTCCTCACATATCATCTTGTAGAAACTTGAATATTTGTGTGCCCAAAGAATTTTATAAGCGGCATATATAGGAGTCTTGGTGTGATCTCAAGTGCAACCGAGCTTTGGGAATAGATGTTCGCATAGAATACAATCTATCAAGTAATAGGCCATGTAGAATTTTGACTTTCTCCAAGTCATGCCCCCAATGTGGCGGCTATACATGAGGACAATATATTGATATAATATCCACCCAATTGAATAGTGTTCCTTCCAAGGCCACATAGTATATTAATGGGATCCAAGTTAATTTGTACAATTTCCCATTTTCCCGGCCAAAAACCATGTTCAACATTAAGGCTATGAGTCAGTAAGGGGATCATAAGCTTGCAGTCTCGTATTCGCCAGCTGCCTTCTGGCACAGTTGTTTTCCTGCTATCATCATTATTTTTGGCACATTCCACAATATCCAACCCCACTTTGCTGACCCATTCATCAATCATCATAACTTGTGGGGTCAACAGTTTGCATGTTGATGTTATGTAGGCTAGAGCAAAATAAGAAAAAGCTTCACCCTCTATGTTGGAGATAATCATCGTGGCAAGGTTTGTTCAGGGCAGAATCCATCCGATAACTTCAGCACATGGGAACAGCTTCGGGTGTGTAGACACCTTAGTAATGCATGATTTTATTATATTTTCATATAAGGGCATATCTTCTAGGCCCGCGGCAGGTACATTCTGGTCTCTGATCATATGATATATCTCACCCCACTCAAAATCTTGTTCAACTCCTATGATGGATTTAGTGTATTTGTATATGAGTTCAATCTTGGAGATAATCTCCACATCAAAATCAACCTCAATGGCCTTAGCCTTCTTCTTTCCACTCTTCATAGGCATGGTGTAAGTTTATTGTTTCCAAATTGTCTTCATGCAGATAAATCTTATTGGTGAGAGATGGACCTATAGCGTGATCACAATAATATATGTCTTAGTAACCCTACAGTTATCCTTAAAACAACATGCATTTGCATGAAATAACCAAATGAGGAGCCAAGTTACAAAATATATAAATCACTGTTTGAAAATCACTATTCTTTTAAAAGATGAGATTACATCCAGTGTCTAATATGATAGAAGAAAACATAACAGTATTTACCACTTCATTGATAGCCACTCAAGAAGAGTTTTTTCAAGTGAATAGAGATTACTTCCCAGAAGTTGTCCAGTCATTCTATACTTGCAGCAAGCGTGTGTGTTTACAGTCTTAAAATGAAAACTTATTAACCTATGTGTATGTATCATTTTGGGAGATATATCTCTATTATTATACATTCATTTTGTGCTTCTAAACAAGTTAACATACTGGAGGTTGATTAGTTCATCACTGGTTCTTCAAAGAATTAATTCTAACTGCCTATAGAGTTTACAAATTTTGTTTTCTCCCTTTTATTCATTTATCTTAAAAACACTAAATCGTCTATCCCTCTTCTCATTAACTTCCTCAAGGTAAGAGAAAGATCCAATAAAAACGCGACAATGACCCAAAAATCTTGAACCCATGGACACCTTGGGGAACTTTAAAACCATGGTTTGAAATTGAGACCCATGAAAACCCTTTCCATGACAGTGTCGACCCTAAGAAGGAAATAATGGAGTCCAACACTGTTCAAAAAGATAACCTAGGCCAAATATTTAAAATGCAATGATAACCGAAGTGAGAATTCTCCAATGGTTTCCCTACCATCGTACACTTACCTATTGACAAACTCAATCTAAACAATACGCAAATGGTAAAACACACGGCCTGGAGTAACTCTGTCACAGATTTTCTGCGGTTCAAAAAAACTATATGGACGGCCTAGAAAACTATTCCAAACTGCTCGGCAAAATATGGAACAGAATCCATAATGGCCAAGATGAGAAGCTAGAAGTTCTTTGGGCATAAATAAAAGCTCATGTGGCCAAGGTTTTTCTCCAACCAACCCTAGGTGGATCTAGCAGTTAACCTACTGAAGAAAAAAAACCTACGAGCTATGGATGTGTTTCACTTGGAAAGATGTCGCGCAAAGTAAATAGAAAAACCAACCCAGGCAACTTTTAAAACCCTAAAACCCCATCGACAAACATATGGTATTTTAAACATTCTAGAAGAAAATAGGACAAAGTATAGGTCTAGGTTCCTACCTGTCAACTATCGATACGGGTGCGGTGCTTGGCATAGCAATGCACAAACTCCAAGTGTCAAGTGGTGATTCAATGTATCCAAAATGGGATTGTGATAACAAATCATAAAAAATCACCACGTTTATATATATAAAATCTCCCAAACAATAATTAATGCGGTGATTGGGCGTATTAAATGCGACGGACTCGAAACGTTGTTTTGGTGCTAACCTTTAAAATCTGTCAGAATTTTTCCCTGATTTTACCGATACGTCGACGTCAAAATCTAATTTTTCTACGACAGTATCAGCTGCAAAGACTAATTTTTACTGACACTACCGAAGGAAACTTGTTAAAAACTTATGATAAAACCACTGTCGGCACAACTCAAAAAATTGTTTCGACGAAAAAATGATCGACTGCAAATTTTGAGTTTTGTCGATAGTGTCGACTGAAAAAGTTGATTTCTATCGATAGTGTCGGCAAAACTCGTGAAGGAATTCCGTTGAAACACTTGCAAAAGATCAGAGAATTCTCTCGATATAAAGCATTGGCGGTGAAACCTGATTTCTGTCAATAGTGTTGGCAAGAAATAGTGAGTTATGTTGATAGCGTCAGAAAAACTCAACGAGATCTTCTGATAAGAATGTCGGAAAAACTCGGGAAACTCTTCCAATAAGGAGTCCTCACTTGGTCAAAAACTTCAAAACTTGGCAAACAAAACAAAATCAGAAAAAAAGGAAATTAGAAGAAATTCACCAGTGGTTTCCGACCGTGTCGGAACAACTCGCTAAGTTCCTTCGATACATCGGTGAAACTGACCGAGTATTCCCATTGCTTTGGACAAAAATTCTGAGTTCTTCCAATGTGTCGGTTGAACTCGTTGACTTCTTTTGACACATTGGATTAAAAATATGAGTTTTTAAACTTAGTGAAATGACTCTACTAATCAATTCAAAGAAAAAACTAAGTGCTGGAATGAAAAATTTAGGAAGTAAAACTTGTCTAAGGAAGGATTAAAATACAAAATGTAAGGAGGGGCCCTAAAAATTGTAAAATTTTGGGGAGGCAGTTGCAGCAGCAAAAATTGGCAACTAGCTAGTGAACACAGATATCTAAAAAAATAACATTCCAAAACAAAAATTGCTACATGGTATTTGATCACACAACTTCTTCAATGCATCCTTCAAGATTATTTAAAAAAATAGACTCTTCCAGGGATGTACAATTCAGTGCATCACATTGATTGTAGTCTTTTGGGGTAGGGTAACCATGATTAGAAGTCCCGATAACTCTCTTGGGTCCATAATATGAGATTTATTTTACCTTTGTCTTTTGGTTTCTTCCGGATATGACACCACGGGATCGTATCAAGGTTAGACAGATGTATTTGTTTTTTCCTCATACCCATTTTATTTGCATTCTTTTGATGCTTATTTAGTCTTCCTTGATTGCTTCTTCCACTTTGAGAAATTGGTTTGGGTTCTTCCATCCATAATGTCCTTTTGTGTGAGTGATAACTTGTTTCAAAATCACAGATGGAGAACAACCTTTCTAAGAAATCCATTTATTTTGTTGATTTATTTATTCAGCATATTATTTTGATGTGTATTTCCTAGTTTGGAATTTTGAATCTTTTCTTTAAGCCTTTTGGCTTTCATTTTGTAGCATAGGATCATTTTGAATCCCATACATCTATCAGTCATGTTTTCTTTCCGTGGGTCCATCATGGAAAGCTTCTTAGGACAAATATTAGTCTAAAGATGGATAGATACCAAAGATAGTATTATAGACCTCATGAGCCTTAGTTATTTTACAGGGTTTAAAAAAGACTTCAATGTGTTCTTAAAATAGCTTCCATTTATGTTATATTAATTAAAAAATATCCATTTCGATTAAAATTGTGCACATCTTCCAATGAGCATTTCTTGGGTTTTAAAGATTTTTGCAATTATTCAAATCCCTATGTCCCCAAGCGTCAAACATTGAGCTGGATTATTATAAGGAACTAAAGTAAATCAAAACAAAGCAAACTAAAATTTAACAAGAAAACTAAAGTAAATCAAGTGAAAGTAGACTAAATGAAAAACAAGAACATAAAAGAAAGGTTTTTATTTGTGTACAAAAGGATTCCTAAAAGAACTAGGTGAAGTAAGGTTTGAGAACAAGGTCGTTAACGGGAAGGTTCTCTTCCTTTCCGTGTAAATATTGTAACTTATAAGTCGAGGGGCCAAGCTTCTCAGCAATCTGATAGGGTCCAACCCAACCCTAAGGACGTTTCTTTGGAGATACTACCACTCATAAGATCCTCGGAGCTAGATATTATTAGCAGACATTATTCAAATATGCTCATGCTTATGCGAGAAAGTGTGATGTGTTTCAAAGAAGCTATGGTATATTATCAAAAGAATCTGTTGCATTACAACCTGTCGTTATTTTAGAGACTTTAAAACAGTGGGGTATAGATATCATTGGGGAAATAAATCTGAATTATTCATTGAATCATATATATACCCTCACAACTACGGACTATTTTACAATACATCCTCTTCACTCACACAATTATTTATGTACGAAGAGGGATCTGACAGTCGGATGAGGAACGATCACTTTTTTCCTATTTTTCAAAATGTAAGGTCTGAATTGTTTTACTACTTTAAAGATTGTGTATGCTTGTTTGTCTACAGCAGGATAATTCAATTCATCCCCTTGTAACCTGGTGCACAAAAATGATATTGGGTATTCATCTCCCAATTCTCCTTTCTGCGTGAGCACCACTCTGAGTGAGTTATCTGAAGCAAAAGTATACAAAATAAAATCCTTTTCGAAGTCACGACTTATTAGAGAAGGTTCAGGGGATATCGTTGTTTTGATGTCACTAAAGGAAACCTTCTCAACATCATTCCATATAAATTGCACACTTTGCTTCACCATTTGTTGCAAAGGTTTCACGATTTTTGTGAAATCCGGAATAAACCTTCGAACAAAATTTATTGTACCCATAAATGATTACATAACTTTATTGTTATGTGGTAAGGGAATCTATGATATTGCTTCAACTCTTTTTGGGTCTATGGACATTCCCTTCTTTGAAATGATATGACCCAACAATTTTCCTTCTAGAACCACGTAGATGCTTTTCTTTGGATTTAAGGATATGTTGTATTTTCTACTACGATCGAAAATTTGTTTCAAATTGAAATTGTGATCTTCTCTTTCCTTTGAGAAAGCTGGCACATATTCTAAGTATACCACCACACAGTAGCCTATTAGTACTTGAAATGTGATGTCCATTTCCCTTTGAAAGGTAGCTCCATCATTTATGATACCAAAGGGCATTCTCCTATAAGAAAAATGTCCCCACTTTGTATGAAATTTAGTTTTCAGTCTATCTTGTTCGGCCACCAGCACTTGGTTATAACCTGAAAACCCATTTAGCAAGGAGAACATTTCTCAACCTGACACCATCTAAAGAATTTGTTCCATCGGTGGAACTGGATAGTCGTCTTTATCTGAAGCTCTGTTCAAATTTTGAAATTCAACACACAGCCTTATTCCTACTGAATTTTTTTCATACTGGAACCAAATTCGCCACCCATTCAGAGTGTCGGACTCTGAGGATAATCTTTGCATGCAGTAATTTATTTACCTCATTTTGGATTAGAGGTTCTAATTTTGGATGCATCTTTTGGAGTTGTTTCTATAATGGTTTGATGCCTGTTTTAATAGGAATAATGTGTTGAATTATGTGCATGTCATAAGTCTTTAAGTCTTCACATGTCCAGGAAAATATATCTTTATATTGTTGAAACAAATTAATAAATCGGATTCTTTCTCCAGGAGAGCAACACTTTCCCACATTTACATATTTATGCTCAACTTCTGTCCCTGCAGGACCATCATGCAATTCCTTAACTACTTTGGAAGCATCTTCTCACTCGAGGCATCTCAAGAAAAATCCATCATAGTTTTTTTCTGAAAAGAACTCCATTGATTATCTGGTAGGAGGCTAACTTCATATGAAGTGCCCTTCATTGTTTATAGTTCCAATGCTCTGGTAAATTTCCTTGTTGGAGGTAATATACTAAATCTATGTACCAAGATTCAGGAGTACTAAATATGGGACATACATCAACAAATTTTAACTCCTCTTCATTTTCCCAATCACATTCTTCATTAGCATGAATTTCCACCATAAGATTTCATAATCCTTGCCCTTTAATAATAGTGGTTCGCTTGAATTCCATATCATACTCTTGTAATGTTGTCACCCAATTTCCTCTTCTCTCACCCAATTCTTTCTGTACGAAGAGGGATCTGACAGTCGAATGAGGAACGATCACTTTTGTCCTATTTTTCAAAATATAAGGTCTGAATTGTTTTACTACTTTATAGACTGTGTATGGTTGTTTGTCTACAGTAGGATAATTCAATTCATCCCCTTGTAACCCGGTGCGCATAAATTATATTGGGTATTCATCTCCCAATTCTCCTTTATGCAAGAGCACCGCTTCGAGTGAGTTATCTGAAGCAAAAGTAACAAAATAAAATCCTTTTCGAATTCACGACTTATTAGAGAAGGTGCATGGGATATTGTTGTTTTGATGTCACTAAAGGTGACCTTCTCGACATCATTCCATATAAATTGCACACTTTGCTTCACCATTTGTTGCAAAGGTTTCACGAATTGTGCAAAATCCGGAACAAACCTTTGAACAAAATTTATTGTACCCATAAATGATTGCATAGATTTCTTTTTATGTGGTAAGGGAATCTGTGATATTGCTTCAACTCTTTTTGGGTCTATGGTCATTCCCTTCTTTGAAATGATATGACCCAACAATTTTCCTTCTAAAACCACGTAGATGCTTTTCTTTGGATTTAAGGATATGTTGTATTTTCTACTGCGATCAAAAATTTGTTTCAAATGAAAAATGTGATCTTCTCTTTCCTTTGAGAAAACTAGCACATTTTCCAAGTATACCACCACACAGTGGCCTAATAGTCCTCGAAATGTGATGTCCATTTCCCTTTGAAAGATATCTCCGGCATTTATGATACCAAAGGGCATTCTCCTATAAGAAAATTTCCCCACTTTGTACGAAATGTAGTTTTCAGTCTATCTTGTTCGGCCACCAGCACTTGGTTACAACCTGAAAACCCATTTAGCAAGGAGAACATTTCTGAACCTGACACCATCTGAAAAATTTGTTCCATTAGTGGAACTGGATAGTTATATTTATCTGAAGCTCTGTTCAAATTTTGAAATTCTACACATATCCTTATTCCTCCTAAATTTTTTCGTACTGGAACCAAATTCGCCACCCATTTAGAATTGCCGGGCTCTGAAGATAATCTTTGCATGTAGTAAATTATTTACCTCATTTTGGATTAGAGGTTCTAATTTTGGATGCATATTTCGGAGTTGTTGCTATAATGGTTTGATTCTCATTTTAATAGGAATAATTTGTTGAATGATGCATGTGTCATAAGTATTTAAGTCTTCACATGTCCAGGAAAATATATCTTTATATTGCTGAAACAATTAATAAACCGGCTTCTTTCTCCAAGCAAGCAACACTTTCCCACATTTACATATTTATGCTTAGCTTCTGTCCCTAGATTTATCAGCTCATATTGGATATATGAACTATTTTTTTATACATTGACTGGTTTTTTGAATTCATTATTCAGATCAAACATTTCTTCAAGTGTCCTTACCACTTTTGGCATGAAAATTCCTTTGGTTGATTCTCGATTTTGTAAAGCAGTATGATGTTCTTCATCATCAATCACATAATCTTTGAAGACTTCCTCATTAATCATGAAGTCTATAATTTGTTCATCATCATCAAATACCCTCAAATTTGTAATATTGTCTGCTACTTATGGCCTGAAAATGAGTTCAATAGAACAATTTTTATTAGTAGGCACTAGTCTAGAAGCATAAGTAGCTAAAATATCAGCAACAACATTTTCTAATCTAGGAATCGAGTTAATATTGAAGGCATTAAAATGTGATATCAAATTCCAGACTTCATCTTGATATCCCTTTAGGTGTGGTGATAAAAAATGTATTGTGTCTTTGACTTGTCTAATTACTATCTCAGAATCACCAAAAAAAATTAAATTTCTAACATTAAATTCAATGGCTTTCTTCAGGCCCTAGACTAGACCTTCATATTCAGCAGTGTTGTTTGTGCATTCAAACTCTAGTCTATAAGAGAGAAAGTTTTTATTCTTATCTGGATCAATCAGGACGCAACCTGCTCCTGATCCCTCTTGGGTTTTAGAACCATCAAAATACATAAACCAAAATCTATCTTCTAACTCTACCTGGTTAGTATTATTATCTATGTTAGTGACTAAATTTACTATATTACAGTCAATATCATTAGTCCATGAAAATTGAAGGAGATCGAAATGTGTGTCTGATTCACAACTAACTTTGTCTACTTTATAATTCCTTCGATCAAGCTCTAAAAAATAGTTTCCCAAAACTGAAGACAAGAAATCCACGGGCTCATTCTTTCCCTCCAACTGAGTTACATTGTGCTTCATGTGTGATTCTCTTAGAATCTTGATCTAATTTTGACTACTTTTGTAAGGAAGCCACATGTGAGACCAGTCGGTTGCAAAGTAACCATTTAGTTCTGTTGACCAATCCCTACTTAAAATTAATCCGAAAGCTTCTAGTATATCTACCAACATGATATCTATAATTGCAAAACTCTAGTATCTGCAGACAAACGAATCAACACATCTTTCAATTCCCCAATGACTTTAACAACAGATCTATCTAGTTGAATTATCTGATATGGGAATGGTGTGGTTTGACCATTAATATTCTTACCTATTGAAAGTGGCATGACATTTGATGAAGCTCCAGAATATCTACCAAACATTTATGTATGTTATGATTAAAAATATCAAATGACAACAGAAAAGGCAAAGTCTGAGATTTAGATTTTCCTCCAATGCTTGCTTCATTTACTTCATTATCAGATTCAATGGCTTATGGGATACTGTTGGGCTATGGATCAAAATCTTGTATTATTTTCTTTCTTTGATGAGGTAAATCACATAATTCAAATAGAGAAATATTTGCTTTTGTTTTCTTAATATCCTCTATAATATCATACCCCATGTCATGTTCTACCAAACCTTTTCTAGTACCTTCCGATTTATTTATCACTGTCTTCACAAGTTTGTTGACTACTGGGATTGTCTCTTTTAAGTTTACTGGATTATACTTAGGTTTTGGTTGAGTAGTACAGAGAATTTTCTTCATGTTTTATTTTATCTTCTTTATTTTTGGCAGTACTAAACTTTCATCCACTACCACTCAGTAGGCTCTTCTTCATTCAGTACCAATGTAGTTTCCCAATCCCATAATACCATCGTGGTTTCCTCATTTTTTTCTTCCGGCTCATTAGCTTGGTCTTCTTCTTCTTCAGGATCTATCAATTATGCATCTAATAGTTTATTCATAACCAAAGTCATTGATTTTATCCACTGTGGGAAGCTTTTTTCAGAATGATGCTCTTGATGGAAAGTACAGAAATGATCCATGCCTACTTCATTAAAATTCAAAACAGCAGAATTATTTAAAGGAGGTTGAGACTGTCCACTTTCTTCTCTTCTCTTATAATAAGGTTTGAATGTCTTTCTGGACGTACTGGCCACCTTGTCCTTTTCCAAGTCCACCATCTTGTTTGATAGATTTTGAACCATCTTAACTATGTTCTCCATCTCGTTAGAGTGATCTTCTTTGGGTCTAGTTAACTGTAATACCCCAAACTAGAGGTTTTCCTTTCTGTGCATGGATTTGTTCATAGAGATTCCATTTTATTGGTTGATTGTTGGTTTTCTTGGTTGGTGTAAATGTGTATTTATCCAAATATTAATTGCATGCGATAGTAGAATGAATAAACATCACAAATCCCATGATATTCAGCTTAATAATGCTAATGAAATACATAAAATTGTTCATGAAAGTCTGGAAATAATAAATGCTTCAAATTAGTCCTGTGTAACCATATATAATAAGTGGAATAACTCTTACCTTTGAAAAATTTTGAAGGTGTACTATGGAAGGCGTTTAAACATTGTTGATAATGTGATGTAGATGGAAGGAACAGCTGCAATAACATGTTCTATGCAATAGGTATGACAACCCTTTGATGGTGGATTTCAACCCAACAATAGTTCAAGCTTTAAGACTGTTGCTACTCAATATTCAATAGGGCCAAGGAGGAAGTATGATGTTGTCAACACTATATATGATTCCCAAATACCATGAACTTTGTTTCTCAATTAAATATCAGTCATACAATGTTATATGCAGTAGTTGAGGATGGGATCTCCGCCAGAAATGACAGTGATTGTTGATGGCTTAAAACAGTGATTTTTCAGGTACTAACAATGGTTGTTACAGCTACGATTAATACATAGTCAAATAGTGATGATGATTTGTTGTAGGTATTTTTAATGGTTGTCAATAAGATTCCCTTAGAATAGTGGTAGTAGCATGCAATGATTATCGACCTCCCAATAAATAATACAACCCAGTTTTTACAAATACTTCAAGGAAATAATGAAGGATCTTTGAAACAGGGATGATGTTTCCTTATTGACTGTGGAAGCCCAAAAGATGAGTTGTAGATGGATGTAGAAGCTTTTACAAATTACCAGATTTGTATATAGTGTATGAATAGATCATATGATGTGAGGATAGTTCCCATCTAGGAAAGAATCCCATAGGCACTGTCAAACCCTTTTTAATGTATTCCTCCTTCTTCAATGTGTTCGCGATCAAAATTACTGAGGTTACTATTGTTAACACTTGATTCCAACTGTTCAAGACTCCCATGATTCCTTCCTAGACAAAGTGGATCCCTTCTTTCTAGATCGCTTCTATAGAGAATAGAAAAAATCTACCAAGGTTTAACTACCCTTAGAGATCAGAGATTGCTTCCTTTGTGCATGATGGATTTTTTCCTAGATCTTCATGCCATCCCTATTGTTCATTCATCCTCCAAAAAGGAATGTGTTTCTTCTTCCTATGGCTGGGTGGGCCTATATTTCAGAATTATTGATGCTCATTACCTCAGAAAAATACCACGGCATTGATTGGGATGATATTTTTTCCTTAAATATTTGATGGAAGTGCCCTAGTTGAGGAAGATAAATGATGCTTCACAATGATGAATGTGCCCTTGAGGGTGAAGATAAGTGTTGTTCAATATTGATGGGAATGCCAAGTTGTATAGAGGCTCCAACGCTTCCTTAAGCACAATAGACTTAATATGCAATGATGTACACACTGGTGAATATGGATTATTCACCCTAGAAATTGGTTAGGGTGGATAGATTTCTCCATCGAATCCAATTAGGTCAAGGAAATCCACCCTAAACCCTAAGTATCTCACCGAGATCCCAAAATCTATTTCCAAAAAGATGAATAATAACAATGATATCCTTTTGGTTCAACTAACCTTCTTATATAGCTTTTAGGGTTATCGTGTCACTTTTAGGGTTTCCACATTACTTTTTGCATGCATGCAATTCTAATGCATTGTTGACTTAAGACTAAAGAAATAAGACCTGCATGCTCTGCATTATTTACGATATTAACTTTGATGGCCCTCTAATATGCTCTTGATATTAAATGTCCTCGGTCAATCCCTTATTTATCCGTAATGGAACATTACAGTCCTCCCTTGCCAAATATTGCTTAACCTCAAGAAATCAACAACTATCAACTAAAACATGTATCCAGACACCAATACCAGGATCCCATATGAACCACTAGATCACCTCGTGCCTCCTTGCCACCCAATCATGAATTGAACCCTTGATACCTGGATCCCAAACAACCCTTTGATTGATCCCCTTGCTATGAAAGTGCATTACATAGGCATCCACGTGGAGTCAACAAATCTACTGTAATACTTGATCTAAAATACTAGAAAAGGAATTCTACTCTGATCACTGGTAACAATTCTGGGTTGGTCATGAACTCTAATCATCTCCTTAAGAGATATCTCTATCATCTATGTTTCCCTATACTCAAGGGAAATCACTAGAAGGTGCATGATCTCTGATAACCACTGAATATCTACATATATATACTCTACTTCTTACATCCTCAGTAACCTGTGATGCAATCTAATACCATGATCCCCCATGACTTCTTAGAGAGGGTCGAAGGTTGCATCGATGTTGATGAATGAGTGGGTCCCAACCTACCCTATTTACCAAATGTAATATCCAACAAGTATCTCCGTACAAACCTACCTCACTCATGTTTGTAAAAGGTAAAGTCCCTTGAGTCCCCCACTAGCTTGTATGATGTGGAGAACCCTCTATCCAAGGTACCAGTATGCCTGGTGCTAACACCAAAATAGATCTAAATTCCCCTAATGAGCCAAGCAATCATAATTTGCACAAAATCCTTACAAGACTTCCCTGGCGTGCCTCCAAACATAAGCATCCCTTGAATAAACTCATGAAAGTGGAGATTGGCCCTCTCCTCCATAGAAACTCCATTGATGTCAACTAATCTTGTAAACATGGGTGTCTCCATCTCCGTCATATACCTATATACCCAATATCTATATGCATATACTTCCTTGCTGGAAGTTCCACGAGGAATGTGCTCAACTACCTCCTCCATTGCTAAACCACTCTCCCATGAAAACAACTCATGATCCCATGCTTGATCCAAATCCTCTATGTCAGATCTCTCCACAGTCACCTGTAACTTTGAGTACTCCACGTGTAGAATCATGATTGGAGGCTCTCCCCTCAAACCATGAGTGCCACTCATGCCCTCATCAGTCACAAATTTCCTATATTTTGTGTGGGTTGTGGTATCCTCCTATGCACTCACTCTATTGGAGTCATCTGAACTAGGATCCCACACATATGTACTATACCAATTTTGGAAAATAAGGGATGTTTACATGTCACTATAAACTGGTCCCTGGAATATATCTCCCATCAATTCATTTGCATCTACAACATGAACCATTAATGGCCCCTCCCTGGGATGTGTCTCATAACCTCCATCTTCCAAGCATGTATAGAATCAATCCTCTCTGTGTCATGCCTCTCCACTTGTTCCTGTGAATCCAAATGAGGTTCCTATTATGCCTGCTCTTCTACCTTGTGTTCATCTAGAAGACTCAAGGGTGCAATCTCTTATTCCTCATGGTCCAAACTGTCATATGACAAGAGAGAGCATGTGAACATGATCTCATCTTCTTTAGGACTCCTACCTGATAATGGATCTTTTATTTCTTCATGATCAATTGTAGGTTGATCTATGATTTTTTATTTATTACACTCTAAACCACAATCAACATAGAGACTTTTGGATTCCTTTTTGGTAAACATACCAAGTCTTCCCTTCTTATTTCGTCGTAATGAATCTTCAAATCGTTGCAAATTATGCTTTAAGTTGTGTTGTGTCTTAACAAGGTTCATCATTAACTCCTCCCAAGTAGGATTCTTTTCCTCTATTGGCAAGGGAAAAATGAAGGTGGGTAATAGCCTACCATCTATAGTTATTTCCAGTGATGCAACCCCTGTAATATCACTTACCAATCTGACTGGAACAAATTTGAGGACGGATATGTAATGGATATTTGTGATCACAATAAAGGCACTCTCCTGGAAGTTGTAGCAGACTTCAAGATGCTTTGTTTCTTGGAAATAGATACACTTCCATGAAAATGAAATGAACTCTCCACAACTAATGTGTGAAATTGTTTATAACATCATGTTCATGCTAATTTCCCCACATTTGGCCAAGAACATGCTATGATTCCACTGTAATATCCCAAACTAGAGGTTTTCCTTTATGTGCATCGATTTGTTCATAGAGCTTCCATTTTATTGGTTTATTGTTGGTTTTCTTGGTTGGTGTAAATATGTATTTATCCAAAAATTAATTGCATGTGATATTAGAATGAATAAACATCACAAATTCCATGATATTCAGCTTCAAAATGCTAATGAAATACATAAAAATTTTCATGCAAGTCTGGAAACAATAAATGCTTCAAATCAGTCCTGTGTAACCATATATAATAAGTGGAATAACTCTGACCTTTGAAAAATGTTTAAGGTGTACTTTGGAAGGTGTTTAAACAATATTGATAATGTGATGTAGTTGGAAGGAACAGCTGCAATAACACGTTCTATGCAATAGGTATGACAACCCTTTGATGGTGGATTTCAACCCAATAATTGTTCAAGCTTTAAGACTGCTGCTAGTAAATATTCAATAGGTCCAAGGAGGAAGTATGATGTTGTCAACACTACATCTGATTCCCAAATACCATGAACTTTGTTTCTCAATTTAAATATCGGTCATGCAATGTTATATGCAGCAATTGAGGATGGGATCTCTGCCAGGAATGACAGTGGTTGTTGATGGCTTAAAATAGTTATTTTTAGGTACTGTCAATGGTTGTTACAGTTGTGATTAATACGTCCTCAAATAGTGATGATAATTTGTTGTAGGTATTTGTAATGGTTGTCAATTAGATGCCCTTGGAATAGTGGTAGAAGCATGCAATGATTATCAGGCTCCCAATAAATAATACAACCCAGTTTTTATAAAGTCTTCAATGAAATAATGAAGGATATTTGAAATAGGGATTATGCCTCCTTAATGACTGTGGCATCCCAAAATATGAGTTGTGGATGGTTGTAGCATCTTTTACCAATTACCAGATCTATATATAGTGTATGAATGGATCATATACATGAGGATAGTGCCCAGCTATGAAATACGCCCACATGAAAGAGGCATGCCCCTTTTAATGTATTCCTCCTTCTTCAATGTGTTCAAGAGCAACAGAACTGAAGTTATTGTTGTTAACACTTGATTCCAACTGTTCAAGACTCCCACGATTCCTTCCCAGACAAAGTGGATCCCTTCTTGCTAGATTGTTTCTGTAGAGAATAGAAAAATCCTATCAAGGTTTAACTGCCCTTAGAGATCAAATATCATTGACTTTGTGCATGACAGATGTTTCCCTAGATCTTCATGCCTTCCCTACTGTTCATTCATCCTCCAAGAAGGAATGTGTTGCTTCTTCCTATGGTTGGGTGGGTCTATATTCCATAATTATGGATGCTCACGCCCTCATAAAAATACCACGGGGTTGATTGGGATGGGCTTGGTGAATTAAATATCTGATGGAAGTGCCCTAGTTGAGTAAGATATACGTTGCTCCACAATGATGAATGCACTCTTGAGGGTGAAGATAGGTGTTGTTCAATATTGATGGACATGCCTAGTTGTATAGAGGCTCCAACGCTTCCCTAAACACAATAGATTTAAGATGCAATGATGTACACATTGTTGAATCTGGATAATTCACCCTAGAAATTGGTTAGGGTGGATAGATTTTTCCACTGAATACAATTAGGTCAAGGAAATATGCCTTAAATCCTAAGTAGCTCACTGAGCTCCCAAAACCTATTTCCAAAAAGATGAATAATAACAATGATATCTTTTTGGTTCAACTAACCTTCTTATATAGCTTTTAGGGTTAGCATGTCACTTTTAGGGTTTTCACTTTACTTTTTGCATGCATGCAACTCTAATTGCTCGTTGACTTAAGACTGAAGAAATAAGGCCTGCATGCTTTATGATATTAACTCGGATGGCCCTCTAATATGCTCCTGGTATTAAATGTCCTCGGTCAATCCCTTATTTATCCATAATGGAACATTACATTAACAATAACGGTTTTTTACCAACTGTTGGTTTTACTTCTGGTTTAGAAGTGTGATTTTCTATACTAACAATATCTACTTCCACCCTACTAGCTTCATCATAATTTTCTATCAATGTAAGTTTGACTGCTCTCTTCACAAACATTGCTATAAGGGATATAGTGTTGTAGTGTAATATTCTACCAAGGATTCCTCAGCTGGTTTTGTTGTAGCACTAAAATTACTTAGATGAGTAGTAAATATCTTGTTAAAATATTGAACCTTTTCTTTACTAACCATCTTCATAGATAGTAATTCTTTCATAAGGGTAGAAACAGTCTTTTGACTACCAGACTTTCTTTTAAATACCCATTCAAAGGTGTCCCAAATTGTTATTAAATTTGCTTGCAGACTAAAAAACGAAGAAGATTCTTTAGGTTCAAAAGTATATGGAAAAATTATGCATACAATATATTCATGTTCAACATTTAAAAGTTCAAGAGCTAGATAAAAACTTTTCAGGTGGTCTTCTGCAGAAATTCCTTTTCTTGGGTCAAACTTTGGTAGCGTTCTGTTTGGGTGTTTAGGAAAATCATGCAAAGGTGCAGCCAGATTAAGTGGTATTCTGGCCCTCCATGTTGGTTTATTAACAACTCCTACCATAACTTGAGGTGGAGACTATGGTGGAGACTGTGGTGGAGACTGTAATGGAGACTGAACTGTAGGAGACTCTGGTCCCAACTGATCCAGAGGTTGGATGATTTCTTGAATAGATAGATCCACCAACTCTTCCAAATTTTCCAAAAGGATAGAATCTTGAGTATAAGAAACCACTTTTTTAGGAGTATGCCTTCTTGGTAATGCAGGAATTGCTTTCAATCCTCCAAGTTTCTTAATGCAATATATTGTGTGTCTTCGAAAGTAATCAACTTCTTCTAACGGGACAGCATATAGATGTTCCAAACTTTCTTCTTCATAACTTACTTTTTCTTGTTCTTCAGGAATGAAATCTTCAGGAAATGTACTTTCAAATGTACTTCCAATGGAATAATTCCTTGAAAACGGATTTCCTCCACCGTCCATGCACTAGTGGACCTCCTTCTAGCACCAAAATAGTTGATTCCTAGAAAATTCTCAGGTACTGAAAGTAGGGATTCTCCCCGATAACCGATCCCAAATATATCATTCACCGTTTGGTATGGGGAATCCATCGAATAGTGGCCCGGATACCGTAGAATTAAAGTTGTTTAATTCTTTACCGGTTTCGTCCCAGTACACAATTTATGTCATTTTCTTTTATATGGATGCAATCCATATGCCTAAACTAAATGCAGGTGACTGATGAACAATAACCTCACTAGAGATGCGTAGGTTCTTACCTCCCGTCTTACCGCTCTTGGTCTTCAATCACTTCTATTAATCTGAATCTAAGCAAATTAATTGTATTCTAATTTGTTCTAATCTATTCTATCCTAATTTATCCTATCCCATGGGGAGATAATTTAAAAGGAAGAGAGTAATGTACTGTAATTATCCATAATGAATTTTGCAGATAACTGTTCCAATTTCATACACATAATTACAACACAAATATTAACAAAGATAGATTTGAAATGATAAAGTATTCATTACTCCATTTATACACGGACTTTTATACGAAAAGAAAAATCATTCATCCTTAAAGAAATATTTCATAAAAGTTATAATGATCTCATAGATATGTAGAAACTCAATATAAATACTTCCAGATTTGAAAATCCACACAATCCATGTAAAATCTATGCGGTCCTTTCCCAGCAAAAATGGTCCTTCTTTATTAGTAGAAAAAATAGTCCTTACAAATAATCTCAGCCTTCTTTGTCTGTGAAAAGTCCCTTCTATTCTATTTTCTACTCATATTTATAATCCAAATACAATGACCCTTCGACTTCCATGACTTTAGGAATTCCAAAAATTTGACTTTGAGTGCTTTGCACTTAAACATAATAAATTACATAAAGTGAAAAAATACATAAATAAAGAGAAATTTCAAGTGGGCCCAGTTGGGTTCGAAATGTATTCCCCCCATGCATTTTCTTCTCACAGTCACTTCATGTATAGCTAGCTGAGACTCCACATCTGTCACTTTTTTTAGAGTCAACCTATATAGATATTCCAAAGAGATGGTTACTAACAGAGGCTCGTGTAATCCATGTTTTAATTCCTTCTTCACCTATGACTTCCATATTCTGAATGTACTACTCGTCTTCTTGCAATATGTCTTGTAAAAAATTCAGATGTTTTTCTTTGTCTACGAAGTCTTTGACCTTTACTGCCGAAGAAAGTAGGCATTTGTTATGAACCTGGTGCATTTTTTTGTAGAACTCTGTGTACTTTTCAAGAGTCTTTTCGATTCCATTGCTCAATCTCAAAGAATATTTTCTACAAAATTCTAGGAGTGCCAACTCTATCTTTAGACCTCCTGTTGTCTTTTGAGGAAAGTGTTCCAGAAATGATGAATTGGATTCCACCAAGGTTAACTAGCTTTGAACCTTTTCAGCAACCTTCATTAGCCTTGTTCTGAAATCAATTGATTCTACTGTGATTTCATTCAACCATGTCTCTGCTAGCTTGAGCTTATAAATTTCTTCTACGAGACTCACTTGAACTTGAAGGATTTTCCTCCGGATTGTGCAAGCCTTGTCACAGAAAGGAGTGATGTCTAGCTTCCTTTCATTGGGTTCTTTCATTTGAGTCTCAAGAGATCCCCTCTGCACCATTAACTCCTCCACTTGGGTTCTGAGTTCCCTCACTTGTAGGTTGGCATAGGATTTTTGTGATTCTAGTTCTACAATCTTGTCTTCAAAATCCTTTTTATCCCCGTCCATAATGGTCACCTGCACCTCTAATGCATCCTTCTCTGTCTCTAAAGCTTGATACTCCCTTTGGAGAATCTCTTTCTCGGAGAAGGTAGCTTCATGTTTTCTCTTTAATTCTTGGCCCTCCCCTCTTTCCTTGAATAGCGTGTCCTTCATCTTCATCATCCTTTCTTTATAATGCTCTGCATCTTCTACCAACTTGTCCATATTATCAGTGTTGGATTGAGAACCGGCTATACTTACCGATGCTAAGAATTTGGGGTATTGATTGGTGTGCTCCACAACGGTTTTCTTGGTCACTGTGAACACATCAGGTTGAGTGTCGATCTTTAATCTTTTTTCTGATCTTCTCACAATAGTTTTTCTAGCCTTGTCGAAAAAATATAGTGTCCAAGTAAGCCACTGTGTGATGCTCGGATGGATTAAAAGGAACAAGTCCAAGCTCGACTAGAGGAATGTGGCCACATATGATCATGCAACTTTATCAGGCGGGAGGATCTATTGGATCATTTTGGGTTGAGTCTTGGTCCAAATTTTCTTTGTCTTTGTCTTCTTCCTCCTTCTTCTTTAATTTTGTAGATGTTTTCTTAGCTTCCTCTCTCGATCTTTCTTCTGCTTCCTTTTGTAGTATTTATTCCTCCTCTTTTTCCTTTTTAGCCTATTCTTCCTACTTCCTTTCAGCCTCTTCTTTTTGTCTCGGAGCCTATTCTTCTTGCTTCTTTTCAGCTTCTTCTTGATGTTTTTTCAAAATCTCTTCTTTTTGCTTCTCGGTGGTGTTGTTGCTACCTTTACCCCCGCTAGTGTTGCTCTTTTTCTTGAAACGTTTACTCAAATCAGTTATGTTACTCGCTTTCCTATACACCTCATCATCTCTATAGAAATAATGAGTGTATTCATAACGTACTCCTACAGATGTACAATGGTCTACAACTTTTCCCATTGAGTCATTTATGTGGAAGCTCTTCTCCTCAAAGTGAAATTTTTCCAAATCTTTTACAAATTTAGAGGCGCCTTTAACCTTAGTAAATTTGTAACTTCCAATGCAAAAGGGAAGTGATGGGAATGTTTCCTTTTTCATATCGAAGAGGAAGTTACCTACTCCATCTATGAATAACTGCCTTATTGCTTCCTTATGGACTATATAGTCTGTGGGAAGTTTAGGTAGTAGTGACGGGGCTCTATAACCTCCATACATTCTTAGGTAAGTTCCTTCCTGAGAGAAATAACAATCCCCATATTCGCATATGACTTCCATGATGTTCCCTGACAAACAGTCGAGCTCCTTGAGAAAGATGAGCTCATACACAGGCATCAAGAACTCCTCACATATCAGCTTGTAGAAACTTGAATATTTGTGTGCGCAAAGAATTTGATAAGCAGCGTATATAAGGGTCCTTGTGTGATCCCAAGTGCAACCGATCTTGGGGAATGGATTTCAGCATAGAATTCAATCTATCAAGTAAGAGGCCATGTAGAATTCTGAATTTCTCTGAGTCATCGCCCCCTATGTTGTATCTATACATGAGGACAAGCTGCTTGATATAATATCCACCGAATTGAAGATTGTTCCTTTCAAGGACACATAGTATATTAATGGGATCCAAGTTAATTTGTACAATTTCCCATTTTCCTGGCCAAAAACCTTGTTCAGAATTAAGGCTATGAGTCGGTAAGGGGAGCGTAAGCTTGCAGTGTCGTATTCGCTAGTTTCCTTCTAGCGCAGCTATTTTCCTACTATCATCATTATTTTGTCACATTCCACAATATCCAACCCCGCTTTGCTGACCCATTCATCATTCATCATAACCTGTGGGGTCGGCAGTTTGCATGCTGATGTTACGTAGGCCAGAGAGAAAGAAGAAAAAGCTTCACCCTCTATGTTGGAGATAATCATCATGGCAGGGGTTNACCTGTGGGGTCGGCAGTTTGCATGCTGATGTTACGTAGGCCAGAGAGAAAGAAGAAAAAGCTTCACCCTCTATGTTGGAGATAATCATCATGGCAGGGGGTGTTTGGGGCAGAATCCATCCGATAAATTCAGCACATGGGAGCAGCTTCAGGCATGTAGCCACCTTAGTAATTCCTTATTTCTTATATTTTCATATAAGGGCATATCTTCTAGGCCCGCATCAGGTACATTCTGGTCTCTGATCATATGATATATCTCACCCCACTTAAACTCTTGTTCAGCTCCTGTGATGGATTTAGTGTCTTCGTATATGATCTCAATCTTGGAGATAATCTCCACATCGAAATCAACCTCAGTGGCCTTAGCCTTCTTCTTTCCACTCTTCTTAGTCATGGTGTAAGTTTATTTTTTCCAAACTGTCTTCCTACATATAACACTTATTGGTGAGAGATGCACCTGCAGCGTGATCACAATAATCATATGTCTTAGTAACCCTGCAGTTATCCTTAAAACAACATGCATTTGCATGAAATAACCAAATGAGGAGCCGAGTTACAAAATATATAAATCACTGTTTGAAAAACATTATTCTTTTAAAATATGAGATTACATCCAGTGTCTAATATGATAGAAGAAAACATAACAGTATTTACCACTTCATTATTAACCACTCAGAAACAAATTTATGAAGTGAAGAGAGATTACTTCCCAGAGGTTGTCCAGTCATTCTATAGTTGCAGCAAGGGTGTGTGTTTACAGTATTAAAATGAAAACTTATTAACCTCTGTGTATGTATCATTTTCTGAGTTATATCTCTATTATTATACATTCATTTTGTGCTTCTGAATAAGTAAACATACTGGAGGCTAATCAGTTCATCACTGGTTCTTCAAAGCATTAATGATAACTGCTTACAAAGTTTACATATTTTATTTTCACCCTTTTATTCATTTAGCTTAAAAACACTAAAATGTCTAGACCGCTTCACATTAACTTCCTCAAGGTAATAGAAAGATCCAATAACAACGCGACAACGACCCAAAAATATTGAACCCGTGAACACCTTAGGGAATTTTAAAACCCTGGTTCGAAACTAAGACCCGTGAAAACCCCTTCCATGACAGCGTCGGCCCTAAGGAGGAAAGCATAGAGTCAGACACTGTCTAAACAGAAACCCTAGGCCAAATATTTAAAACACAATGATAACCGAAGTGATAATTCGCCAAGGGTTTCCCTACCATCGCACACTCATCTTTCAACAAACTCAATCTAAACAATACGCGGACAGTAAAACACCCGAACTGGAATAAATTTGTCACGGAGTTTCTAAGGTTCAAATCAACTATACATACGTGTTAGCACCTGGTTCGTACCAGTGCTAAACTTTGAAGAACTTCACAGGCAGAATTAGTAGCAATCTGAGCTAAAACATTTGATGGGGAATGGACCAATATAAAGGAGAAAAAAGGGACGTAAATACCTTATCAGGGGACCATGAGAGACATCATGAGGCTCTATGGGTTATGAAGTGGTCAAAATAAACGGTGTGAATGCATAGCAGAAGCAAATCAACGGTGAAGGAAGATTCCACCAAGGAGGAAATGTGCATTTTATAAAGCTGTGGAGGATCACGAGATCCGTTATATCCTCTTATTTTCAATGGTCAAGATCTATAGATGCTCAATATCTACCGTGAGTACTAATTACACGGCAGAAAGGCACTCGAAATATCAGATACGGCAGGGCCGCAAACAGAGGGTAGATCCCACACCAATCAACGGCCAAGATCATGAAGGGTTTAGATCTACGGATCTGGGTGAGTTCTCACCAAGAATATGCTTGGAAAATAGCAGGGGTACGGGCTGTGAATGTTTGGTAGACACCAAACCTTCGAACAGCATAGATTCAGTGGAGAACGGATCAATGGCACAAATTAATGTCGCGACGAGAAAGTGCTCGGAGCTTAATGAAAGGAGGAGCCGTGAAATCCGGTAGGACCACACATTTCAGAAGACGGGGATCATGGTGCTATTCAGATCAATGGACCTAGTGGTTTTCGTGATGTAAAGAAGAACCGAGGATAACGGGGCAGAGGTTCACGAAATCATGTAAGGGCCACTGCATGGGACGGTCGATATATTTCGCAGAAGAGACATGGTTGTGGTGGATTTCGCGGGAGGCAAAGTGTAAAGAGGGAAATATCAATGCAGGTGCAAACCAGAGCTGAAGCATGACCTATTTCAATGATGTGGGTCATGCCTAAGGAGATGAAACCATTAGGAGAGGCCCCAGAGTGCCACTATCATAGAAAATGAGCGTGCCTCTCAGACGATGCATTGCCATTTTAGATCCAGCATGTCTGTTGCACCATAATGCTTGTTTTAGGTATAAATCGTGGTGAATATACCACCTCGGGTAGTTCGTTAATATTTGAATGATGATTCGATATTTGATCCCCAAATTTTGTAACAGAATTGGGCTCTATTTCAAGGTTGGTCTCGGGAGCCATAACACTATAAATATGACCTCAATAAATGATGAAAGGGTTGGAAACTTCATTCAGAAAGTATTTTTGTCTTATCCTTTACTTCTCTGTAACTTTCTTGGAAGTGTTAATGAGAAACATCCTTCTGTATTTCTGAGATTCATCACGGTGTTCTACATTCTGTCTGTTTTCCTGTTTTATCATGTTCATTTCTGTGTTTCTTCTACTAATGCGCTCTAGTTGCATGTGAGGAATTCGTTCCATTAAGCACTCCTCGCATCAAATGTTGCATTTGTAATTTGTTTATGATAATTGTTATAGAATTCACTCTCGGTTAAGTGATCTGTATCAGTTATTATCCTTATTGTCGTTTCTGCTAAAGGTGGTGTAAGAGATTCATCCACAAATAGGTGCCTCTTGCCTCACTAGGATTCTTGATCTTTCTTCTATCACCCTTTCAATATATTTGATTGTTTGTGACACTTACTTTGCGTCAGAGTACAAAGGAGATTTCCCCGCTAATTTTTCACTGTAATACCCTTGATTGATTCAGGATTTGACTCCATGGCCCAATGACTCTTCCTGTCTGTTTGTCTCACCACTTTTAAATCTACCAATATTATGTTACTCTTAGAAATATATCCTTATGCAAGCTATTTAAATCCATATGTATGTGTGATCCTATTTATGTGACAAAGAGAGAGCCCTCTCTGACTGTATTGGCTAGAACACAGTCTAAAGTTTGGTTGAAATGGTTACGCTTGTGAATTCCTACCAAAACCATAGGAAACGTACAGGGTGCTAACATCTTAGAGTCGTTGTCAGGGAGCCTAATTCTTATGATCTCCTCGAGAAGAACAACATTGTTTCATTTCTATGGCCTAGTTGAGCAGTCGGTCCTAGACACATAATTGGTTCTACATGCTATGGCAACTCCACAAGAATTTTGGAGACTCCACTAGGAAATATTAGAGGCCAGAAGAACCCACACAAGGAGAAATACTGGTGCATAATCCTTCCAAGAATTCTTCGATCCAAAAATTTTGATCTGTAGGGCCAACAGGCTCCAAAGGTTAGTCAAGAATCTTCCCTTCCCTGTTGAAGGTGTTATTTATATTAGTGATATATTTGAACATTGTAATGAGGAGTGTGGACTAGCCTTTCCTAGAACTAAATCTAAATCTAGTCTCTCTGACTTGGCTTCTGATACCTTTTTATTTTATTTTCCCTGCATTTCCTAGTTTCCCCAGACCTACAACCCTCTAGGCAGGTATTTCCTACACCTTCCTGACCCATACTACCTTACATTTACTACTAATATATCCCTTTTAAATTCCACTATCATAAGGAAATATGCTACCACAACTTTGTCTCCCACTACTTCGAAGCAAAATTATCCTTCATCTTCTAGTTTCACAACTCCCTTCATTCCTTCTGCTCCTCACAGCTTACCAATTTCTATCACAGCAGCCCTAATCCCCTTTGTAAACCATGTTATAACTCCTAGGATGGAAAATATATTTTCCCCTATACTCCTTCCTATGGTTCTTCATGACCTCCCTCTAGGATACTCCATAAGGCTCAGACAGTTCAATGGGGAAAAGGGTTATTCAGCAGAGGAACACCTGGGATGGTTTTTAGAATGGGTAGACCTAGAAGAAGTATACCACGACGATGTTAAGGTCAGATTATTTTCCTAGACCCTTGCTGGAGAAGAAAGAAAGTGGTATAAAAACCTCGTTGATGACTCTATTCGGAGCTATCAGGCCTTTGAGGATGATTTCAAAGACAAGTAGGGCATATCATAATAACCCCAAGCAATATCTCTCTCAATATCATTCCATGAGGAGGAGAGAGAGCTAGTTTGTCCAAGAATTTTTGGAAATGTTCATGAAAGTATACAATTCCATCCCTGCCCAATTCAAACCTCCCATTGGCTCTACCCAAATTCAATATGCAGAATATTTCTATGGTGAATTCTCCTTGTGGCTAAGTGAAAGAAGATCATCCTCCTTGGCGACTATGATGAAAGACACCATAGAGGTGGAGGTAAATCTGATCATCACAAGAAAGAAGAAAAGAGATGAAGGAGAATAGAGAAGGGAGGAAGGGGAGTGAAGAAGAGAGGATGGAGAATGGAGAATAGATGGGGGAGAATGGATAAGAGAGAAAGGAGAGAGAAAGAAGGACAAAGAGCTTGAATATCCCTCTACCTCTAGCTCACAAGAGGCCTGAATTGACATAATGTTGAGAACGATGGAAAGAATGATGGAGAGGCTCTCTATGGATAGAAGACCACCTCTTAGAGAGAATCAAGAACAACATAACAAGAATCAGAATGCCAGAAGGCCCCAAGTTATCCAGAACAGGAAAAGAAACCCTCTTGATCCACCTGTCAGGCCCCCATTTCAAGAAAATTTCATGGATCAGGATTGTCAACATCAAGACAGACGAAATCCATCAGTTGGATACTGACTCTCCCACCACATTCATCACCAAAGAGGACCATGATAATTCTTTCCTGGAGAGGGGAGAAATTCCTCCAGACGAGACAAGTGCCTTCAGGAGAGGGTATCAACTCAATGTCTTAGATGCGTAGAGACAAATCATCCTGAGAAATAGAGACGTCCCTATCGCGAAGAGTAAAGAAGCAGGAAACAAGGTTTCAGCTAGCAAGCCTAAGAATGATACGCCTCTCAGGGATAACTCCAAAAATGTGCCAGATCCCAAAGGGAAAGAATGAAGAGAAGATAATACAAGAAGCTCTGATAAGGGACAAACTTCTTTCAATATGGAGGCTGAAATTGCAAAGATAAAAATCTCTGTCCCCCTCACCAAAATGTTAAAAAATTCAGAATATCATTCTAAAATTTCCACAGTTGTAAATCCTTTTGGGGAAATTTATGCCATATCTGATAGCTTGAATCTACAAGACGATATGCCTACCATAATTTTTGGCCCCCATGTAGATGAACCCTCGAATGAAGAAGTTCCCCCTTTCTATGTTATCCTGAACATACATAATTCCATCTTGCATAATGCCATGCTAGATTCAGGAGCCTCTCACAATATGATTCCCAAGAGAATCATGAATGAACTGGGATTAGAAGTAACCTGAACCTAGAAAGATCTCTTCTCTTTTGATTCCAATAAATTCAAGTGTTTGAGCCTAATCAAATACTTGGTCGTCTCTTTAGCCTGGATCCCAGCCAAAACCCTAGTCATGGACGTGGTGGTGACCGACATCCCCTCGAAGTTTAGAATGATGTTCTCAAGATATTGGGCATCCAAGCTTAAAGGTTCCCTCCATATGGACATGTCATATGCCACTATCCATGTCTTTAGGATACAGAGAAGGATTTTCAGAGAATAAAAGTTGGTGTATATGGTAACCAGTGCAGAGAAGCCACACAATCACCCCATATATTCGTTGGATACAGAAATTGGATCTGCTATCTTTTTCACTGAAGGATATGAAGACAGTTCATGTTTCCAAAATTTCTCCTTCATGCCTACTCAGGAGGAGCTAGAAGGGGTGTGGGAGGAGAGTTTCGATGGGTCAGCCTACAGAGAAGGAGCATGGGTTAGGGTATGGATGAGACCCCCAAGAATACAAGCTTTGAGTTACTCCTACGAGCTGGCATTTGACTGCATGAGCAATGAAGCGAAATATGAAGCTATGATATTGGAAATTCTGGTATTGAAAAAGCTCCGAGCCAAGAGAGTGGTGTTACATGGGGATTTCGAGCTGATAATCAAGCAGATGACTGGGGAATATCTGGCCAAACATCCCAGGATGAGAATCTACTGGAATGCTTCCCAAGAACTCATTGAATGCTTTGAAGAATGCAGTTTCAATCTGATATACAAAGTGCAAAATTGTGTGGTTGATTCCCTGGCCACTTCAGTAGCAGCTTTCAAGGTCCCCATACACCCTATCGGGAGATATGAAATTTAAGTGAGGCACAGGCCTTCGGTCCCAGACAACATGAAGAGATGGAAAGTCTTTGAGGGTGATAAATAAATTCACCAGTCCCTCACTCTCGCAGGGGATTTTGAGGGATTGGTTGTTGATGAAGAAAATGAACTTCTAGAGGGGGGTTCTCCTACACAAGATCCCTTACAAAGCCAGGCTGCGGATCCGAAGGAAGTAGTCTGGGAAGTGGGGATTGTTGTTGTTGAAAATGCTAGGAATGATGAGACTAAGGAGGTTTGGGATACAGAGTTACAGGAGGTTGAATACCAACAAGAATATGTGAACAACCTCTATGGCAAGGATATTTTGCAACTGAAGTGTAATTCCATCCCTAGGGGTCTAGTTCCCCTGGAGAAACTTTTTTATCATAATGATGTGGCTAAAGAGCCTCAACTGATCCCAAGTTGTGAAGATGTTGAGAACATGAATATTTGGATAGAGGAACAACCTAAGGTCATCAAAATAGAAAGGACCAAGTCACCTGAAGCTAAGAATAATAACATCGCACCGATGAAGGAGTATTTGGATGTATTTGCTTGGAGCTACAAGGACCTTAAGGCTTACGATACGAGCATCATTCAACATACCATACCAATAAAGAAGGATGAGATGTTGTTCAAGAAGAAGCTAAGAAAAATGAACCCCAAGTTTTTTCCCCTGGTGGAGAAAGAGATCAAGAAGTTGTTTGAGGCAAAAATCATTGTAGCCTTCATATTCTCCCACTGGGTGGAAAATCTAGTCCCTATTAGAGAGAAAAATGGGGAGATAAGAATGTGTACTGACTTCATAAACCTAAACATATTTTCTCTGAAATATCATTATCCCCTCCCCAAAATGGACCATAACTTGCAAAAATTAGTGGGTTTGCAAAGGATCTCCACTCTGGATTGTTCCTCATCTTATAACCAAATCATGGTGCACCCGGAGGATCAATAGAAGACAGCATTCACCACACCCTGGGGCAATATCATGTATGCTAAAATTTTGTTTGTTCTAATGAATGTGGGAGAAACCTTCCAGAGGGCCATGGATATAGAATTCGCCAATGAAAAGTATAAGATTCTAGTCATCTACCTGGATGAAATCATTGTTTTCTCCAATTCTAATGAGGAACATGTCACCCACCTGTGAAGAATGTTCAAGAAATGAAGAAAGTTTGGTATCTCCCTAAATCCTAAAAAGTAGTTCTTTTCTATGAAATAATGGAAGTTATTGGGGCATATGATCTCACAGGAGGGCATCAGGATAGACCCGAAGAGGGTTGAATCAATCAAAAAAATTGAGCTCCCTCGAAACAAGGTTGAGGTTCAATCATTTCTGGGAAAGGTAAATTTCCTGAGAAGATTCATAGCTGCATTCGCTAAAATAGTGAAATATATAACCAACATGCTAGGGAAGGACCAAGAGATCAAGTGGACTCCTGAGGCCAAACAATCCTTTGAAGACATAAAGAGGGCCACAGTTGAAGCACTTGTACTTGAGAGCCCTGATTTTTCCAAGGACTTTCTCATATTTTTGTTCTCCTCAGAACACACAGTGGCAGGGGTACTGCTACAAAATAACCCCGAAGGACATGAGCAGTCTATCATTTTCTATAGAAAGACCCTAAGGGATCCCCCCTTGAAGTATAATATCTTGGACAAGTAGGCCTATGCTCTGATACATGACTTGAATGACTTTCGGGTATGCATCCTGCATTTCCATATCATTGCTCGTGTCCCACCAACGCTGTGAAGGACATTCTTACCCAACCTGATCCAGAAGGGCGAAGGGGAAAGTGGATAGTAATTATGCTTGAGTATGACCTGGAAATAAAGCCCATAAAGTTGAGCAAATGCCAATGGATAGACAAGCTTATGGCCCAGTCCAATTGCGATGCTCTCAACTTACACATGATTTCTAAATTGTTGGTTGCAGAGAAAAATCATCAGGTGCAACCAAGTCCCCCAGTAGGTGAGAATTTTCTATCATCCTCATGGTACGTTGATGTCATTTTTGTGTTACAACATCTGCAGGATCCAATGGGCATGGATAAAACAAGGTCCAGATTCCTCAAACAAAAGGCTACAATGCTTTGTATCATGGACGAGAATTTGTATTGGAAGGAGTCAGGGGGAGAATTCTACTAAACTACGTGGACAAACAAGAATCCCAAATACTTATTGAAGGGTTTCATGCATAAGAATGCGGGGGACATCACTACTGGAAGACTAGAGTAAACAATATCATGAGAGCAAGATTCTATTGGCCTACAATATTTTATGATACCCATAAGAAAGTGTTTGTCTTCCTAAGTGACAGATTTTTAAAGGTAGAAGGAGGTTGTTTCCATTACCTTTAAAACCCATTCAAGTTGAAGCCCCTTTCCCGCAATGGGAGTTAGACTCCATCGGAGAAATTGATCCTCATTCTTCATGGTAGCACAAGTGGATCCTCACCGCCACTGACTACTTCACAAAATGGATCGAGGCTATCCCCAAAAGATAGGATACCGCAACAATGATCATACAGTTTATGGAGGAGCATATCCTCTCAAGGTTTGGTGTTCCCAGGAAGATGATCACTGATAACGCTCCATATTTTAAATCAAAGAAGATGATCGCCTTTTGCTTCAAATATCAAATACAGCTGGGGAATTCCACATCCTATTACCCCCAGGGGAATGGACTGGAAGACTCTTAAAATAAGAGTCTTATGAGGATCATAAAGAAGCTATTGCAAGAAAATAAGAGAGATTGGCACACAAAGATAATCCATGCTTTTTGGGATGACAGAACTAGTGTGAACAAGTCTATTGGCACTTCACCATTCCAGTTGGTCTATGGATCAAAGGTAATTTTCCCTAACTCCCTAAGACTTCCAGTAATGAGATTTTTGCAAGAGGAGGATGTTGAAACCCATCCTACCCACGGGAGAATGTATCAGTTGGTTGAGTTACAACAGTAGAGGGAACAAATTTTCGACAGGAATCGGCAATTCTGGGACAAGATGAAGGAGATTTTCGATAGAAGAACCAAACCTCATGACTTCCAGATAGGCGATGTAGTGCTGCAATGGGATGAACCTCATGAGGAGAAGGGGAAACATGGAAAATTCGATCATATGTGGAAAGGCCCATATAAAATTCCGGCCTTCAAAGGAAAGAATGCTTATATGTTGGAAGAAATGGACAGAGGATTGGTATTTGGAGCTCCGGTGAATGGGAGGCTCCTCAAACATTACTTTTTGTAAGAAATATCAGCCCCATTGTCATTGTATATACCATTATCATTTTAACATTAAATGTGTGGATGGCTCTCATATAAACTTAAAGCCTGAGGTGAACATAGTAAGGTCTCCAAGAGATGTTGTCATTTGGTTTTTCTTTTTCAAGCAAATTTTGCAGTTGCAAAACCTAGAGCAGAGTTTGAGAGTTGCAGGAAGGATTGGAAAAATCCCAATGGATAAGGCACATGTCCTACGTAGTTATTTTCTACCTCACAGGGAGGATAGCATCCCCGAGTTAGAGCCGGTGTTAGCACCTGGTTCGTACCAGTGCTAAATTTTGAAGAACTTCACAGGCGAAATTAACGCCAATCTTACCTAAAATAGGTGACGGGGAATGGGCCAATATAAAGGAGGAATAAGGGCCAAAAATACCTTATCATGGGACCATGAGAGACATCATGAGGCTCTACGTGTTATGTAGTGGTCAAAATAAACGGCATGGATGCATAGTAGAAGCAGATCAATGGTGGAGGAAGATTCCACCAAGGAGGAAATGAGTGTTTTATAAACTTGTGGGGGATCATGAGATCCATTATATCCTCCTATTTTCAAAGGATGAGATATATAAATTCTCAATATATACGGTGAGAACTGATTGCGCTACGAAAAAGCGCTCGAAAGATAAAATATTGCGGGGCTGCGAACAGAGGGTATATCCCACGCCAATCAACGGCCAGGATTATGAACAGGTTAGATCTACAAATATGGGTGATTTCGCACCAAGAATATGCTCGGACGATAGCAAGGGTACGGGATGTGAAATTTTGGTAGACCCCACACCTCCGAACGGCGAAGATTCAGTGGAGAATGGATCAACAGCATAGATTAATGTCGCGACGGGAAAGTGCTTTAAGTTTAACAAAAGGAGGCGCTACGAAATCTGGTAGGACCACACATTTTGGAATGCGGGGATCATGGAACTAATAATATCAATGGACCTGATGCTTTTCGCGATGTAAAGAAGCACGGAGGATAATAGGGAAGAGGTTCATGAAATCACTTAAGGGTCACTACATGGGACGATCGATATCTTTCGCAGAAGAGATCCACAGCTGCAGTGGATTTTGGAGGAGGCAAAGTGAAAAGAGGGAAATATCAACGCATGTACGAAGAAAATTTGAAGCATGAGATAAATTAAATGACTTAGAGCATTCCTAGGGAGTTTAAACCATTAGGAGATGCCCCGGAGTGTCACTATCAGAGAAAACGATCGTGCCTCTCAGACTCTGTGTTTCCATTTTAGATCCAGTGTGTCTATTGCACCATAATGCTTGTTTTAGGTATAAATCGTGGCAAATATTCCACCTCAAGAAGTTCGTTAATATTTGAATGATGATTCGGGATTTGATCCCCAAATTTTGTAACATAATTGGGCTTTGTTTCGAGGTTGGTCTTGGGAGCCATAGCACTATAAATATGACCTCAATCGATGAGGAAAGGGTTGGAACTTTCATTCACAAAGCATTTTTCTCTTATCCTATACTTCTCTATAACTTTCTTGGAAGTGTTAATGAGAAACATCCTTCTGTGTTTTTGAGATTCATCATAGTGTTCTACCTTTAGTCTATTTTCCTGTTTTATCATGTTCATTTCTGTGTTTCTTCTGGTAATGGGCTCTAGTTGCATATGAGGAATTCATTTCATTAAGAGCTCCTCGTATCAGATGTTGCATTTGTAATATTTTTATGATAATTGTTATAGAATTCACTCTCAGTTAAGTGCTCTGTATCAGTTACTATCCTTATTGTCATTTTTGCTAAAGGTGGTGTAAGAGATTCATCCACAGATAGGTGCCTATTGCCTCACTGGGCTTCTCGCTCTTTCTTCTATCGCCCTTTCAATATATTTGACTATTTGTGACACTTACTTTTCCTCATAGTACAAAGGAGATTTCCCCTCTCATTTTTCACTGTAATACCCTTGATTGATTCGGGATTTGACTCCATGGCCCAATGACTCTTCCTGGTTGTCTATCTCACCACCTTTAAATCTACCAATATTATGTTACTCTCATAAATCTAGCCTTCTGCAAGCTACTTAAAGCCATATGTATGTGTGATCTTGTTTTTCTGACAAAGAGAGAGCCCTTTATGACTATATTGGCTAGAATGTAGTCTAAAGTTTGGTTGAAATGGTTACCCTTGTGACTTCCTACCATAACCATAGGAAAATTATAGGGTGCCAACAGGATGGCTTGGAAAACCAGTCCAAACTGCTCGGCAAAAGACGGAACAGACTCCATAATGGCCAGGCTGACAAGCTAGAAGTGCTTTGGGGCAAAACAAATAACTCATGTGGCCAAGTATTTTCTCCAACCGACCCTGGG
This sequence comes from Pseudotsuga menziesii, assembly GCA_001517045.1. Taxonomy (NCBI): domain Eukaryota; kingdom Viridiplantae; phylum Streptophyta; class Pinopsida; order Pinales; family Pinaceae; genus Pseudotsuga; species Pseudotsuga menziesii. The sequence continues at coordinate 171,052 of LPNX011091613.1, read as the reverse complement.
TGGCTCTAGCAGTTAGCCTAGTGAAAAGAAAAAAACCTACGGGTTGTGGATGTGTTTCACTGGGAAAGATGTTACACAAAGTAAATATAAAAACCAACCTAGGTTAATTTTAAAACCCTAAACTCCCATCAACAAACATATGGTCTTTTAAAGCTTCTAGAAGGAAACATGAAAAAGGATAGGTCTAGGTGCCTACCTGGCAACTGTCGATACGGGTACAGTGCTTGGCGTATAAATGCTCAAACTCCAAGTGTCTAGTGATGATTCGATGCGTCCAAAATGGGATTGCAATAAAAAATCGTAAAAAATCACCATATTTATATATAGAAAATATCCCAAAAGATAATTAATGCGTTGGTTGGGCGTATCAAATGCGACGTGATTGAAACATCATTTTGGCACTAACTTTTAAAATTTGTTGGAAGCTTTCCCCGAGTTTACCGATACGTCGGCGTCAAAATATAATATTTCTGTGACAGTGTCGGCTGCAAAGACTGGGTTTTTTCGACACTGTCAGCGGAAACTTGTTAAAAACTTCTGATAAAACCACTTTCGGCACAACTCGCAAAAGTTTTTCCATGGAAAAATGTGATCTGCAAATTCTTACTTTTGTCGATAGTGTCGGCTGAAATATCTGAGTTCCACCGATAGTGTCGGGAAAACTCGTCAAGGAATTCCAATGAAACACTTACAAAAATTCGAATAATTCTCTTAATATAAAGCATCGGTGGCAAAACCTGAGTTATGCTGATAGTGTCGGCAAAAAATAGTGAGTTTTGCAGATAGTGTCGGATAAACTCAATGAGAAACAATTCACCAAAACTTCAAAACTTGGCCAACAATACGAAATTGGAAACAATTCGCCAGTGGTTTGTGACCGTGTTGAGAGAACTCGCTAATTTCCTCCGATACGTCGGTGAAACTGGCCGAGTTGTCCCACTTCGTTGGACAAAAATGTTTATCTCTTCCGATGTGTCGGTTGAACTCATTGATTTCTTCCGACACATCGAAAGAAAAAGTTGAGTTTTTAAACTTAGTGAAATGAATTTTCTACTCAATTCAGAGAAAAAACTAAGTGTTGAAATGAAAATTTCAGGAAGTAAAACTTGTCTAAGGAAGGCTTAAAATCCAAAATGTAAGGAGGGGCCCTAAAAATTGTAAAATTTTGGGGAGGTAGTTGTAGCAGAAACATGTCTATAATGAACTCGCCTACACACTGCCTCCAACTGTGAACACCAAAAACAAATTGATAACCTTATTCATATTTTATCCCCTATTCGTGTATCTACTCAAGTTAAATTAATCAGTAAAATTTCTACAATAGAATGCCCTAGTTTACCTTCTCCTTTTGTGAATACCAACCTTATGGATGGACATTTGATTGAAAGAGAGGGTGAGATTTTTAACCCTTCCCTATCCATATCCAACCTATACCATTTTATTAAGGATGCCTATCTCAACTATTACAATGATCATGATTTCTACATTTGTTGGGATCTAACATAGCCCATGTTGTTATCCCTCAAACTTATAATTTTCTATAGTTTGTGACCTGGTGTGCCTCTAAATATTCGATGGAGAACAAGACAGTCATGTCTGCTAATGGCTCAAGATCCATTTGTTCAATCATCAGAGAATCAATTTCCCAGATGTTATTATTCCAAATTATCCTAATGTACATACATTTGATTATGATGCTTTGGCCCTAATTTACCAATCCCTGAATTAGACTAATAAAGAAGAAGTATTGATTAGCTACATGGTCATATATGCCACATTACCCATTGTCCCATTACATTATAATCTAGCATATTCTCTAAAAATTCAAGAACAGTTATAGCTATAATGTGTCAATTATTAGGATATTATAATGATAAAAAAGTTGGTGATACTTTGTTGTGATTTATGGATACCATGCTTCCTCCCTATGATATATTTCTTACCAATATTGACTATTTCCAAGTCCTAGTTAAAACTATCCACATCCAACTTGCCAATTTTCATACCACCAAATACTTTAGATACCAATCCTACCTAGTTTATCTCATGTTATATCATTGTTCTCCATTTTTTGAAGGCTTGTAAATTCAAACAAATGACAGTATAGGTGCTATGTGGCATGTATTTGAATGGACTCCCATAGTCTGGAAGTATCCCAACAATCAAGGTTTCAACTATGTTGTAAATAAGTTCATCTATGTTGTATATTTTATGCTACAAAATGATCCTCCTCCAAGTATCTTTCCAAAATCCAAAAATGTTTTACAGCTTGATACCATGGTAGGAAGCTGGTATCTTTTTTAATATCAAACCATTCTCAGGATCTATGGGCTTGAATAAGAACCTTACTGGCTAGTAGTATTTGTAACCCCTAGAATCATTGCTCTAGAGTACATAAGGAAAATATTTAGCTCAAAACAATTGTATTTTTCAAGTATAGACATCCTATCACATTTAAGTTTCCAAAATCAGTGGGGCCCTTCCTAGTGAAGATTCATTAGAGGAAATTTTAGGTCTAAAATGGGTTTTCTAAGGAAAATAATAAAATATAGTTAAAATAATAAAATAATATTATAAATTTTGAGGGAAAATACACAAAAACTACCTTTTGTTTTCATATTTTCAACTTATCTCCCTGTGGTTTTACTCCAATTTCAAGTAGGAGCACTTGTTGGACGTGGAATTCAATTTCGCATCCAACAAGTACCCACGCTACGTACTTTTGATGGACCCCTCCCCACTAAAAATGATATTTTAAATATCATTTTTAGTGGGGCGGGGTCCATCAAAAGTATGTAATGTGGGTACTCATTGGATGCAGAATTGAATTATGCATCTAAGTGCTCCTGCTCAAAATTTCAGTAAAGATACAGGGAGATAAGTTGACAATACGAAAACAAAAAGTAGTTTTTTTATGACAAATCTACCAAGTCAACCATTATGGTTGACTCATTTTCATCAAATTATATCGGTTCCTGAATTCCAATGCATAAATGGCTCGTTTTCTTATAAGGCCCATTTTAGACCCAAAATTTCTTCAAACTTCTCACACTATAATGGAGGAGATGTTAGCACAACGTAATTTGCTAAAGGGGCAAAAGTGGGTGTATGACCCCCTCCATGTGATTTCAAAAAAGAGGCAAGAAAACAAAGCATATCCCTATAATCATGATCCTAATGAATATTGGTAAAAGGATTCAAATGTATATATACATCAGAATAGATCAATAAAGTGATATGGTCGGATACAAAATAACAATCACGAGTTCAAGAAGCACAATCAACGAGACAATCAATCGTGGTTGAACCCCCACAAAAGCAGGAACTTGGGACCAAAAGAATAATTTCAATGTACATTATGATATGGATATTGATGACCCATAGATAAAGCAATCTAGCAAGAAGGCTAGTATTGGCGAAGATGCAAGCACATGGGATACAAAGGTAGAATTTTCAAGTCAAGAAGTAACATTGAGCAATCCTGAGACAACTTCAAATGAGCCTAGGATAGCCTCAAAACGGTTTGTTATTGCCATTGAGAATCTCTCATTAGTAGTGTTATTTACACCAGAAACACAACAAAATTTTGCGTTGGCATGGGCCTCTCAATCCCAAAATTCCTTATTTAATCAATATATGGATATCATGCACCAAAATATTAATATTATGAGAAATAAATATCCTAAAATATAGGAACAGACGACACAAACAAAAATTTTATATGTTATAGTTTACAAGGAGGTAACTTTCAAGGTGGCCTTATTAGATTGCAAAGTCCCAAAGGTTCAAACCTCAATAGATTGTAAACCACACAAATTAAAGTTAAATTTGATGAGATTAATCTAGTTGATAGGGTGGATTTTCATAAAAAATATAGTGAAATGTTGTGTATGGATGTGCTACAATGTTCTACAAATGTTAAAAATATGCAAACCTTGGTAAACAAAATTGAAAAGCAGTTGCAACAAGAGAAGGTATCCGCCAACAAAAAACAACTAACCATCAAGGAGATGGAGAAAAAGATAAACACTTTAGGTGCAAATCCTAAGAATCCCACACCAATTCAATCCTTGATCCAATAGAAAGATATTGAAATTGAGGTATTAATGAAAAATATTAAACTACCAAATGTAGACCATGTTCAAACACTATACTTGTTGGCCATGCAGGAAGAGAAGGAGAGAATATATAAGCAAATGATGGATTGTAAAAAATCCATGGAACAATATAAATCAAAAGTTACTGATTTGGAGTTACAAATTTCTAGGTTGGATCTAGAAAACACCGCCATAACATCTCAAACTACTCCATTCCATTATACCGAAGGATCATCCAAGGTCATAGTTGACCTAGCTACCAAACGAATTGAGATAAGAGACTTCAAGAAATAGCTCAATGTCGAGGAAGATAAAATTGGAACATTGAATGATATTATGAAAAACAAAGAATACCTCATCATAGAAACTCAAAATCCAAAGCCTCAACTACAAAGGGGGTTGGATCAAGCCTCAAAGATGCTCACTAGAAAGGTATCCCTGAGAGGATCCAAACATATATTACGGGATAACATATCAACAGAAATTTTTAAGTTTTGGGATCATTTTGTTTTTATACAAGATGAACTAGATTTGGTTAGAACTTCATTCACAGACATCAAGAGGACAATGTTGAGTTGGAAATTAAACCAGATACAGCCAATGATGTGATAAAATTCTTGAATAGAAAAACCAAAGTTGAGCTGCAAATATTGGGAATCAATACCAATATCTTAATAAAAGCAAATAAGGTTGTAACCAAGATGAACCTGATGAATTCAGATCAGTCAAAGGCACATAACCTGATGGGAGAAATTACTTTCTTCAAAAAAAAAAATCAAGATGTGTTTTAGAGAGGATTAACATCACCATGGGATGGACATGTGACTTATACACTCACGAAGCATAAAAGGAGCTACTAGTTGACAGTTGGAATAATGATGCTAAATTATTAGACAAGAAGGGGGATTTAAAGGGAAAAACCATTGTAGATATGTTATATGATGAGTTTGTACTCCTATCAAGTCTCAATATGATATTAAAACACATGCCATCTTCATCCTATGAACATAATATAGATCTAGATGTGGTAGGAAGGGATATGAGCACTCATAAGTGTCCATGGGAAAAAATTGGAACCAAATTGTTCGATATGCCAATATAAATTTTCCAACGGAAGGACAAGCCTCAACATCATATCCATCTCAAGTGGTTAATTATTTAACATAGTGAATTTTTCAAGATTCAAGCAGCAGTACTAGGATGAATATTTTTGATGTAGTATCAAGAAGCTGTTTTGAACGAAGGAGTAGCAATAAAATAAGGATGTGACCCATTGAGTAAAGCTCAACCAATTTTTGGGAGAAATCTAGTTTTCAAAAGTGAATGATCACATAAAATACTCCAAGATAGAGGGCATATTCTGAGAAAAGCAGTAGAATCCAAGAGATTTAGCCTTCCATTTTGCATAAACCAGTGAAATATTCATGTGTTGTGTTATTATTTGTAATTCCACATACATTTTAGACTCTGTAATATATTTCTTATCATGAATAAAATCCTTTGGACGTAAGTTATTCCATCATGTTCATAATATATGTATGATGTATATCTCTAAAGGGAATTGAATTCATATTTATGACCAGTTTCCGTGTTATGAATCTTTGATGTTTTAAATTATTTGTGAATTATTCATTTATTATTAATGCATTAATATTCTAGCACTATTCACCATATGTTTTACAAAGATCAAATTTACCTTTGTTAATTGTTGAATTCAAATTATTAGTATGTTCTCATTTTCATAGATATTGCAAGATTTATTCCTCTGAATACCTTGTATATTTCATTTTGTTTCCATATATTCTTCCCTTCATCCCTCTTAAATCAATACCTAAATACAAATGGGAAAATCCCTACAATCATCATGTCTACATGTCCTATGTATTTGAGAAATTTGAGAGAAATCCTAAAGTTTTTGTTGCTTAAACAGAAAGGGATTTAAATATTAATCAAAATTAGTTTCTATTGTTCCTTAGCATATCCCTTTCAACAGACAAGAACATCTCAAGGGATAACCGGTCCTCTTCTCTTACCATAATCTAATTGTTACCTAAAAAACCATCAAGCATAGTAACATTCTTGATCCAATAACTCTTTGCAACAAATTCTCTATGTTTGGTAGAGTATAATTATCCCTTAGAGGCAACTGATTTCAATTTTTTAAATCAATCCACAACTTGATATATGGAATGATTCTTTCTAATTACCACCATATTCTCTACCTAAAAATAGTCCCTTGCTGCTACTATGATTTGAGCATTCAACATTTTTTCTAACTCCTTGACAAGAGGGGCCAATGTCAAGTTAATATTCTATATTTTTGTCTAAATCGCTTGGAACCCTTTTTCAATCGGATAGTATTCTAAAAATACCTAATTTGTAGACCCTGAAATCATCATATATCTACGTGATTACATCCATATATTCTATGACAATATCTTCAATTTATTTTTCTCTCCTCAATAGAAATGTTCTTACTGATTTAAATGAGACTATGACTTTCTACCAACCCAATATTTACCTCAAATTAATCTTGATTCAATGCTTCTTATTTTCCTTGTTTGCACATGTCATTCCAATCAAAAATATTTTCAAAAGGAAGAGAACATTTTGGAAACTTGTTATCCATTATCTATATAATCTCCATAACTTCATCATCTTCACCTTGCCAATTAATTTGACTCACTAAAAACTCCTACAGGTTGTTTAAGAAACTTATGATTTGAGACTAATCATGAAATATTTATTGATTTTTCATAACTGTGTAGAATAGATGATCTTAAAACTCTCGCCATTCTCACATCCCCTGCAACCAAATCATCACATGGTTAAAAAGTTGACACTACAACTACCAACTCATCGATTATCATATTTTTCTCTTATGGGACTACTTCAATGGAAAAGCCTTCGAACAATTCTACTGAATCCCATACATCATGCCTATACCTTTTCAACCTTCTATTTTTTGTAGCAAATTGATTCTCTATCTGGATCATTATCATATTGGAATCTCCAATCACTTTAAGAATCTCGATTTCCATGTATTTCTCTAGTTCTAATCTAATACATAATGCTTCATTTTATACTATGTTGTTTACAAAAAAAATCCAATATGTATGAGAAACGTCTAGTAGCACCTCGAGGAGAAGTGAACAATATACTAGTGTATGCACCTATTTAGGATTACAATCCATCAAAATGCATTTTCTAATCTCTTTCACCTTCGACTTCAAATTCCTCATCAAAAATATGATATAAGGAGTGAGCTAACATGGAATAGATACCAATATCCTCTTCCTCACATATCAACTCAACATTTATACCTTTTGGATCTTCAACATAGTACATCATAGATGGATCCCTATATAAACTGGAATATGTACCTTCACATGTGGGTATAGTAACATATGAAAGATCCATCTAATTGTTACCGCCAACTCTACCATCCCATTTCTTGGATAGAATTTGTTAGCACTTGTGCTAAATTTCGAATGGGCACCTGCGGTAATTGGCTAGTAGGAAGGGGTATAGGCAGAAAATTTCTAGGATTGATAACTTCAATGTAGGTAAATACTCTTATCCTAATCTCGAGCAAATAATTGAATGATCTTTGGGCGCCTAATCCAATATGAGCAGATCCAGTAACCGCAAGGACATCCAGCGCATAGTAGCAGGTGTCGAAGTTTTCGCAACAGAGGATGTACGCAGTGAATTGAGCTATGAGGGCGTGCGAAATCCATGGATCATTTTGTTTCCCAACAATCATGATTAGAGAGGGCCATATCTATGGCAGATATGTGCCCTCATGGCGTCATATGCAGGGAACATAAGAGTGCGTCGAGGTCGCGACGTCTGGGAAGGCCCACACAGCTTAGACAGCCAGGATCTCCCGTATTAGAAATATCTACGGTGGGGAACCTTTTTGTCACCTCAAATTGCACGGGAAATAAGGCAGAGGTTGGCTGTGAAGTGGAGGGAGGCCCTGCGTTCTTGAACAATGGTGATCTGACAAGGAGCAAATCAACGGACATGGAGGTTTTCGCGGCAAGAAGGTGCACGACTGATAGGGAGATAAGATGATGCAAAACCGCGTAGGGTCACTCACCTTCTACAGCAGAGATTCGGCAAGGTAAATGACTGACGGCCTTGATATGTCTCGCAACAGGGACATGCGCAGAAGTTAACCAGCGGGCAGATCGCGAAGCGGGGTAAGGGCCGCCAAATTAAACAGTGGAGATCTCGCGTAGAGGAAAGCTGCAGCCAGGGTATTTTTCGATGTCCAAAGGTGCTAGGGGAAATAAGGAGGAGAGGGGCCGTGAAACAAAGGATGGTACAGGTAGTGTCGACAGCGCAAACCATATTCTGGGCTCTTGAGATTTGATGCCCGACACGCGTAATAAGGACGAGAGCCAAAATGTGTAGTTGAAAGAGGGTGTGAGCATATGTACACACCATATGGAGAGAAAGCAAGGCACTAAAGTCGGGGCAGTCTGATAGGTCAACAAAAGGACAAACATCAAGCCCACACACAATGAGATCCCCTAAGGACGATTATGAGTGAGGCTGAAGGTAATTTCTGTAAATGATGGCATTGGGTCACAATAAGAGAGGCGGCGTAGTTGGCGCCTCCACGTAAGAAATCTGATCAAGGGCCCACGTGACCACTCGTGTTGTCCTCATGTCACTCGATGATGGTGCATGAGAGGGGTTGACAGACCCTTACCAAGATCCTTCATCCATCTCATTATAACTCCACCATCTGGTTTTTACCAGAGAGACGAATTAAGAAAATATTGGTGAAGAACAAAGAGGATAGCTTGTTGTTCTTATAGGAAGCTCGAGGGCCCTACTGTGAGGCTCTTAGTTACTGGTCTGCCCGAGATTCTGGTTTTTCATTGTGTCCTGCTAGCCGTTGGGCGTGGCGGGGGATTTCAATCATTTATAAACCTTCATGTTGTGGTAGTTCCATCCATCAGGGTAGATATGCTCTTTACATTAGAAGGGTTCTCTAACACCAATAAGGTCGATAGAAGGATGTTCATCACATTAGAATGATCTTCTGAGGCTAGTTAGGATAGTGTTGTCCTTGCGAAATGCAACCCCCCCCCTCACGGAATCAGCGCCTAGGGTCTCCAACCAGATGGGAACCCCACCAAGGCCTCTAAATGTGGTCGTTGACTCCATAATCGCAATCTGTAGCATCCATTGCTAGAAGCGGTAGATCAGAGCGAATGCTCATACAAGAGAAGGATGGACCTAAGCCCTTTATCACTACCTTGTGAATTTCACTTGTCGACTTTATCTAGGAGGTGTTGAAACCATGGAGGCCTCATGTCATTGGGAGGGCCCTGCTCCTAGGAGGAGAGAAGCACAAGAATGACAAACCATAGAGGGCTTGTTACGGCCGAAACTAGGGTGGTCTACCCTGAACTTCACGAATAAAGGTGGTTCCAAGAGCCATAATTTCCGGATGGGTAGCCAAACGCAGAAGAGACATAAAAATCCATGCAAGTTGTGAACATAGACGGAGTAATTCATCAACCACGAAGAAAACATGAAGGTCAGAAGCATAGGAGGCCATGGAACCAGTTTAGTTAGTACGGTAGGGTGGCACATGCACAGAGAATTAAAATCGTTAGTGCCCAAACATCTCTATCAAAAGCAAGTGAGCCTGTATTCAAATGTTGCAGTACCATTCTGTCTAGCATGCGCAATATATCACATTACCTATTTTGGAAATGAAATCATGGAAAATCTGCCACATTAGGTAGTCTATTAGGATTTGGTGTGGTTATTTCGGGTTAATCCCAATTTTGTAACCGAATTTGATACCCTGTTTCGAGATGTCTCCCGAGGGTAATTCACATTATAAATAGAAACTCCTCAGTGGAGGTTAGGGTTTGGATTGAATTTCATTTTTGAGGCTTCAGCGCTGGTATTATAGCTCTGTAAACATTTTTGGGAGTCATAATGAAAATATTTCTCAGAAGTTATGAGATTCATCACGGTGTGTGTCTTTAGTGTGTGTTCTCCATTATTCCATTTTCATGTATGTTATTTTATGCTAATACATTTCTAGATTAGTATGCAGGGATTCCCTCTTAGTTAAGCGCTCCTGCATCAGAGATCGTATTTGTAGTGTGATTGTAAGACAGAACAAAGAAACAAAACAAAACGAAGATCTCCCCCAGCGTCCTCCCCCTAACACACTAGAGGTCGGGATGGAGGATATAATGGAGGCCATGGAGAGATGGATGGAGGGATTCACGATGAACCACATCCCCTGCCCCATAAGAGATCAAGAGGTCAGAGGACCCCTGTGTGTTGAGCAAGCTCAAACTACCCCTAAGGTCCTACAGGAGCACACGGAGCCTTCTCTGCTAGTGGAAGAGGAAGAGGACAAGATTTCGGAGCCCCCTTCACCCCCTAATCCTACTTCTATGGAAGAATACAATCAATGGGAGGAAGGTAACTGCCTGCCCTTGTGCTTTGCCTCATTTGATTTTCTGAAAAAGAGGTTAAAATTTTCCAATCAAGCGCAGAAAATGGAGATTAGGAATGAGGTCATGGAATTGTTAAAATAGATGATGGGGGGATTGAACAACCAAAATCTGTTGTGCATCCTATTTTTTCTATCCATGAGCACACAAATGAGTATTCCAGGCCCATACAAGAGGGGTATTACAATTTGTTTGATGAAGAAAGTATCTTGCCCATTGCAAGCCCGGTCTGTGGGGATTTTGAGGAGGCTTTCGGACCTCCACTGCATGATGAGTACGAGGATAACTTATCAGAAGAGGAGGACCTTAAATGGGATGTCTCTTCTAATGTTCCCAATTCAGAATCCTTATATCCAGAAGAGCTTAGTTCATCGGGTTTCGTTGAAGATATTCCTTGCGAAACGTAGGAGGGAAAGAAGGGTTTGGACCCTGGTATTCAGGATGAGGCAGCTGAGACCTCAAGTACAGGTGGTCATGAGCTTCCCCTCCAGGGGTGTTTTGAAGAACAACTGAACAATACGCAGGGGAAGTTACAGTTGGAGCAGAAATCATGGAGCCGGCGAAGGCCGGGAGGGGTTCAGGACAGTCTTGGATTTTACAATCCAGTGGCTGAATATATGGAGCATCCTTGTCATGACAGGTGTATAACATTATTTTAAAATTACTTTCATGACCTAATGGCTGGCTATGTGGAGAAACCGCACAGCGTGAATGGATGGTTATGGATTTGTGACGGAAAACAAGGCCCTTACCACAATCCTACGCCATGCGGCCATTCAGTACCATTTTTTATCAAGCATAGGAGCAATTGCTCGTATGGAATCATCTGTTTGACTGGCTTCACTGGAATTTAGAAGTAACCTAATGGGGCATTAATTCTCATCTAGGTAGGGTACGTAGAAATGAATAAGCTCGACATGGAGAGCATTTCATTTATGCACTTATTCTATTTTATTCTTTTTATCTATTCGGTTTCTGTTTTCAGAGCAAACTGGGAAGTTTATAGGAAATAATTGCAAGCCGGCCAAATGGATCAGGCACATGGTCTACGTTGGTTCTTTCCTACCTCACAGGGAGGATAGCATCCCCGAGTTGTAGCTGTTGTTAGCACTCGTGCTAAATTCACATGTTCTACGTTGGTTCTTTCCTACCTCACAGGAAGGATAGCATCCCCGAGTTGTAGCTGTTGTTAGCACTCGTGCTAAATTTCGAATGGGCGTCTGCGGTAATTGGCTGGTAGGAAGGGGTATAGGCAGAAACTTTCTGGACTCGATGACTTCGAGGTAGGTAAGGACTCCTATCCTAATCCTAAGCAAAAAATTGAATGATCTCTAGGAATCTAATCCAACATGAGCGGATCCAGTCACCGCAAGGACAGCTAGCGCAGAGCAGCAGGTGTCGAAGTTTTCATAATGAAGGATGTGTGTAGTGTATTGAGCTATGAGGGCATGTGAAATCCATGGTTTGTTCTATTTCCCAATGATCATGATTAGAGCGGGTCGGATCTATGGCAGATAGATGCCCTCACGGCGGGATATGCAGGGAACATAAGAGTACATCGAGGCCACGACATCCAGGAATTCCCGCACAACTTAGACAGCCAGGATCTCCCATACCAGAAATATCTACGTCGGGGAACCTTTTTTGCTGCCCCAACTTGCACAGGAAATAAGGAAAAGGTTGGATGCGAAGTGGAGGGAGGCCCTGCATTCTTGAACGGTGGCGATCTGACAAGGAGCAAATCAATGGCCACAGATGTTTGCATGGCAAGAAGGTGCACGACGGATATGTAGATAATTCGATGCGAAACTATGTAGGAACACTCACCTTCTATGGCAGAGATTCAACAAGGTAAATGACCGACGGCCTTGATATGTCTCACGACAAGGACATGCGCGGTTAACCATTGGGTGGATCGGGAAGCGGGATAAGGGCCGCCAAATTGAACAGTCGAGATCTTGCCTAGAGGAAAGTTGCAGCCATGGTCTTTTTCAATGTGCAAAGGTGCTAGGGGAAATAAGGAGGAGAGGGGCCGCAAAATAAAGGATGGGATAGGTAGTGTCGACGGCGCAAACCATATTCTAGGCCCTCGAGATTCGCTTCCCGACACGCATAATAAGGATGAGCACCAAAATGTGTAGTTGACAGAGGGTGTGAGAATCTGTACACGTTGTATGGAGAGAAAGAAAGGCACTAAAGCCAGGGAAGGCTGATGGATCAACTAAAGGAAAAATGTCAAGCCCATACACAATGAGATCCCCTAAGGACGATTATGAGTGAGGCTGAAGGTCACTTCCACAAATGATGCCATTGGGTCACAATAGGAGAGGCGGTGTAGTTGGCGCCTCCACATAAGAAATATGAGTAAGGGCCCACATGAGCGTTTGTGTTTTCATCATATCACTCGATGATGGCATGTGAGAGGGGTTGACGGAATCTTACCAAGCTCCTTCATCGAGCTCGTTATAACGCCACCATCTGGTTTTTACTAGAGAGACTAATTAAGCAAATATTGGTGAAGAACAAAGATGACAGCTTGTTGTTCTGATAGGAATCCTTAGGGCCCTGCTTCGAGCCTCTCAGTAACCGGTATGCCCAAGGTGCAGGTTGTTTGTTGCATCCTGTCAGCCGCTGGGCGTGGCGAGGGATTTCAATCCTTTAGAAGGGTTCTCTGACACCAAAAATTTCGATAGAAGGATGTTCATCACATTAGAATGATCTTCTGAGGATGGTGAGGACAGTTTTGTCCTAGCGAAAAACAACACCCCCGCAGAAGCAGCGCCTGGGGTATCCAACCAGATGGGTACCCCGCCAAGGCCTTCGAACATGGTCATTGTCTCCATAATCACAATGTGTAGCATCCATTGCTAGAAGCGGTCAATCAGAGCAAATGCTTGTACAGAAGAAGGATGGACCTATGGTCTTCATCACTACCTTGTGAATTCCACTTGCCGACTTTATCTGGGAGGTGGCGAATCCATGGAGGCCTCGTGTCGTTAGGAGGGCCCTGCTCATGGGAGGAGAGAAGCACAAGAATGACAAAGCATAGAGGGATTTTTACAGCCAAAAAATAGGGCGGTCTACACTGACCTTCGCGAGTAAAGGTGGTGCTACGAGCCAGAATTGTCAGATGGGGAGCCAAATGCAGAAGAGACATAAAACTTTGCGCCAATTGTGAACATAGATGGAGCAAGCCATCAACCACAAAGAAAACATGAAGGTCATAAGCAAAGGAGGCTATGGAGCCCGTTCAGCCGGTACGGTAGGGTGGCACACGCACAGAGAATTAAAACCGTTAGCACCCAAACATCTCTATCAAAAGAAAGCGAGCCTGTATTCAAACGTCGTAGTACCATTCTAGCCAGCATGTGCAATATATCACATTACCTATTTTGGAAATGAAATCATGGCAAATATGCCACCTTAGGTAGCCTATTAGGATTTCGCGTGGTTATTTCGGGTAAATCCCAATTTTGTAACCGAATTTGATACCCTGTTTCGGGACGTCTCCCAGGGGTAATTCACATTATAAATAGAACCTTCTTAGTGGAGGATAGGGGTTGGATTGAATTTCATTTTTGAGGCCTCAGCGCCAGTATTGTAGCTCTGTAAAGATTTTTGGGAGTCATCATGAAAATATTTCTCGGAGGTTATGAGATTCATCACAGTGTATGTGTTTAGTATGTGTTCTATGTTATGCCATTTTCATGTATGTTATTTTCTGCTAATACATTTCTAGATTAGTATGCAGGAATTCGCTCTCAGTTAAGTGCTCCTGCATCAGAAATCGTATTTGTAATGTGATTGTAATAGCTGCTATAGAATTCATCCATTGATAGGTGCTCTATTTTAGTTGTTTCCCTCTGTCATTTTCTACTAAAAGTGTTCTCAGATATTCATCCTTGATAGATACCTATGTGTTTCACCAGACTCTTTCCTTAATTCTGTCTTCCATCGCTTTAAATCTATTTTACTGAATGTTGTGCTTACTTTGCCTCATAATACATAAGAGAAATTCATTTTCATTATATGTTGTAATGTCCTTAAATGTTTCAAACTGTGACTCCATCTCCCAATGGTTTTATTTTTTGTCTATCTTTCAATCATTTTATTTACAAATCACTCTATTACAAGCAGAAATCTATCCTTCTGCATGCTTGTTTAGAGCCAAATGTACATGTGAATGCTATCGTGACAAGAGAGAGCCCTCTCTAACTGTATTTTCTAGAATTCAATCTAAAGTTGGTTTGAAATGGTTACCCCTATGACTTCCTACCGCAACGATAGGAAAATTACAGGGTGCTAACAGAATCATACCCCATGTGTCAGGGACATCAATCACCACTACATCTGTTAACATTGAGATATCTAGGTACATAACCAACTTGACTTACAAGTCCTTATCAAATTGTACACTTTGACTTCCCTTGAGTCCATGGCACACATCGTATTTCAATATGGCCATGTAGTCTTTAGACCAATCTTATTCATAACCTTCAAAATCATTACATTGGTTGAAGCTCCTAACACAAGCATGAAATTATGGAGAAGGAATCATTTATCATCAAATTTATATAGAAAGGAGCATGAACACCATTCCTCCTTCCTTGATTCGTCGTTTGGAAGACAACTTGACAGTTTTAATCTACCTCTTCACTCATTAAAAACTTCTTTAGCTTATCTTTCTCATAGGAAATCTTTGACAAATCAAGAAGAGGAACATGAATCTTAATTTTAGTTAATTCATTGACCACGTCATATTTAATTACACATCTACAATTAGAGACTATTTACTTGATTTTGAACCAATTGCTAATCTATATGACATAACTAGTTGTTTGTTCATGTGTTCACATGTTTAAAACTTGTGTGCACTAGTTGAGTTTATCCTCTAGTAAGTCTTAAGGCTTATTTCCCTGATTATCCTTTTAATCTACTCGTGAGGGGGCATGGGACCATATATTTTTTTAATCTTGTCAAAATTTCGTTTAATCAACATTTATTAATAATAGTATCCCCTAAACATTACAAATGAGATCATCTCCAACTTAATTCAAGTTATCAGCATCACCTTGATCCACATTATTCAAACCCATCTAGTTGAGAAGCGACGCATGTTGCCTCATCTTGTAAATCTTGGCACTTATTACATCAATGAAAATTATCTTCATTAATCATATTTGGTTCATTTATATGCATGATTCTCTATTATTGAGGAAAGCGTGGTCTATCTCAACATATGTTTCTTCTCTAAAATTGATTTTGCATGGTTCTTTCTAGATGGAGGAACATGTTATTGGTCATGGTTTGTTACTAAGCAAGGGTATTGGTGAGCTCATTTAAGGTTTCAATCGATGAAATCTTAACATTAGGCATAGGATCTGCTAAATGAACATCCCTTGATTTTGTTTTTTCTTTAGATGTAGAAGCTCGACCAGAACCAAATAGATATGTCTTACCAAAAGCAAAGAACTTTTCTTCCGAATTTTGCTAGTTGTGTCTTGGGATGCCTTCAATGTATATGGAGTTTATCCCCTTATATAAAACCCAAATGGATCATCAAATTCCTTGTTGTAATATAATAAATGGCCTTTCTCTTGAGTTTGATGAATTGTGGTATTTTCTCCATAAGTTTATGAAATCTAGGGTTGAACTCCCTCACAGTTTCATTTCCTTTTTTCCTTGATTTCATGGAGTTCATTTATCAAAATCCTATTATCTTTTTTTACCTCCAATTATTATAAGGTGTCTCTAAATTGTTCCCAAAATTTTATATCGTTATCATTTAGGTTGTGAAATCATATCCTTGCATCCTCTTCCAATGAGAGGGTGAAGAGTTGTATTACCACATCCTTAGCCTTATCTCTGTAGTCCGAAATAGCCCAAATCACCCAAGACGCTCCTATAGCGCCCTATACTTCATTTATCCCAGGTCAGAGCCACTACGGCCCACTTCCTATCTCAAAGCCGGAACACGGTTCCTTCTCTGTTCGTCGGGCGGGTTATTTCTCCCGATCCCTCCAGCTTACCATCCCGCCAGCAAGCTAACCAGCATCGGACTTGAACAAAAACCGCTATCTTCCAGATAGACAAAGGTAATTACTCAACACACAGGCGGGCGATGTCGCGATTATGTATGAATGAGGATATACACGGGTCCCAGCCGCCATATTCTTATGCAGACCTGGAAAGGATATAAGGATATTGAGCCATCACAGGAGATATGGCCTTAGCATGGCAGCAACTCCGTGATGGCTAGAGCGACCGCAGAATATTTTGCCATCACATACGGCCGAACTAGTTTCAATGTTTATTGTATCCTAACTTATTAATACTCTGACCTTATAAACCGATGGCATCTATAGTTATAGATCTCGCTGGAGTTATAGATCTCGCTGGTCCTTCTCTATCTAGTGAGCTCTCCTCGCTGGTCCGGTTAGATATTGCTGCTGGTGCCTACTAAAACCCCCAGGTAACTCTTTAAGTAAATAAACATCCTCTTCCAATGAGAGGGTGAAGAGTTGTATTACCACATCCTTTTGATCGTCTTCTATCTCATGTTGAACCATAGCATCTTGAAACTTGGTAATGTGCTCTTTGGTTATTATGACATTGTTTCCTGAGAATTTTGAAAGAGTCTTTTCTATGAACTCCTAATGGATCATCTCATGTTTGTGTTTTTTTCTTTTGGAGTCTGCAAATGAAAGTTTAAAATATAATTTGGTTTTACAATTCATTAATGCATTGTATCACTTCCTTAAAGATCCAAGGAAATGGACGTTGTTCCCCAGCAATGATGTTGAAATGTTACAACTTAATCCCTCACCTACTATGGCAAAGTCTAGATTGATTACGTGAAGACTTAAGGGTAACTCAAAGAGGAAGGACATGATCACCTCATTGTTCCTCTCCCACTCTTTAGGTTAGGTATTATCTAACCAAAGATCTAAGTGATAAAGGTTGCCTTCAAAGTGGTTGTTGGACTTAGGAATATGAATCTAAAAATTGATCTTAAGTAGTATAGTGTTCAAATTTTATGATAGCAAAGAGAAATGTATGGTTCTAGAATAATTAGATTTGGAATCTAAAAATTTTATGGTTAATTCCAATATGTTTAAAACTTGGTAAGATGTTGATTTCTCTTACAATATAGGCTAGTAGTACATAACATATTTGAATAATGATTATACCAAGTCTTAGTACAACAAATATAATGTTTTTTTACAACCCGAATGAGAGATCTACAACACTCCTTTTTTTAGTGTAATTTCATATTTTTGTTTATGTGAATGGAATAGTTTTCCCTTGGCTTGCTAGCTGAATTTTAGGTTCATATTTATGATGTTATGTTTTCAACTTGCCAATTAGATCATGAAAAAGATCTGAATTAAGGCAGTTGAAAGTGATACCAGTGCCTAAAACATGTATTTGGATATGGGGTATGTAAAGGATTAGTTTTATTGAGCTTTTTCTCATGAAGATAATATAACCATTGATGTGATAAACATGTTATAGATATACGGTTATAGATATATCTATAACATGTTAGGTTATAGATATACGGTTCAAGAATTTTCAATGTACGCTCCTATTGAAGAAAGTTTCTTCAATGATGCAACATAGAAAGATTTTATAGTTGAGTAGACAATTTCCAATGTATTCTCATTAATAAATTCAGCATTTTTTAACCCTTCCTGTTATAATTATGGAAATTACTTAAGAAAATTAACCATTACATAATCTAAAGACTATACCTGAATTTATGTTACTTTAGACTATTGAAAAGAGAAAGTCCCTACTTTGTATTCATAAAATGTGTTTCAAATTTATCTCATACAAGCTCCAGGAGTTCTCCTACAAGCTCACACAATATTTTGGTGTCTCCACAAACTTGCAATCACCTTTACAATTTTGGAGCCTTATTTATATAGAGATTTGGCTCAACAATCTCCAAAATAAAATAATAGTATATTCTCTAAGACCCTAGATCTATTATAGAGAAACCTAAAATAAGAGTATCATATTCATCTAACTTGAAAATCCCAATCAAAGAAATATTAAGTAGGAGTGGCCCAACAACGTGAGTTAAGATCTCTTAATATCATGAATCGTGGAAAGAAGTGCACCCTCCTCGGAGACGAATAAAAAAATAGTTTTGCATACTCCTCTTTGAAGTAAGTCTTGGTCATGATTTGGAAAATTAATAAAATATTTTCTCAAGTGCACCCTAAGTGGCCCAACAACGTGAGTTAAGATCTCTTAATATAATGAATCGTGGAAAGAAGTGCACCCTCCTCGGAGACGAATAAAAAAATAGTTTTGCATACTCCTCTTTGAACTAAGTCTTGGTCATGATCTGGAAAATTAATAAAATATTTTCTCGAGTGCACCCTCTTAGGAGATTCCCCTTACTGAATAAAGTATGGTTCACGTGATGTGCTCCACAAGAAATAGTGTTCACTATTAGATACCTAATCCTTAGAGATTATGTTACAATGTATATTATCATTAATATTGGTTATTTAAAAGAAATATGAAGAATCATTGTGAAGTCCAAAAGAACTCTTAGAATATGAAACCAAAGATCTAAATACATTTATATGTTATTCCCGTTAATACAATTCATTCAAACATTGGAGTTATTCTAGACTTGTTAGTGGTATCAAATCTCTACTGGTTTTTCATAACTTCGTTATCACCTTTGGTCTTATTCAACCATCCACTACATCTAATTCATTCCATACATGTGTACTACTACCCCCAGACCTACACACTATGGTATTTTGTTAGAGGTAATATGTTTATACTTTTTATTATGTTCCAGTTGCTAGTTTTATTAATTTAGACATTTAGAGAAACCGTAATTTATAGCTTCATGTTACCTGCATCTCACTAGATTCTTGGATTACCTTCATGTAGTATCTACTTCTACTTATCTACCTTTGTGTGTTGGTTCATATACTACATATTAGTTTTGCAACTTGGTATATTGATTGCCAGAGGTATCATTACCTATCTACATATTACTTCATTCTGGTATCACCTATGTGTGTCAATGCTATTATACATTAGTGTCATGCATGCCTATTACATGTGCATTCTATTGATACCTTTGGTACAACCTATTCAAGTAGATATCATCATCATGGTATGACATGTCATCTATGCTATTGGTATTGTAATCAAAAACCCTAATCCGCCAATTTTATCAGTATCATAATGAGAAGTGTTATCATTATCTATATCACTTCAAGTCTTTCTATAGGTATTTTGGATAGATATTGGTATTGATATCATGTGTGAAACCTAATCCCCTAGTATCAGTGCTATCGTGGGTTGTGGTATCAATGCTATTATGTGCTCTAGTGATTTTTGTGTATGCCAATGCACTCATGATATCACTTTTTGGAAGTAAATCCGAGACTCCATTATGTTATGGTTTCTCAATATAGCTATTGTATTACTAAATTTCAAAGCTCGTAGATTGTATTGTTGGATTTGTATCTTCTACATAAGAAAAGATGCATTGCTCAAATGATTTTATTCTTGAAGATGCATTCTCTTGTTTCAATTGTCAATGTGGTGCTTAGTGGCAAAGAGAATTACCCATAATGGGCAAGAAAGATTAATCATGCTTTATTTTTTAATGATATGTGAGATGGCATTTGTGAAGGAGGGAATGGCGTTGCACCTACAAAACCGACAACATAAAAAGAGCTTATAATATGGAAGGACAAAACTAAGAAAAATATGCTTGATTGTTTCTATAGTAAGTGAAGAGGCGAACTTTTATATCCTATATATTAGGGACTCTTATGGGGATTTGAATAAATTGAAGGATTTGAATGACTCACTCATAATTGGAGCTCCTTCAATTATTGTTGAAGCTCTTCAACCTATAGTTGAAGGATGGTGATCCCATGACTTTAGCAACAAAAATTAAAGCCATTGTGCATGAAATTGATGCTCCTGGTGTGAAGTTAGATATTTCTCTCATAATCTTCATCAAGATCCTCTACCCCACATATCCCATTGTCTTGAATCACTCCAAACTGATGGCCAATTGAAGTTTATCACATTTGACTCTTTGGTGGAGAAATTTGTAGAACGTGAGAAAGTGTTTGGAAAGAAGACAAAGCATCCCTCTGGAGGGACTCTGTGCCTTTCCCAAAAAGGGAAGAATCAATCACATGATTCTTCTATAGGAGATGGAAGTGAAACAAAATGTGGAAGAAAGAATTTCAAAGGCAGGGGAGTAGACATAATCAAAATGAGAGATCTAATATTCCCTTTGTTCATTGTGAGAAGAATGGACATGATGCAAAGACATGCAGAATTCCATGAGAGAAGATCATAGACAAGAATTAAGAAAAAGGTAGGCTCGCAAATCTACTCATTTTATTATTGCACATTGTAATATTTGGTGTAAATTAAATTAAGTGCAATACTTAATTTGCTTCTTGGAAAGACACTTGGTTGCTTAACACATGAGCTACCTTCCACGTGACTTTTAAGAAAAACTCCTTTGAAGAATTGAATGACAATGTAGAGGGTATAGTATACCATGTAGATAAGTGAAGCCTCAAACTTAATGGAATTAGCACCATCATGCTCAAATTACCTAGATTCATGGACGTTAAGTTGTGTAATGACTTTATCTTCCAAAGTTGTAGAGGAGCCCGATGTCTCTTGTGCACATTTGACAGCAGAGCCATTCCATTCACATGGTTGATGTGATTAATTTGAGATAAAGAGATCTTCTGACAATTAGACCACCATGTCAAGATGGAAAGATGAGATATTGCTCAAGTTGAAAGGGGCATTTGCAAGGGCACAAAATTTTGCATATCTCCTTCACCATGATGAAGGTACATCATCATATAGTCTCTTGCAGCATGCTAGATATGGGCATATCAATTATGATAGATAGTCTTTGTTTGTTGAAGAAGAATGGTGTTTCTAATTTGCCCACAATTTGGAATTTAAAACAATGTGATGCATATATTATCGATAAACATAATAAGCAATCTTTTCATGATTCCAATTCCACATCATGTAGAAAATTAAAGTTGATACACTATAATTTGTGTGACCCCATGCATGTTGTCTTTGCTAATGGTAATAATATATCATGTATTTTGTTGATGGTTACACCAAGATGTGTTGGTTTATTTATTGAAGCATAAATCTAAAGAATTTGAAACATTTAAAAATTTTCTTGTATGGATTGAAAATGAAGCACAGTCTCATAGTGGCACTCTTAGTAGTGATAATGGAGGGGTATGTACTTTTAACGAATTTGAAAACTATCTTTGCCAACATGGAATTATGCATCAAACCATTGTTTCATATAATCCTTAATAGAATGGTGTTGAAGAAATAATGAAAAGGACACTCTTGAATGTGTTACATTACATGTTATTTTTCAAGAATGTGAAATTGATGCTTTGGGGTGATGTAGTTATGTGCAGTGTATTTGAAAAACAAAAGTTGTCTCATGCTATTGGTACAAGACTCCATATGAAATGTGGCATGATTGCATTCCTTCCATGAGGCACCTTGTGGTTTTGTGTCCCACGTATTAAGCCTTAATTCCTAAGGAACAAAGAAACAAACTTGGTCCAAGAATTTGAAAGTGCATCTTCTTGGTATACTCAAATACCATTAAGGCGTATCATCTTTACGATGAGGTAAGTAAAAAGTTTATTTTTTCTAAATGTGATTTTTCTTGAAATTAATAAAAATGACAAGACAATTGAAAGATAATGTGGTCATCTAGATAGATATACCCTTGTAAAGACATCTCGTGGATTTGATAATGTGATTCCACAACTTGAAGGCAAGATCTCAATCTTGGATCAATCTTTGGAATCTCCTTTTGTAGCACCATCTCCCCTTCATGAACAAGATCCAACCACTTCATCAAAACAAAATGTTTAATTAGACAATGTGATTGAGAGATTTGGGAGATTGAATCTTGATGAGAATGTAGCACAATTTCAATCAACGAAGCAACTTGGACCCTCACAAAAGTTTCCAAATGGGTTCAGGAAGACTCTTGAAAGTGTTCATTCGAATGAGGTTGGAAAGACAAGAACAAAAAATTCCTATGAAGCTATGCAAGAAGATGAAGGTAATGTAGAAATAGAAATTTCATTTGATTGTAAATTGAATTTATCTACCAAGTATGAACCAACTTCCTTTGAAGAAGTTGCTTCTCATGATGAGTGAAAAAAAGTTATGCAAAAGGAATATAATGCTCTCATCAATAATGGGACATGAAAGTTGATGGAACCTCCATTTAGAACCAAATCAATTAGCTATAACGGGTTTACAAGAACAAGTACAAATTAGATGATTGGCTCGAGGCTTGTGGCAAAAGTATTTGCACAAAAAGAATGCATTTACTATAAGAAACTTTTGTCCCCACAACAAAATGGGATTTGGCAACACAATGGATGGAAAGTTAATGAAATGGATAAGAGGATTGCTTTCTTGAATGGAGACTTGAAAGTGAATGTATTAACGCCTCAACATAAGGTTTTGTTCTGAAGGGGCAAGAACAAAGAGTAAGCAAACTCATCAAAAAATTATATGGCCTGAAACAAACACCTTGTGCATAGTATGAAAAGTTAACTAAGCATCTCGTGAAATTGAATTTCAAACACTCTAATATTGATGATGAAACTCTGTTTGTCAAAAGAGTAGCAAAATTGTTGTATATTTTTTTCAAAGAAGAAAATCCAATAACTTGATATTCAAGCCAGAATCAAAGTTATAATTGTTCTCACATAACGTCCAAAAGACATAGTTGAAACCTATCAAAAAACAAAATACATCTTCTTCCTTACTAGTTACATAGATCCTCTGAATTACTAAAATAGTTGTTTACTAGAAAGAAATGTAGAATGTATACTAATTTAATTGGACTGTGCCTAAACTGAACAAGGGGAAATCCTTATATTCCTCAAAACTAGCAGGTCTTCAGGGAACCAGACAGCTTCCTTTGACAAGTTGTCAACCAAAGAGTTAAATTCCCTAAAGATGTGCTTTATTGAAATCATGTTGAAGTACTCCATGAGTTTTTTTGTTATGTTGCACCAATGTTCCAGCGAAATAGTTGTATATCTTGTAATGTATGTAGATTATTTGTTTATGACATGAATCAATGAGAGCTATATTGCATCCATAAAGAAAGAATTGAAAAAACATCTTGAGATGACTAATATGGGACATCTTCACTACTGCTTGGGTATTGAAGTGACTCAAAATCCAAAGTACATATTCATCTCCCAAAATAAGAACATTGGAGACTAACTAGACAAGTTTGACATGGTTGAGTGTAATACTCTTTCAACTCCAATGAAACAGAATTTGAAACTAACATTAAAATAAAATAAAAAAACGAGAATGAATTTGAGAAGGAATCAAAATAAAAACTTGTGGAGAATCTTATCTACCTTACAACTATTAGATTGAATATTTCATTTTCAATTTGGATCCTTGCAAAGTTCATGCAAATACCTTGAGAAGGACATTGGTGTGTTCCAAAGAGAGTTCTAAGATACTTGAATTGGACTCGAATAATCTGAAGTTGAGGACTTCAAATTGATTAGATATGAATATTCCAACTTTGATGGAGATAAGGAGAATGGAGTGTCTACTTCAAGATACCATGAGCCTTAGAAGTGACTTTTTCTATTGAAAAAAAAAGGTTCATGCAAATACCTTGAGAGAGACATTGGTGTGTTGCAAAGAGAGTTCCAAGATACTTAAGGGGACTCAAATAATCTGAAGTGGAGAATTTCAAATTGATTAGATATTCATATTCCAACTTTGATGGAGATAAGGAGAATGGAGTGTCTACTTCAAGATACCACGTCTTAGATAAATTGTTGTCTCATGGAAATCACGCAAAACGTTTGCTCTTGCCGATTCCACTATTAAGGCAAAGTATATGGTTGTTGCAAAAACAACAAATGAAATTGTGTCTCAAGAAGATACTATAAGATTTGCAAGAAAAACAAGTATTGTCTACTCCACTTATGACTGGCAACAATTGTGCGATTAAGTTGGCCACAAATCCTAGATTCTATTATCTATAATAATAATAATAATAATACATTCTTAAGGTCACAACTAAGCCAGACACCAATTTGTTATGTGAGACCCCCTTGTGTATGGGACAACAAACCCCGCTTTGCGCAACGATGAAATTGTTGAAGTCTATAGAGGTGTACATACCCTACCCCCCTTTGTATTTGAACTATGACCACCTAAGAGGAATCACATGCTCTTAATTGTTATGCCCACATACGTATTAACACAACAACACATCAACACAAAGTATTATCTGATTCGACATCATGTGGAGACCAAGATTATTCATTTGATACAATGTTCACAAATGAACAAACTGTAGACATCTTCATCAAAGCTCTTGGAAGATAAAAACTTGAAAAATTCAAAAAGATGTTTGGATTCACAAACATCCCTTCAAATTATGAGAAAACATTAGATCTCTAATCTTCAAATATTATGGTGCATTTTACATATTACCAGTATAGACCCATCTAACTTTGGTTCTACAAAGAGGCAAAGGATCAAATCTGCAAATCTTTCACCACTAAACTACAGCATACATCCCTCTCACCACTATGCTACAACACACTAATGCATGCATTCTTGTTTTTATTTTTATTTTTATTTATTTATTTATTTTTATGTATACATTCTTAATTTTTATTTTATTTTTTTATTTTATGGGACAGACAAACACTTCCCCCGCCCGAGCAGTACAAATGCGCCTTCTCGACACAATTATTATTCAAAAGTAATATGAAGTCATTCTGAAGTCCAAAAGACCTCTTGGAAGATGAATCCAAAGGTCGAATCTGGATGTATTTATTTGTTATTCTCGTTTATACAATTCATTCAAACATTGGAGTTAATCTAGGCATGTGTCGTCCACATGTATGGAAGAAAAGCACCCCCCTTGGCACATGCTTCTACATTCATCTTTCTCCAATGTCCACAAGATATGAGTAGAAATAAAATAACATTTTGAACACCTTTGTAACAACCCTTGAAAAGAAACCAAGAAGGTCAAATATATGTGAAACAATTTTCCTAAAAAGATGCATTAACCATGAATTATGAACTTTACTTTCCAAGTCACATACCATGAATTTTAGCTTCCAAAAACACCTAATTCCAAACTAGTAGGTCAAATCTATGTGAAACAATTTTCTTAAGAAGAGGCATTACCCATGAATTATGAATTTTACTTTCCAAGTCACATACCATAAATTTTAGCTTCCAAAAGCACCTAATTCCAAACTAGTGTACCCCTATGTATGTGCGCTAACCTTTTACATGATAAATAATAAAGAAATACATGACATGCCTTGGAAAACGACCCAAGAAAGGGTGCCCCATAAAACATCATTTTTGTTTCATGAGAACCTTTTCCTAAATGTAAAAAGAGTCAAAACCACCAAGGCGCACTTTTGCAAGACCTCATTTAATCAAAGACAAACCAATAACAACTTTCTCAAATGGGAAAAGGGTCAAAACCACCAAGGCACTTTTGCAACACCTCATTTAGTAAAAGGACAAACCAATAAAGTTGTTAGACCTTGTACAACCCTTCCTTCAAGTGTGAAAAGAGAACCACTAAAGGGGACAAGTTAACCATAGTCCAATTAAGCCCAATGTAAGCAAAATCATATAATTAAGACCACGTGGCATGTGCTAAGCAAAAGGGGAGGCTCATCCAGACAATTAATATGTACTAGAGTAATGTGACTTAGTTGTAGTAAATCATCTAGTCACCTAGAGCACCACCATTGCCACTCAACATAACACACATCACCCTCTAACATGACTAATCAAATATCTTCATGAAACCTTATAAAAAGAGCCATACAAAGCAATTAATCAATATTATGAAATAATATCCGTAGTGCCAAAGCAGAAAACATGGAAAATATATGCCAAGCATCACAAGAATGCTCCTCCTAAGCATCACATTTCCTCCATAAGAAATCATCCCAGACCATACAAATATATCATATCCTATCATCTCCCATATTTGTGAATCATGGAATTCACCTTGGCTAAATTGAAATATCTTAATAAAACCATTTGTTATACATGCTTTAACTCTAGGGGCACAAACCGATCACTTTGCACTTGAAACACTTTTCTCTAGACACTGCACCCCAAGCTGTTGAGGCAACAACTCAATCACAACCAATAGGCCGGTGCTCGAAAAACATGTACATCCATGTTGGCACCAAAGTACCAAATGATGATAACATAGGGTGTAATATATCCACAATGTGTACATGGATCATTTCACACTAGAAATGGAAGCTCATACAGCTTTAGGAGTAACAATTGGAATGCAAGATATCTCTATATTGCATTTCCTAAAAGGCACGACCAAGATGCCAAGCAACATTGATTTCCACATGAAGCAATATGAAATGTAAAGGACGATACCCCAGACGCCAACTTAATATAGTTGCAAACCACTATAAAGGAAAAACATTTACAATGGTATCAGAAATATATATAAAGTATGCCATAGGATCAGGTGAGGGTATTGGAAGCTTAGAAATATATATATAATA
Organism: Pseudotsuga menziesii; assembly: GCA_001517045.1. Taxonomy (NCBI): domain Eukaryota; kingdom Viridiplantae; phylum Streptophyta; class Pinopsida; order Pinales; family Pinaceae; genus Pseudotsuga; species Pseudotsuga menziesii. The sequence continues at coordinate 143,818 of LPNX011091613.1, read as the reverse complement.
TGCCACAGGAAAAGGGAGGCTATTGGAAGCTCAGAAATATATAAAAAAAATATGCCACACGATAAAGGGAGACTATGATTTTGTGATTTTGTCGCACAATTTGACAAAATCATAAATATCTATTTGCATTTCCTTCAGGAAAAGGTGACCAAGATGCCAAGCAACATTGATTTCTGTATGAAGCAATATGTAATGTGAAGGGCAATGATCCAAGGGCGAAGTTAGTATTCTTGCAGACCACTCTAAGGGGAAGCATTTACAATCGTATAAAATTAGCTAAAGAATGAACAACTTCAAGTTTCTCTCCCTACCTATATATAGAATTAAACGAGCGACTCCACCCCTCATTATGGATACGGTAGTACTTCCTCTCTGAATTCCGAAATTTTGACTCCACTTGCTGAGACACCACTGCTGCTGCTTCGGAATCTGATGCTTCTGCTATTTGCCTTTTGCCTTTTCTATATTAAAAATTGTTTCTACTTTGCAGTTGTTAGTTACTGGGATTTTCACTTCAATAATAGTAGGGGCCCAATTAATAATAGTAGGGCACGCCTCAATTCGATCATTTGATGGAGCCCAGCAGGGAGGATTATGTGGTGCCGGCATGCTAATCAGAATTAATAAGACCTTGAATTACAGACTCAAGCTGAGCATTGGGCCAGGATCAAATACTAAAGCAGAGCTACTTGCATTATGGGGTTTACTCTATTTTGCACAAATAAAAGAAATTCTGCCTGTCACAGTATTCAGTGACTCTAAAGTAATTGTGGACTGGGCAAGAGGTTCCCATGATCTGCATACTCTCCAGCTACTCCATTGGATCAGAAGGACCAAAGATCTAATAGAGCATTTTCAGCACATCTCTTTCTGCCATATATATCGAGGACTGAACTCCGAAGCGGGCGTTCTATCCAAACAAGCCATCGGGGAGGGTATGGAACCCATCCATTGGGCCAAGTTTGACAGGGCATCATGCATTGAGCAAGGATCCTTAAATATTAGTTAGCTGGAATTTGAATCTATGTTTCTGCAATTTTTTATTAGAAGGTCTATATTTGACTATAAAGACATAGCATATGTTTTTACCCCTGACAATGATCTTGAGGATTATGGAGAAACTATGTTCAATTGTTTTCCTGTTAACCCATATGTAAGACGCAACTTTCAATAATATAAAGTTGTATTTCTGTGTGAAAAAAAAAAAGATCATTTAAGCAGGGGCAACTCGAATAAAGACAGAGACGTACGGATCTACAGTAGCCATTATGGACGCCACTGCTGAAGAAGTGCCTTCTATTTTTCGGGTTCAGAGGCCCTCATTATGGACGCTACTGCTGAAGAAGTGCCTTCTATTTTTCGGGTTCAGAGGCCCTCGCTCTTGCCTCCTTTGGTGGCCTTCTGGTCACTCATAAGTAATACCAGGTCAGTACCTCCCCTCTTCTTCAAGCCGGATAACCAAACCCTCCTTTTCCCTATTATTGTGCCTTTCATCTCCTAGTTGGTAATAACCTAACTAATAATCCGTAAATCAGTAATGACTCTAATGGTATCTTCTAATAGTACTCGGTAGTTCTTATTGGGTAGTTGTTCGTTTGTTTGGAGGGGAACTCTTATCTAATCTTAGCGGAAAAAACGAGATTTTACCTTTTAAAAATAGCAAGGGAAGGCAAATAAGTTGAATTTCCTATCGACCCATAAATCGCATACAAAACAGACAAACTCCAAAAGGAGGAAATTACCAAGAAAAGACTAGATCAGGATAACAACACGCTAATACAAATTTAAAACTATGCCAGGTTGTTCCATCAAGCATCAAGAGGGTACAAAAAGAAATCGAGACACAAACTTATGTGCTTTAAAGATCAAGGTTTAAATAAATCTAAAATGAAGCTATGCTGATTAATTTTATTATTAATACAACTGATCATAACCAACTGGTAATAAAGTTAATGTTCATTTCATGATGCTCCCACATTCTGCTGGTCCACAACTTTCCTGCCTATCACTTATAATGAAATTAGTACAACTTTCATCTAGCTGCTTCTTTTCAATAAATACAGCTATCCTGCAACTTCTCTCAAACACTTTACATCTACCCTCGTATTATAATAATGAAACTGTAACTGCCTGGAGAAGATTCCAATTAAAGATTGGATGATGTGTCCATTCAATTCCCTCGTGTACATGAGATGACTAATTTCATCATATTTAATAAACCTGGCTAAACCCATCAATGTGGCCACATTTGGGCCTGGAAGGGGGGTCAAGTTCAACAGTTGAATCCTGATTCCTATTGTCTTGTATTACGAACAGAAGGTTGAATCAAGCTATAACTGAGAGAAGTTTACTGAAATTTGGGCAGTGATGATTGAAGAGTGGGAAGCTCTCCCTGTATCTAACTGCTCTATAGTTGAAAAAATCGGCATTGGCAAAAAATCGGCAAGAGTCCCGAATACAACTTAGCGACATCAGCAAAAAAATCGGCAAAAACCAACAAACCACAAAAAACATTAAAAAATAGAAAATATATTCATTTTTTTCAGAATTTTAAACATATAAAACAACAACAACATCAGGTAAACACATTGGAACATAAATATGAAGAAAGTGCTGATATATATGATGTAGTGGATGCCAAATAAAAAATGATACATCAAAGTTTCAAATATTGGAAATTTGAAGTTTCAATACCGGTTGGAACATTGGTTACCCCCCCCCCCAGGCTCTAGACCTTTGCCTCTATCTCGAATCTCGAAGTTGATCCTCCAAGGACATTATTCAACACTACAATTTTGATGAAACTTCCTAATCCAGGCCTTAAAATAAGGTAGATAAAGCTTCCCATGCTTATTAAGTGATTTTGTTTGACCGAAGGGTATATTTTTATTAAAGTCATGATAGAGGAGTTCAATCAACTTCAACAATCAGTGATCAACACCACCAACATCAAGGCATGTACCTAGTTTTATGTGCTTGATTAAATTCCAATCCCTTACCCATACATGATAGAATCCAGTGGAAACGTTGCAATCCTGAAATCCAGGAAACTATTTAAGTCTGTTGAAGGATCTAAAATTCTACTTTTCGCATATGAAGTATGATGATGTTGGAACCACTCTCAAACATCCTGAAACAATTAATGGTAATGTTAAAAATTCAAGTAAAATGATGGAAAATAAAAGATTTGGAGATTGTCACTGAAAAATAAAAGATAAGGAGAATGTCACTTTTACTTAACATTACCATTTACAGTAAATGACTTCAATGTCTTCTGTACAACACTGGTCATATTTTTATTACAAAATTTGTGTTTTCAAAACTCCATAGCGATTTTTGTATCTCCGCGCGATGATTTCTAAAAAATCACATTTTTTCAAAAATCGTGAGGTCTGATTTTTCCAAAAAATCGCAACTTTTGTGGCTGACAAAATCAGCAGGCCAAAAAAATCATGATTTTTCAGGAAATCGGCAATCTTTCCATGACGTTATCAATTATGCAGTTCTAACCACCCTTTTTCCCTGAATCTGTAGCTTTTTCTAAGAAATGAGATTCAAAATAGGTGCGACAAGACTAAATGTACGTATGATCCTAGCTTGCTATTTGTATAAACCAAAAACGTATTTCACAGCAACAAAAGATGATTGCACCAAGAAGGTGCATTTCTACAACCCAGGAGGGGAGGAAGTGTCCATCTGTCCCATATAATTTAAAAATAAAAATAAGAATACATGCATAAATGTGTTGTAGCATAGTGGAGCCTAGGTGGGGTAAGTGTCCGTCTGTGCCATAAAATAAAAAATAAAAATGCATGCATCAGTGTGTTTTAACATAGTGGTGAGAAGGATGTGTACTGTAATTTAGGGGTGAAAAGTTTGTGGATTTGATCCCTCTCGGCTCTTTGTAAAACCAGAGTTAGATGGGTCTATACTGGTAAACTTAGATATCAGTGGGATTAGTATTCTCCCATACCTGTGTGCATAGAAAGTTTTCTCGTCCTATGGTTCTCTTATTGAGATCCCTTGCTAGACCATCTAGATAAAAGCATTCTAAACAGTAGTACCAAGATATCTTGCCCAATGACATCTCAAAAAATGTGGTGAAAGTTATTTAGCTGAGACACACATCCAACAAAGTGAACCGCCTTAACAGGTCCACCTTACTCTACATTCTGCTGTAATCGTTGCCTTATGTGATAGTAAAGCATTCTCTTATGGTAAAGCATAAGGTCACCAGATTCACTATTCAATTGATAGTCCAACTTGATCTATCTTAAAAAAATTCATAAAAATCTCGTGGAAAAATTTTTGTGTTGTCCCCATCTTCAATCCTGATGCAGCTCACCCAGTAAAAGTATAAGTACCACCAAATATGAGTGGCTGACTCCCATGCTTTTTTACTGGTGAAGTTATTACTTGACACCAAGGATCTAACAAACTAAAGGCTGATTTCCAGAAGCAATTTCACAAATATTTTTAGCTTCACTGTGTTCTCAGTTTCACCATTTCTAATTTTTCTTACAATTAACACCACTGATCATAACCAAATCGATAATAAAGTCAATGTTCATTTCAAGTTGATTCCAAACACTACTTGTACACGGTTTTTCCTGCCTGTCACTATACAAGATAAGCACAACTTTCATCTTCCTGCGTATTTTCAAGAAAGAAAAAAGGATTGTGCAACTTCAACACTTTGCCTCTACCCTCGTACTGATAATAATTAAACTGTATATGCCTGAGAAAGATTTCAACTAACTCTATCTTGTCTTCGATCAAATTTCAACACTGTTAAAATCACTAATAAACTGTCTATGAAAAACAACCCCAGTAACTTCTCCGTAGCTACTAATAAATAAGACCCAGACTTATGTTTTGGATATCTTATATTGAAATCCATTAAAACATTTTTTATATAATCTTTAACTGATAATAATTGAATTATTACAATTTCCTTACCCTACTTAAAGGACCTGAAGGGCAGATTGAATAAGTTGATAATTTAATTCATTGATTCCACATACTTCCTACTTTTACATATTGGTCTGCACAAAGCAATACCAATAGTGTAGCTAACCTTCTCCATTTCCTGTTTGCCCAATAGTTCCACAATTTTCTAGCACATTTCTCTAAGGCCCATTGCATGCAGTGTGGATGAAACTACAACACTAGATTAAACACTCTCTGTTCCACTTAACCCTAGTATCATAATTACAGGAAATGAGGGTTGATCTGAAAGTTGACCCACTACAATCCCTCTATCTTGTCTTCGATCAAATTTCAACACTGTTAAAATCACTAATAAATTAATAAACTATCTATGAGAAGCAACCCAGTAACTTCTCCGTTGCTACTAATAAATAAGACCAAGACTTATTTTTTGGATATCTTATATTGAATTCCATTAAAACATTTGTTATATAATCTTTAACTGATAATAATTGAATTATTACAATTTCCTTACCCTACTTAAAGGACCTGAAGGGCAGATTGAATAAGTTGATAATTTAATTCATTGATTCCACATACTTCCTACTTTTACATATTGGTCTGCACAAAGCCATACCTATAGTGTAGCTAACCTTCTCCATTTCCTGTTTGACCAATAGTTTCACAATTTTCTAGCACATTTCTCTAAGGCCCATTGCATGCAGTGTGGATGGAACTATAGCACAAGATTAAACCATAGTTACATATATCGGCGATATATCGCCGACATCGCAATATACCGCGAGTCAATGGAGTCAGCGATATATCGCCGCTAAAATATCGCGACACATTCCCGATAAATTAAAATATCGCGACATTTTAAAACATCGCGATATATTACGAAAATATCACGAGTCGATGCAAAATATCGCCCTGCTCATTAAAAATTAAAAAAAAATCGCCATAAAGAGGCCGCGGACACGTTTTTCCAGTTCATTTGGACATTGTGGCTTGGAGGAAGTGGAGCTCTAATGTCTTGGGCGATTTTCTACAAGAGAGGAAGGGGGCAAAGACAAACTATCAAGTTTCCATTGCATTTAATCAGGTATGTATTCTTAACTTTGAACTTTCATTCCTTTTTTTTTTTGCTTGAGATTTGTTGGTTAATGTAGATTTAATGTAGGGTTTAGGTTTAGATTTAGTGTAGGGTGTAGATTTGCCATTACAATCATAGCCTATAGGGTTTTAAAAGGTTTTAAGTAGGCCACCCTCCCATTTCTTTGAATGTTTTAAATTTTTAATAATTTCATTGTTTTCAAGAATCAAAATTTTAAAGAAGAACATTTTAAAATTGATTCATTTTTGTTTGTTTGTTGTGGCATAGGTGACACAATGCCAAAGCCATTGGATCCAATGTAAAGAGTATGGGCAGCCAATTGACCCTAACAATCGGCAAAGGTTGAATTGCAAACTATGTGGGAAGGATATTTCTGGTGGAATTAGCCGCTTGAAATACCACCTTGCCAAAATTGTTGGGCATGAAGTGGATGTTTGTCCTGCTGTTACCCCAGAAGTGATGCGTATTGCAAACCAATCCATTCTTGACATGGCTAAGAAGAGGGACGAGAAAGAGGAATTCAGAAATGAACTTGCATCTAGAACACAGTCACGAACCATGGGAGGCACAAGTGACATGCATTCCTTCTCCTCATCTACACGACCCCCACATTCCACTGTGCCTTCTTCAACCTCACCTTATGTGGCATCGTATTCGAGGCAACCTTCTATTCGAACCATGCTCAAACAAAGAGAGAAGGAAGAGGCGGATAGAGTTGTGACAAAATGTTTTCTATGGGGTGATGTGCCTTTAAACATCGCCAAAAACAACCCCTACTATCATGCCATGTTTCAAGCTGCTGGAACTGTTGGTCCAGATTATAGGGGGCCTTCCTATAATGATTTGAGAGGGAGACTCCTTGATGAGGAGAAGGTTGATTGCACCCGGAGATTAGATGAGCTCAGACAATCATGGGCGGCCACCGGTTGCAGTATTATGTCAAATGGATGGACTGATGAGAAGGGCAGATCCATTATCAATTTCTTGGTCAATTGTCCCAAGGGGACAGTTTTTATCAAATCTGTCGATGCATCTCCCTATGTTAAAGATGCACACTTATTATGTGATTTGCTAGATAAGTTTATCCAAGAGATAGGGCCACAATATGTTGTCCAAGTCATTACGGACAACGCTGCCAGTTATGTTGCTATTGGGAGGATGCTTATGGAGAGGTATGCAAGCTTGTATTGGACTCCTTGTGCTGCCCATTGCATTGATTTGATGCTAGAGGACATGGGAAAACTTCCTTGGATCAAAGAAGTCATTGATTCAGCTCGAAGTGTGACAAAATATATATACAATCATACATATGTTCTTTCACTCATGAGACGCTTCACGGGAAACAAGGAGTTGATGCGGCCTGCAATCACACGATTCGCCACTTCCTTCATTTCTCTTCAGTCTATGCATAAGGTTATGATGGAGTTGCAGCGGATGTTTCTTTCTGATGAGTGGGCATCTTGTGTCTATAGCACCAAACAAGATGGGCAAGCCATTGCTCGAATGGTGCAATTTAATTTGACTTTTTGGGCACGATTGGAGGAGGTATGTGCCATCAATGAACCTTTGGTAAAGGTTCTTCATTTGGTTGATGGTGAAAAGCCCGCAATGGGCTACTTGTATGAGGCCATGGATAGGGCCAAGGAAGCTATCCATCACTTCTATGACGACAAGGGGGAGGTGGGACTCACAAGACGAGCTGAACTATGGAGTGTGATCGATGAATGATGGAATAATACTCTCCATCGTCCCATTCATGCAACAAGGCTCTACCTCAACCCTGCTTTCTCTTATGCATGTGGCTTTCAGTTTGACGTTGAGGTCATGGATGGCTTTCTCCAGTGTTTTCAGAGGATGGTATTAACTCCCTCTGAGCGCGCAGAGATTTCTAGACAGATGGAGATCTATAGGATGTCAGGTGGCACTTTTGGCTATGACATGGCTGTCCAGGATAGAACCACAAGGATGCCAGGTACAATTTGTTTAAAACTTTCAAATTTTGATCTCTTAGATTCTTAATTAATTACCCTTTCATTTCTATGTTTTTTACTTGGTAAAAATTTAATACATTGTAATTTGTAATTTGAATTTTGTCTTACCGTTTACCTTCCTTGGTTTCTTTGTAGATGTGTGGTGGACTAACTATGGTCGCAGAGTCCCGGAGTTGCAAAAACTTGCCATTAGAGTGCTAAGTCAAAGTTGCAGCTCATCAGGGTGTGAGTGCAATTGGAGTGTCTTTGAGAAGATACACTCCAAGAAGCGCAAAAGGTTAGAATTTTCAATTTAGAAATGTTAAAGTTTAAACTTAAATTTATAATATTTGCTTCTTTATAATTTTATTAATTTTAAATATAATTTATTACAATTTTGAATTTGAATTAATCATCATTTATCACCCCCTAACTATGGATCTCATACTAATGCAGGTTACTTTCTCAGCGCCTTAAAGACATGGTTTATGTCTACTACAATCTAAGGTTGCAGGTGAAACAAATTGAGAAAGTGCCCAATTCATCTTAGATTTCATTGGATGACATTGACACTACCAGCAAATGGAGGGTGGAGATGGAGGATCCTGTGATGGACGAGGCACCTGAATGGTTGGAGGAAGAGGGGGATGATGATGCAGATCCGTCAGAGGAGGAGGGGGAAGAGGGGGATGCTGATGTTCCACTTCCAGAGGATGACTATGACTATGACTATGACTATGAGGACATTGAGGAGGAGGTTGATACTCATTTGCAGCACCAGCCAGCTCCAAGTGGCCCACCACCTCCACAGAGTCATACAATTGGGACTGGGAGGAGACAGCTCACATTCACCTCCCCCTCATCCACAGCATCTAATCGAGCAATTGGAGGTTCTAGTTCCACCCCACGCTCATCTGGACCACCTCCACGACCACCTACTGCTTCTAGAGGAAGAGTGGTGCCAGGGCCCTTGACCCGTAAAAGGGGTAGATTGATTAGAGGATCATCCTCAAGGAGTCGATGACTTGGTTCCTATTATTTATCATTGTACTATCATACTATGTTGGTGTCCTATGTCTAGACTCTATACACTATCTACATGCCTCATGAGTCATGATGATTCATCTCTTGAGAGACATTTATTTTGATCATTTGATGTGATGTTCTATCATTCCATCAAGAACACATTTCAGTATTTTGATACTTTATACTATATAGTCAAACTCGATATTTGATCATGATCCACCATTTGACATATTATGCATCATATATATGAGTTGTATTTTAATATTTATGTGAAAATGTGTTTATTTGATGTTGTTGTTGCTTTAGATGTTAAAAAAATTGAAAAAAAATGTTTATTTTTGTATTTTTTAATGCAAAACGACATTTGCCGATATTTTCCGATATTTTCGTCGTTGCTGCCAATAAGTTTCATTCCGGACCCCCGGCGATATATTCGCCGACACGATATATGTAACTTTGGATTAAACACTCTCTGTTCCACTTAACCCTAGTATCATAATTACAGGAAATTAGGGTTGATATGAAAGTTGACCCACTACAATCACCCTTTCTTGTCTTCGATCAAATTTCAACACTGTTAAAATCACTAATAAACTGTCTATGAGAAGCAACCCCAGTAACTTCTCCGTTGCTACTAATAAATGAGACCAAGACTTATTTTTTGGATATCTTGTATTGAAATCCATTAAAACATTTGTTATATAATCTTTAACTGATAATAATTAAATTATTACAATTTCCTTACCCTACTTAAAAAACATGAAGGGCAGATTGAATAAGTTAATAATTTAATTCATTGATTCCACATACTTCCTACCTTTACATAATGGTCTGCACAAAGCCATACCAATAGTGTAGCTAACCTGCTCCATTTCCTGTTTGACCAATACTTCCACGATTTTCTAGCACACTTCTCTAAGGCCCATTGCATGCATTTTGGATGGAACTATAGCCCTAGATTAAACACTCTCTGCTCCACTTAACCCCAGTATCATAATTACAGGAAATTAGGGTTGATCTGAAAGTTGACCCACTACAATCCCTCCCATATGACCAAGCATTGTCTGTCAACTAGAGCAAACAGACATGACTACAATTGTAAATTCACCTCTGCCACTGATCATTTTAATTTTTATTCTAGGTCAATTTGCAAAAATAGCTGAGTGGGAGTCCCTTGCTCTAATTACCCACTACTATCTCTTACAATTGGCATTTTTCTATAGTACTACTACCAGTACATGCTAGATTAACTAAAATATTGTATAAAGGATCATATGAAATATAGCATAATATCTATCAACTGATCAAGTTTTGAGCATTGGTTTAAGAATCAAGATGGTACTTGCCCACATGTGGTATCTCAATTTCTGTCAATAGCGTCTAATAACCTCCACAAACAGCATAGTTTTTGTTCCTATGCTAAGGCTGGAAGCATTGAAGACAGAAAAACGTGTCCTCAACTTGTTCGTAGCTCGTTTTACAGCATTCTTCTTTTCCACAAAGAGGCATAAGGAAATAGATTAGAACAATATAACAGAAAAGAATGAGGGTCAATAACAGTACAGAAATTAAACGAGGTAATATTGGAAAACTTACAGAATCTAAACTATAGAATTTGCTCAGATGCAAAGAAAAAGCTGGGAAATGACACCGATGGTTCATTCTATACTCAAGAACCAAGATATGAAATGCTAACGATCTAAAGCTAATTGCTGTAAAAGACTTCAATTAGATACAAGATCATGACTCTGAAAATAAAATGAGCAAAACCCACATAGTCTCTTTGCAAGTAGAAAAGAACATCTAAGTTAAAGAGATCAACTAAATAAATGTTGAGAATCCATGGAAATTCCAAGCAGAAAAGAGGTAAAAACCTAAATTATTGTTCTCATTACTTGCCAATCCCAAAGATATATTCCTTACGGTAGAAAGCAGAGAATGTTTGCTTGCTCAAACGTTTTAGACTTTTCTTACAAATAAAAGCAAAAGCAAAGATATGCATCAGTATTTACTATGGGAATTTTATTAATATCCCAGACAGATGCACCTGAAAATTTAAATTCTATTAACAACCCGGACAAGTGTGCCTAATGTACATCAAGAAACAAAACACTATTAAAATTCGAAAAAGCTCTATCCAGTGACGTTCTTAACCCTTGTCTTCTTAAGCCTAAGTAGGTCTGCATCTCAGCTGGCCCAGATATGACATGACACAATCTACCTGCCAAATTACTCTGCTATTGCACTTTATAGATTCTCAAGTCAAGGAAATATTTTCTCTGTTAAGTTCATGCTCCAATGAACCAAGATAATTTGAGGAACCAAATAACAATTAAGCAAGTACTAAAAACTTTACAACAGCTTACTCAAATATTACAGAAAGCACAACAGATCTCTAAGCAAATTTCAAATAATAGGAGCTATAACATTCTCGGACATTTCATTACATAACCCGTAAAATGTTTTAGCAACTTGATGAGATATGATTAGCAACAAAGCAGAGCATAAAGACATGCCTTATTGTAGGCATGTTAGCAGACTTAAATAAAATAACTTCAAATCCTTGAGAAATTTTTTTCAATGACCGAAATTGCACATCTGCACAAACTCCATATCATAGTCTACATACTTGGTCCAGATGTCTCGATATTGGTTCATGCCAATATCAAGCCATGGTTTCATGTTACCATTGAAGTGAACAACAGCTGCATTGCGGATTTCGTCCATGCTAATACTGGGGTTATATCCAAGACCAAGAACATGCCAAGATTTATCTAGAGGCTTTGTTGTTTTATAATAAGTAATCAGACCCGGTGGTAATGTCCCCAGCTTCCACAATGTACGATTCTCGTTCTGCGTATTGTTTATGCAAGACAATAATATCCATAGGTAAATAGACAGGTTTATAAGATCCACAAAAATAACTCTATAGATTTAACCAGAAGCTAGGTTAATGGAAATAAACGATGCTAGCTTTCTATGCGAAAAAATGTTACTTTGAAATGGATTCTATGAACATTTAAGCAAAATGCACACAACACCAACGGAATCCATCGCCTTAAGAATATATTTGTATCTAAGCAAATGAATGCACATTCCAGAAATGAGAAAATAAATGTGAATCTTTTCTCAATTAATCATTTTTAATTTAGCTTTATTTTGCAAAAGACTGTTGTAGAACCTGGGATTCTAGCAAGTGAAAAAGTTACGACACAACACAGAACATACAACTTAATTGCGTAGGTCAATCAATGTTTTCATTGCAACACTTACCAAGTTTTGCCAGTAGTGATATTCTTCAGTACATTTCTCCCTTCTCCATGCGTCCAAATGGAAGAAATTCATTCCATAAGCCCAACCACAAGCCTTGGGATTGAATCTTGCCTTGATCAGCGGATGAGAGAAATTCATATACTTATCATAACGATGGAATGAACCAAAGCATGTCTCCACAGCCCCGTTAACCTTTCCTTCCATGTCTATCTCCCATAATCCCGTCAGGTCCTTCTGAACAACAACATCATCATCTAGAAACAGGATCCGGTGTAACTTTGGATACATCTCAGGCAAATAAAAGCGCAGATGATTCAACATGGACAGATACTTCGGATTCCTAAACTTCATATTAGGAGCATCCTTGGTTGCATTCTCTAACTTGTTCTCGAAGTAAAACCTTTGCAAGTTGGCGGACTCGAGCTGTCGCAAAACCGGAACATACGAAGAATTCAAGAACTTGTAATCCTCAACAGCTTTAACCTCAACATGTGATCCATTTAGTGAGCGCATCTTGAACCAGACCTGCATTGCGGCAAGATTCATTTTGTCGGTGACAACATGAAACACGTGCTTCCAGGGTTCTTTGGCATTCTTGACAGCAGAATTGACGACAACCGAAGCAGCAATGACATTGTCGGAAAATATAGCATAATGGTAGAGGTTAGGGTCCTCCCACTGTGGCGGGGGGTCGCCTTGATCAATGTACTTTTCTGGCTGTGAGATCCGTTCCTCCATTAACCGCATAGACAGACAATGGATGCTCTTGGGGATGGACTTAGCTGCAATTAGGCTAGCAAAAGCCCCCTGCTTCTTAGCCCGGGTTAACTGGTCATTCACAGCAAATATTGTGTCCTTGAGCTTTTGGATCTTCAACTGGTTATCAAACGACTCCTTAGCCTCGGCAATCAGTTGCCGTGTGAGCTTTATCCTTTCTTTCACCTCCTTCTCGAATTGTCTTAGGGTTTCTTCATCAATCATATCGTTAGTATCCATTAGAGCTCGATACTCAGGTTTATTCATTAGTTCGGTGTAGTTTCTGGCCTGATCTGTGAATATTCGAACCTGTTTCATGTTCTCAAGCTTAAGCCTGCGGGCATATGCAGCATACGCATTGACCAGGCTTAGGTGGTCATTCGCTTGCTTGAACAGCAGATCCAACCGGGTTTTCAGCGGATCTGATTTAAGGGCAAGGAAGGTCCGGGTCACATAGGCGTGGAGGATGTGATTACTGTAGGGAGTGTTTGTGCTGGAGATTTGAACCTGCGACCCATTCATTGGAGATCGGAATGAGATGATGATCTCCATCCACCAGATAACTTGAAAAACCAAAAGCAAAAGAAGAAGATGTTATTAACTTACCGGATAAGTGGCGGTGTTGACGTGGTAGAGCAGAGATCCGGTGGTGATGAAGAAGAGCAGGAGAAACATTGTGGGTACCAAGAGAATGAGGAGGAGGAGCAGCTTTAGCTTGTTGAGCTTCAAGAAGGAGGAGGAAGAGGAAGAAAACCCCCCTCCCGCCTTCGATCCTCCCCCGCGAGGCCCTCGAACCCCAACAGCCCCCGCCATTGCTGCCTTTGCTTCCCAACAATTTAATTCAACTCGTATAACCCTTCCTCGTCTGCTTTATTTTCAAGAAAATCTCTTCTGAACCTGCCTGCCTACCTACCTACCTACCAGGATGGCCATTTCCATTCCATTACCTCGAGCCTTGTTCACTCTCTGTATGGACCTCGTCTGCTCTGTGTAAGCCTCCCATAATTCCAGACACTGATGTCTCCATGACCGTTTTTATATAAACAATTATAACATCACACCGTCCACAGGTACAGCTGTAAGTAGAGTCGAGTGAATAAGTAATAATAATGCTTTCATTAATAATTATTAATTAATAGAATGATATTTTCCAAGCTAGACTACCTTACTTTTCGCTCGTCTATAATCTAGGAAATCGTCCATTTTAAAATGGGAACGTTCCCATGACCCTACCGAATCCCGATACCGATTTGGGATAAATAGATCAAGGAAATTAATTTTAAAACTATCATTAAGCTGGTTTAATTGAATGTTGTGGGAAATTAATTTTAAAACTATCATTAAGCTGGTTTAATTGAATGTTGTAGGTATTTGTATTTGAGATTTGTAAATCTATTTTTATATTCAAATTATAATTTAAATAAACAATATAAAAATTAAATTTCTTAAAAACAAATTGACTAAATTATAATAAAATTCAGTCCTAAAATAAAAACTTCTTTGGTTTAATCTTCTCTTTCTAAAAAATTGTTTACCTAATATATTCTAATAAAATTTATCAAAAAAATAAAAAACTTCTCTCGTTTAAACTTCTTTTAAAAAAATGTTTACCTATTCATGAAATGATTTCATAACTTGTCTTTTCTAAGTGTGTTCATTTGTATTGTATTGTTATTATGTGATACTCTTAAGCTCTAATGTTATTCATTAGATGATTCAATATTCCTTCTCTTATGAACTTGACTTCACAATGTTAATGATGGTGTAACTAGGGTTAGTGGTAAGTGTTATTTTGTCATACTATTCAGATATAATGTTAAGAGTATAAATTATACTTCTATAGGCTAGAGAGATGTAAAGTCACTCAAAAGTTATATAAATTACTAGAAATGTAAAAGCTATTCAAAAAGTTATTTAGTTGATAGAATGTTAGTTTTAACAACAACAAAAAATTAGGATTGTATTGTGAGTTTAAAAAACATATTATAATAATATTTATTCAATTTCTATCATATAAATATTTGTTGTTTGGCGTGGTATTGGTATTAAAAAATTCCTTGTGATTATTGGTCGCATTTTTATGATGAACATTTTTGTATTTGCTATAAGTAGTTTCAACAAGAAGTCAATTTGTGTGGATTGCATACCTCCAAATGATCCTGACAAGAAGACATTCTCTATGAGTCACACAATGATTGTTAGTTGTCTTGTTGTTACACATTCTCTCTATCATTAATGAACATGTCTATGTATTTTACATTAACAATGTGTATGTCGGGGTGGGAAGAGGGGGGAGATTAAGGGAGAGGAGAAGGGAAACAAGCAAATTTAGCCATTTAAGCATTAACATGGTTAGAGGGGAAAAGATAGCCATTGTTTTTATTTGTTACCATAATGGATAGATGCAAGGGTATTAGGTTTTTTTAGAGTGCAATTGTAAAAGTAGGTGAGTATTAGCGTTGTATTTATAGAGGTTGGGGAGGGTGTGTCCTTTCACAAAGGTGAAAACATAGCACAACAAAATGAAGAATAAGATGCAAATGCATGAAATGAGTGTACCTTGTTGGCCCTAGGAAAAGGTATAAGAGTTTTTGGTCAGAAGGCTGAAGAATTTGGTCGAAAGGTGAGCAAGGCCACGATGGAAAGAGAGAGTAAGCCGAATTTGGGAGTTCAGCCTATTTTTTAGGATACACTGAATGTAAAACAGTGAGTTATGTTAGACTAATAGTCTATTTTGGGAATGGGCATGAATGTAAATTGGGTCGATAGTGCCTATATAAATGTAGCGGGATTTTTTGGGTTAGTTAGAGAATCATTCCACTGTTAGTTAAGAACTAGTCGACGGTTAGAAAGAATAGTTGGGAAAATATATATAAGGTCGGCCCATAAGTTGTATGCGGGTTGTCAAGTAATCATGTCATTCGTTGTTAAGTCCTTGAGAGATTAAATCGTGAAGTGGTCAAGTTGATCTAGAAGATGTGTGCAGATCGTTATCGAAGATTGTTAAAGAAGAAAGCAAGAACAAGAAAAGATATCAGAGCATGAGAAAGACAGAGAAAACCCATCTATTGTAAAGAAGATTTTAGAGAATTATGTAGACTATGTACGCAGATCAAAAACGTTCTAGACAATTAGTCATGCCAAATGAAGAGTGATTTTGTGGTTTTCCTCGTATGGGTTTCCATGTTAAATCGGTGTGTCTATGATGTCTGTGTATTTTGTGTCTATGATGTTTGTGTATTTTGTGTCTGAATCTTTATGACTATGTCACAACTAATATTGATGTAATATTTGGAATGTCGACAATAACTATGGTTTAGATCTGTACGCTTTATATATTGTGCATGTGTCAACGGTTCTGTACATTTTATATGGTGTGCATGTGTCGACGGATCGATTTGCTTTCTATGTTATGTATGTGTTGACAATAGCCCATTTCTTTTCTTCTGTCGATCGACATGTTTAAACATTTCCATGAATAAATCCCCTTCTATAACTATAGAAGCCTGGTTATGGAAGTCCCCATAGGTATCTCGGGTGAGACCTCACTTACGTCGCAAGTGTTGCTGATGGAGTTACACTATGTCGGGTCGATGCCTTGGGCTTTGTTGGGAGGGCAAGGAAAACTAAACTTGGGTTAGTGGAAATCCAGCCAACAAATGGTTTCGTTGTCGGGACACGAATCATTGTGAAGGGGACATGTTTTGGCACCCAATAAAACCAGAGATTCAAGATTGGGTGGACTACAAAGCAAGAGCATTTGCACAAGAAGAAAGTAAGGGATCGCAATTGAATCCGAGAGACTGGTTAGAAATGTATTTACTCAAATATTCACAAAATTTTCTTTAGTGAATTTCCCATTCTGCTACATGAATGGTTGGAAAAGCTAGCAACGTAGAGGAAAATGTTTCAAGGTGGAGAACCCATAGAGTGGACTCCTCAGCTAATCCAATGGTTGGAAAGAATCTGTAATCCTATCTCTAGGGATGTTGACTTTTGGGTTGATAGTATTATGGAAGGATATATTACTAAGATTGCAGTCAACGCTATAAAATCATACAATGAGATAAAAAGAGAGTTCTTCCAAGAACCTCGAGCCAGCTACCTGAAATCTTTAAAGTGGTGGATAAAGATGATGGTCTATGAAAATAGATCCTGAGAATGGAATATGACGAGTAAACCACTGAGCGTTGAGGACCTGGGTGATATTGCAAGAAAGACTTGGACAAGATGGATAGAGTAAGCTAAGATGTTCCCAGTCAAAAGCAATACTAAGCAAGAGAGTGGTCGCGTTGGTTTGGAAAGAGAAGAAGGACTGCGACAAGAAGAGGAAGTTGTAGCATGACCGAAAGAAGGGACTACGAGTTGGCACCACATCTTGACGAACAATCTTGCGATGAAGAGGAGGAATATCGGTTTATCTCTAAAGATGAAGAGGAATAGCCAGATTTGGATCAGGACTACGACATACCCACGACCCCGCGTACATCTCCAACATAAAAGTGCATCGAAGTGTGGCTTTTCAAATCACAGTAATAGTAATAGTCAATATAGTAGTCAAGAAGTTCCTCATGGTGGAACAATTAATTCAAATTAATCAATAACCCAAGTACACAGAATGTCTGAGAGTGACAAAAAGTTACCTATATTCAATGGGAATGGGTTGGAAGACCCTGAGCAACATTGGTTCTTGTGTGAACTTGTCTAGACAGTGCGACAGATCCAGGATGAGGCTATAAAAAGAGCCCAGATGATCATAACCTTTAGGGGTCGTGCTCTTGACTGGTATATGAAATTTTGTGTGGTTCTCATAGGGAGTCCTCAGAAGTCATTAGATCATATCTAAATTGGATTGATAGAGGAATTCAAGAAACCTAAGTATGAGTCGCAATGTATCACTAAATTAAAAGAAATCAAGAAATTGTCGACTGAATATGTTTGGGACTTCAACCAAAGATTTAAGACTATGATGGCTAAAGTGAGTTTCCAGATGTTTGATGTTCAACATAAAGAATGGTTTATTGTCATAATGTTACCGCATATATATGTTCCCTTTATGTAGCAAAATATCGTGTCCTAGAGTGAAGCTTTTGAGCTTGCTATGAAATTGGAGGCTTCATTGGTCGAAGAAACTAGTGCAGGAATGATGCAAATTCAGTAACAGCTAGCCAATCTAACGTTGCAAATACAAGATATCAAGAAAGGAAAAGAAATTTAGGAGGAAGCCTGGTGTATAAGATGCATAACTGAAGGTCACCATAAAGATTCATGTCCATATTTCTTGAATTATCTTGCACCAAGAGTGTCAAATCCAGTAAATTCACAAGGAATTCCATGGTGTTGAATTTTCTAGACGAGAGGTCGTCGATTAGAGGAATGTTTATAGTTACAGAAGATGTCAGTGCGCCTGCTAGCTTATATTGTAAATTCTAGCTATCTGTGGGTCATGACAAGAAAGACTGTTGAGCATATCATGGAATGGACCAAATTATTTCTTACAATTGTGGACAACCGAGACATTTTGCTAGACACTACACTAATCCTACATCAACATGTTCATATTGTAAAGCATTAGACCACATTGTCAAAGAGTGCCCACAGCTGATTGCTAAATGGTAGGTTAGAATCACAGGAAACCATAACTAACCTCCAAATGCAAACCAAAATATTTAGAAGATTTATGTTGAACCTCAGGAACCTAATATTTTTGTCGTAACAAGAGGAGGTGTTGCGACTGGAGGAGATCAAGGAGCACCATGCGCAAATCTGAGAGTCTGACCGGTGACAAAAAATAAAATGTCATTTAACATCCACAAAGAAAAAGGAGACTTATTTGATGCACATGATGAGTTTGTCGACAGAAATCAGGCGTCGACATCTACTACTATTCCAGTATTGGATGATGGACCAATCCTGGAAATGCCTCAAAGATTTTATCAGTTAATCCAAAGAATCCAACAAAGAAGGTAAGCAAGTTGAAGAATTTCTTTAAGAGTTGCTTAGCGCTTACAGAAGATAAGTATGCTTTGGCAGAACTATCAACTCTAGTCGCAGAACCTCAACCAAGTGTGAGACTAAAGAGAAATGTTAACCATATTGGTAAAAGGTTGAAGACTGGTTGCGAGTTACAAATGAATGTTCAAATAGATGACTATGATATGGACTTTATCATACTGGATTTAGGGTCAGATGTTAATATTCTAACAATACAAACATGGGAAAGCATGGGAAATCCGAGATTGGTACGGTCTCCTATTCAGCTGTGTTTAGCCAACTAGCTGAAGGTCTTCCCTATTGGTTGATTAACATAGGTTCCTATCGAAGTGGAAGGACTCCGGACCTACACATATTTTGAAGTCATAGATATTGTTGTTGATATGAATCCATATCCTGCACTCTCAGGGATCGACTAGGCTATCGACAATCAAATAGTAATCAATTTGAAAAAGAGAATATTATCATTTGAAGATATAGAACTACAGGTGGTCACTCCAATTGATCCTTTGGAAGGACAGAGATATGTCGAGCAAGTAAACAACGAAGGATAAGACAAATATTTGGATAATATCTACAATATTTCCTCTGCAATGGATGACTACGTCAACCCAACAACTAATGGTAAACTAAGTTGGAGAAGTATTATCTCCTATACGTCATACTCAGGAGAAGATCTGGAAAATTGGCATAATCAACTACATGAAGTATCAATGCGGAAATGTGCAAGAATCACTAAATTTGTGCAACGTGTAGGTACTAAGGTATGTGATCTACCTACATATGAAGGATTTCCTAACTTAGATACATTTTTTTACAGAGTTTGAAGAAAAAGTATTGGAACCTCAACGCTTGTTAGCATTGGATGTTGAATTAAAATCTACACCCTCTAGGTGGTGGGTTGCTCATAAGCAATCTATTTTGGAATGGCCTTAATGCCGATGGCTGCTAGAAATAAAATTTGAAATTGGTGGCTTGACCAGTCGAAGAAACTAGTGCATGAATGATGCAAATTTAGTCACAGCTAGCCAATCTAACATTGTAAACGCAAGATTTCAAGAAAGGAAACAAAATGAGGAGGAAGCCTGGTGTACAAGATGCAGAACTGAAGGCCACCATAAAGATTCATGTCCATATTTCTTGAATTATCTTACACCAGGAGTGTCAAATCAAATAAATTCACAAGGAATTCCAAGGTGTCGAATTTTCCAGACGAGAGGACATCGATAAGAGGAATGTTTATAGTTACAGAAGATGGTCAGTGCACCTGCTAGCTTATATTGTAAATTCTAGCGATCTGTGGGTCATGACGAGAAAGACTGTCGAGCATACTCGTTGCTATAGGAGAAGACAGTCGACACATATTTGATGAAAAGTGATGAACATATGCAAGTTGAGTGATCTCACGCACAATACCCTCAATCAAGGGGGGTGCTCCTTTTAGAGGTCAAGGACAAGGATGAGGATTTGGTCATGGAATGGGCCAAATTATTTGTTACAATTGTGGACAGCCGGGACATTTTGCTAGACACTACATTAACCCTACATCAACATGTTCATATTGTAAAGCATTAGACCACATTGCCAAAGAGTGCCCATGGCTAATTGCTAAATGGTAGGCTAGAATCATGGGAAACCATAACTAACCTCCAAATGCAAACCAAAATATTTAGAAGATTTATGTTGAACCTCAGGAACCTAATATTTTTGTCGTAACAAGAGGAGGTGCTATGACTGGAGGAGATCAAGGAGCACCATGCGCAAATCTGAGAGTTTAGCCGGTGACGAAAACTAAAGTGTCATTTGAAGTCCACAAAGGAAAAGGAGTCTTATTTGATACACATGATGAGTTTGTCGACAGAAATCAGGCGTCGACATCTACTACTGTTCCATTATTAGATGATGGACCAATCCTGGAAATGCCTCTAAGATTTGATCCGTTATTCCAAAGAAAGCCGACAAAGAAGGTAAGCAAGTTGAAGAATTTCTTTAAGAGTTTCTTAGCGCTTATAGAAGATAAGGATGCTTTGGAAGAACTATCGGCTCTAGTTGAAGAACCTCAACCAAGTGTGTGACTAAAGAAAAACATTAACCATATTGGTAAAAGGCTGAAGACTGGTTGCAAGTTACGAATGAATGTTCAAATAGATGACTATGATATGGACTTTATCATACTGGATTTAGGTCATATGTTAATATTCTAATAATACAAACATGGGAAAGCATGGGAAAGCCGAGATTGGAATGGTCTCCTATTCAACTGTGTTTAGCCAACTAGCTGAAGGTCTTGCCTATTGGTCGATTGATAAGGATTTGAACCTGTGACCCATTCATTGGAGATTAGAAAGAGATGATGATCTCCATCCACCAAATAACTTGAAAAACCAAAAGCAAAAGCAAAAGATGTTATTAACTTACCGGATAAGTGGCGGTGTTGATGCGGTAGAGCAGAGATTCGGTGGTGATGAAGAAAAGCAGGAGAAACATTGTGGGTACCAAGAGAATGAGGAGGAGGAGCAACTTTAGCTTGTTGAGATTTAAGAAGGAGGAGGAAGAGGAAGAAACCCCCCCTACCACCTTTGATCCTCCCTCGCGAGGCCCTCGAACCCCAACACCCCCCGCTATTGTTGCCTTTGCTTCCCAACAATTCAACTCGTATAACCCTTCCTCGTCTGCTTTAAAGAAAATCGCTTCTAAGCCTACCTACCTACCTACCAGGATGGCCATTTCCATTCCATTACCTTGAGCCTTGTTCACTCTCTCTATGGGCCTCGTCTCCTCTGTGTGAGCGACCCAGAATTCCAGACACTGGTGTCTCCATGATGGTTTTTATATAAACGATTATCATATCACACCATCCACAGCTGTAAGTAGAGTCGAGTGAATAAGTAATAATAATGCTTTCCCTTAGTAATTATTAATTAATAGAATGATATTTTCCAAGCTAGACTACCTTACTTTTCTCTCGTCTATAATCTAGGAAATCATCCATTTTAAAATGGGAACGTCCCCATAACCCTACCGAATCCCGATACTGATTTGGGGTAAATATATCAAGGAAACAAGTATTCGACAGAATTGGGGAAGATTTAAAGATTTCTTGAAATTAATTTAAAAACTATCATTAAGCTCGTTTAATTTGAATGTTCTAGGGTATTTGTATTTGAGATTTGTAAATCTATTTTTATATTCAAATTTTTAAATAAACAATATAAAAATTAAATTTCTTAAAAACAAATCGACTAAATTATGATAAAATTCATTCCAAAAATAAAAACTTCTTTGGTTTAAGCTTCTATTTTTTTTAAATGTTTACCTAATCATATTCTAATAAAATTTATCCAAAAAATTAAAAAAATTCTCTTGTTTAAACTTCTTTAAAAAAAATGTTCACCTATTCATGACATGATTCATAATTTGTCTTGTTTACGCTTATTTTTATTCCCTGCAAGCAGGGAATAATGTAATTGGCTATGTTTTGAAAACAGTGTAGGGCATAACACACATTTTAATAGTAAATTTTTTCAATTTATACAGTTTTTTTCTTAAGTTTTAAACTCCCATCTCTTATTGTGAAAAACACTTTTTATTTTGCACTTTGACCTATAGCTCTAACAAATCTGATAAAGGTTGGTGTGACGCATTGGAAACTCTACTTTCTCCATGGAGCTCTGATAAAGGTTGGTCTGACGCATTGGAAACTCTACTTTCTCCATGGCAGGTTGCATGAATGCTTTGCCTGGAAGCGTAGTAATTTGCATGATAAGGTTATATTCAACATGAATCTAGTTCAAATATGCTATGGCTCGTGGTATCATGGAAGCCCTTCCTAAACCTGAACTGAAGGCAGTAATCTCCGATCGATGTGGTGAAGAGAGGCAACAGAATTAATCTGGATATAGGCAAGCTCCACAGAATCTATCGCCCTGCAAATGGGCATTGGTATTTGCACTGTTGTACAACTTTGCCAAGCTTATAGCGTTTTCATTCTTTGCCAGCACAAAATTTTCCAGTCTGGTTTTTAGAATTTCAATGGTTGAGTTGATGGTTGCGGAATGAGCATCGCCGGTGTTGTTGCTAAGCAACCAAATAAAAACAATAACCAGCCAGCTTACGCCCTTTCATTTTGCTGCATACTTAAATCCTTGTTTTTATTGAATCTTATGGCATATCCATAAACATGTTTGTGACTCATGTTTCTTTGCTTTATGAATGGATATTTGCTACAACCAATACTAATTTTTTTTTCTCATTACAACAAATGTATCTAAAGTTCAGTGGTCGAAAATTGCAAGCAGAAAATCCATATTTACATATTTACAAAGTCCTTTGCTGGCTCACCAAGATATTGTTTGCACTTTTGAACTTTTCAGCACTGTTTTCTATTGTAAAAAGCTATGCATCAAGTGCAAATTTGTCATTCGCTTATTCCACTTCAACAGATCTCCTACCTAGCAACTACTAAATTATTTCTTAGTGCCATTTCTTTGCTTTTTTCGCACTGTTTTCTATTGTGAAAAGCTATGCATCAAGTGAAAATTTGTCATTCACTTATTCCACTTCAACAAATCTCCTACCTAGCAACTGCTAAATTATTTCTTAGTGCCATTTCTTTACAAAGAAAAAAACACAATCAGTTGCTAAATCCCTCATCTTTATCTGGAAAAAAACAAGCTTTCCATGTTTGCGGCGTTTGCATTCTGTTTGTGGCGTTTGCATTATGATAGTGGGATGAATATGCTTTGCTTGTGATGCAACAACTTGAATCGATCAAAGGAAAAAAAATTGCATTTCTTGAACATGTAATTGCGCATGGAAATAATGTCCCATGCCATTATGCATTGCGTTGATACTTTAAATGTGATATAAAAATGTATATTATTTAGATTAGGAATAGTATCGTCGTATCAATTCCATCCTAGCATTAAATGCCTCATTTCAATTTTCTAATTATTCAGAATTAGAATATATAAGCAATTTCCTATGTTTCAGTAAACCATGGTTTCTTTTTGAATAATTAAAAATGGTCCACCTAACCCTTTATAATAATATCCATAGTTTGCAGCTATTGTGAATGGATCGCTTTGCAATATTTCGTTCATGTGAATGATCCTTTCTCATCTTTGGTTGCAGTTTCTACTCCATTTCACTGTATGAATTTCATCTTTGCAACATGAATGTATAATTATCTTTGGATCCATTTAGTCCAAAAAGTTGCGTGGGCCTGTGTCTGTTAAAGACGTGGAGATGATGGTGTTAAATTCATTTGGTTTCAAGAACATGGGCGTATTCATGGAGGTGGTGCCAGTGTCTGTACACAAACGACAACTTTCACTTGCATCAAGAACCAAAAAGCCATTTATATCATCCGTACCAGAAGAGAGGTTCAGACAGATCATACGTCCAATAACACGACACTTGATACCCACAAATCACGAGGCCTGCAGGATCTCTGAATGTTGTGTCTGCAAGTTCCATGGATATTTCACCCAGAGTGTTTTCTCATCAGCGTTGTACTCTGCATACTCTGCACGACCTCCCATCAACCTCCTTTCAGATCACAGAGTCTTTCTGGGCTATGGTGTTGGCTACCAAGTTTTCCATCACTTATCCATTTTCAGATGCACCATTGTGATTACTTTGAGCTCATTGTTTTAGATATTTACACTTTGGTACAAAAAGTGATCCTCCTACCTCGTCCTCCATGATCATTGCGTAAAGCCAAAGGTGGTTGTCGCAGCGTATACTAGTCAATATATTTCCTTCATCTCCAACAACCAAGCTGGCTCATTACTTCTGTAGGTAGAAGGCAACACTCTCTGTATATTAATTGTTTGTCTTTTTACTAGCATATCTCTCTATTAATTGTTTGCATATCTATGATGTTCATCTTTTTACTAGCATATTTATTATTAGCACATGCCACATTCACATTTTTTAAGAGTTATATTAATTGGTGTTTGTCTTTTTAACTTTTCTTTTTATCCATTATGTGGATGGGCGTCTTATTTCAAGATACCAAAGGGAAGGAGGGTGGCAGAGTTTTTAATTTCAAGACACAAAAGGAATGGAGGGTGGCAGAATTTTCAATTTCAAATAAATGGGTGGTTAATTAAAGGGAGGGAGGGTGGCAGAATTTTCAATTTCAAATAAATCAGTGGTCATATTTAATTGATCTTGGAAAATTTCAAATAAATGTGTGGTCATATTTTATTGATGGCGGCATATTTTTCATAATGTCTATATATATAAAAGCTCCAGATTTAAAGACTTAATTAATTTTGTACTATAAATTGCATTTATTAAGAAGAATTGAATAAAAAATGATTGCATACATATACTTGTTATCCACATGCTTGTACCTATTCCACATGGCTGCATACCTATTCCAGCACCTCTACCTCGATAGAATTAAAATGTGCTACCTCTACTGTTTCAGCTCCACCACCTCTAGCTCTATCTTGAGTTTATGGTACTGGGAAATCTGTGAGGCCATTTGATGATTGCATTATCAAATACCATTTGAATACCGTGTGTAAAGAAATCATAGAAATTGAAATCATTTGATGGTCGAGCAGGTGAGCAATAACAAAGATAACTAGTAGCAGATTCAAATGACTCCGCTGGCGAACAGTGAAGGGAGTGCAATTTGTGGATTGCATTGATGTCTTCTAATAACATTTTGTTAGGAAGTCACGGTAATGAAAAACTGAAATGGTTTGTAGTATTGATATTATTTTTATGAATTTGGTTTGGTTTGCATTAATATATTAATTTTTAAATATCTAACTATTGATTATATAATTATTAGCTTAATTGTAACTCTAATCACTATTATATTGAATAACTATTATGTATTAATAATCTATTATTATATAATTATTAGTTTAATTGTAATTCTAATCACTAATCACTATTATATTGGATAACTATTATGTATTAATAATCTAATAATCTATTATAAATCTCAATGCATCAAATATATAGGTCTGTGTCTATTATCAACATATTAATCTTATTAATATCATCGTTGCTAATAATATTAGCATTAGAAATTATTTTTATATATTGGTAAGGTAGTTAATAATTTTTATTTTTTTTAAACTAAAAAAACAAACCCTTTCAAAGGTATCCAGAAATGAATTTTCACCAGTAGGAAATTCTAGAGTATGCCTAGAACTTTTGCTGCTATCATTTGCCTGGAATTTTCATGTGCAGTTCTGTAATTTTAATATTATCATATTATAGAATTCAAATGTTTGGTGTGGTAAATAGTGCTTATGGATGAAAGATTTGAAATTCTCACTTCTATTTATTATTGTTTTCATGGATTTACCTCAATTTTCAATGTTAATAAAAGATTTTTGGTTGGAGTATTCTTACATGGTTAAGAACACATTTGAAGATTTTATATTAACATTCAAGGTTATTTTTGATATTTTCTTGAACGCAACTTGGTTAATAAATCCTTCATTCTTTTTAACATTTCAATAAACTATTAAAACGTGCACTAAACGCATTGATGGGCTCAATAATATCTTTCCATTTGAAAGCTGGTATTCAGAAATTGGTAATGGCTATCAATATTTCAAATATGAATTACAAGTCCTTTTTATTTTTTTCAAAGTTGAGATGACATGTGAATTTCTCTAAGTTTTGAGAACTTCACAACCTCTTATTGTCAAAATCACTTTTTATTCCTTGCACCTGACATCTGACATCCTGCACCACTGCCATGTTCTGATGTTTTCTGACTACTTACATCCTCGAGTGTGGAGACTCTGAAGGCAAAGTTAACATGGTCGTAAGGTGAGGGAAGAGGGCCTGCATGCCCCTTGGTGCCAAGATCACCACATGTCTCCATGGTTATAAATGGACTGCTAGATGAACTAATCAACTTAATTTCACAGACACTTGGGTAGGAGCAGGATTCTCAGCTTGAACTTCCATGAGGTTTCGGCCTTGTTCTTAGGTGAGGTTAGGTTATTAGTTTTGTATGTATTCCATAATGTATTGATGAGGTTTCTATGTTATTCTTAGTAAATATTATTAGTTTATAGTGTATCGTGAAACGCTCTAGCTTATGAAATTCATATTTTTATATACTAATTGTCTAACTTACAGGTCTACCAACAACAATCACCAGTATTGCAGCTGTCTCTCTGGCTTGCGTTGAAGGAGTAGCCAGTACGACCCCAAATTCTAGATTGTATTGTTCTTGCGACAATGTTAAAACTCACTAATAATGTTAATAACCAGTTGAGGTGTTTTAATTTTATTGTTATAATGATCAATCTTATTTTCTATTTAATAGAAGTGACCTAAATTCTTAATATAGTAAGCATGGGAGAATATTAATTTCCAAATTTCATAAAGTGATCTAGAAGTGAACCTCCTCTCTTTTGTTATAACATACACTTTTAACAGCAATAATGGCATTGATCGCAATAGCCACTCTCAACTTTGCCATGGTTTCAGCTCCTCATATGGTATAACCATAGCCTGCGAGGCTAACACATGAAAGAGGCTGAGGCTGTTCTCCCGTACTTGTCTTCCATATGTGATGCAACCAGATGTTGACTTGAGCCCCGCAAACTCTGATAATTCAACCCTCTACAGTGTCCACAAGATTGTAATTAATGCTTACCATTGACAACTATGAAATCCCTCCCATGCCGTGGCACATAAATTTACAAGACACCCTTATTTTTGTATTAAAAAGAGAATTTATATATATATATATATATATAGAGAGAGAGAGAGAGAGAGAGAGAGAGAGAGATAGCTAAATGAATGCCAACAAACAAAGACTTGGAAGAGGGAGGGAAGTGAGGATCTGACAGATGCAGGCAGACTCGCGAGAGTAGGAAATGTTGCTGCAATGATGGCAGCTTGTGTGCATGCAGGTAGAGCCATTCTTCTTCAACTAGACTTGGCTTAGCTAGGCTATGATGATCTGGGATTGATGGCAATCATACCTTTCAATTTGGCCGGTGAATGATATCTATATAGGTATCGTGGTCGTATTTTTCTTACTTCTTACTAGGTGATGGGTGTAATGATATATGGACGATATCTTAAGAATTTTCTACTGTGCGATCAATACCTAAAATTAATTGGAGGTTATTTATCTTGGCATAGAGTTAATCGATAATAACAAAAATTTATACTAGCAACATGCACATTACTAGCAGTATGCAGTGATATGGCTTTATATATAGTTGGTTAGTTCATAATTTGTTTTTTAATTTTGAATTATGTGTTGTTTAAATTTTGTTAGACATGATTTCTTGATATGAGAGTTTCTTATATTACTAAACTTAATCCAAAATTCTGCTCTCTTTCTTAATTCCTAGGGGTTGCATAGACAGGATTTCTTGATGTGAGAGTTTCTTGATACGAGGGTGTTGGATCAGGGAATTCATTGATCCCTTTGTAATATTAATATAAGCTAATAATACGCATTAATTAACATGGTTTCAATTGCAGAATTCAGATATGCCAACTACTTTGTTATGAACATGGTTTCAATTGCAGAATTCACACATGTCAACGAAGTTTTTCTTTAATTTACTTACCAAAAAAACTCTTTCTTAAAGAAAATATAACAGATTTTTACTATAAGTTCATAATAAAACTAATAAATAATTTACACTTTATTATCATTACTCCTTTTCTTTTGCATAAAATTTTCTATAAATTTACTTAACATAAAAACTATTTTTTAAACAAACTAAAACAACTTTATTATTATTACTCCTTTTCTTTTGCATATAATTTTCTATAAATTTACTTAACATAACAACTATTTTTTAAAGAAACTAAAACAATTTTTGGATAGAAGTTCATAATAAGCTATAACTTCATAATAAAAAAATTCATAATAAAAGTAGAAGACATTACCATTACTCTTCTTCTTTTATTCCTTTGCATAAAATTTTCTATAAATTTACTTAGCAAGCAGAACAACTATTTCTTAAAGAAAAATAAAACAGATTTCTCCTAATTTCACTTTCAACATTTTTATGTGCTCCTCTTTATAACAATTGTTCAATAATGCAGTTTGTTGCGCCAATCACCCCTATGCATAAATGGTGACACTATAGGGACAAAACAACTCATAAGCTTCACTTCCAACACTTTTATGTGCTCTTATTTACAATAATTATTCAATAATGCACATAATAATAATAAATTATGCCCACCCACAACAAGTTCATATTAGAAGTTTTTTCTTTTTTTTAATCATCTATTCCACATATTTCATTAATCAAAATCAGCTCTTAGTCAATTATTACTCAAGTTTTCATTAAAAATTAAATAGCAGGGAATAGGAAGCTCTGTTGCTCATTATTCTTGTTAAAAAATGTGTATCTGTTCATTACATGATTACAATTACATAAACATCATGTTATCAAGAAAAATAAAACTTAGGTCATTAAAAAAATGAAATGTTAAATATAAACTTGACTTCAGAACCCTG
The DNA here is from genome assembly GCA_001517045.1 of Pseudotsuga menziesii. Classification (NCBI taxonomy): domain Eukaryota; kingdom Viridiplantae; phylum Streptophyta; class Pinopsida; order Pinales; family Pinaceae; genus Pseudotsuga; species Pseudotsuga menziesii. The sequence continues at coordinate 114,270 of LPNX011091613.1, read as the reverse complement.
GTGTAACCAGGGTTAGTAGTAAGTGTGTTCATTTGTATTATATTGTTATTGTGTGATACTCTTAAGCTCTAATGTTATTCATTAGATGATTCAATATTCCTTCTCTTATAAACTTGACTTCACAATGTTAATTATGGTGTAATTAGGGTTAGTGGTAACTGTTATTTTGCCATACTATTATATTAAGATATAGTGTTAAGAGTATAAAGTTATACTTCCATAAGCTAGTATAGATGTGAAGTCACTCAAAAGTTATATAAGTTAGTAGAAATGTAAAAGCTATTAAAAAAGTTACTTAGTTTACAGGAATGTTGGCTTTAAAAAAACAAAACAAAACAAAAATTATGATTGTATTGTGAGTTTTAAAAACATATTATAATAATATTTATTCAATTTCTATCACATAAATGTTTGTTGTTTGGTGTGGAATTGGTATTAAAAAAATTCCTTGCGATTATTTGTCGCATTTTTATGATGAACATTTTTGTATTTGCTTTAAGTAATTTCAACAGGAAGTCAATTTGTGTGGCTCGCATACCTCCAAATGATCTTGACAAGAAGACATTCTCTATGAGTCACATAATGATTGTCCGTTGTCTTGTTGTTGCACATTCTCTCTATCATTAATGAACATGGCTATGTATTTTACATTAACAATGTGTATGTGGGGGTGGGAATGGGGGGAGATTAAGGGAGAGAAGAAGGGAAACAACCAAATTTGGCCATTTAAACATTAACGTGGTTAGAGGGGAGAAGATAGCCATTGTTTTTATTTGTTACCATAATGGATAGATGCAAGGGTATTAGGTTTTTAGAGTGCAATTGTAAAAGTAGGTGAGTATTAATGTCGTATTTATAGAGGTTGGGGAGGGTGTATCCTTGCACAAAGGTGAAAACATAGCACAACACAATGAAGAATAAGATGCAAATGAATGAAATGAATGTACCTTGTTGGCCCTAGGAAAAGGTATAAGAGTTTTTGGTCGGAAGGTTGAAGAATTTGGACGAAAGGTGAGAAAGGCCACAATGGAAAGAGAGAGTAAGTCGAATCCGGGAGTTCGACCTATTTTTTAGGATACACTGATTGCAACGAGTTATGTTAGACTAATAGTCTATTTTGGGAATGGGCATGAATGTAAATTGGGCCGATAGTGCCTATATAAATGTAGCGGGATGTTTTGGGTTAGTTAGAGAATCATTCGACTGTTAGTGAAGAACTAGTCTACGGTTAGAAAGAATAGTTGGGAAAATATATAAGGTCGACCCATAAGTTGTGTGTGTGTTGTCCGGTAATCATGTCAGTCATTGTTAAGTCCTTGAGAGATTAAATCGTGAAGTGGTCAAGTCGATCCGGAAGCTGTGTGCAGATTGTTATCGAAGATTGTTAAAGAAGAAAGCAAGAACAAGAAAAGATATCAGAGCATGAGAAAGACAAAGAAAACCCATCTATTGTAAAGAATATTTTACAAAATTATGCAGACTGTGTACGCAGACCAAAAGCGTTCTAGACAATTAGTCATGCCAGATGAAGAGTGCTTTTGTCATTTTCCCCATATGGGTTTCCATGTTAAATCGTTGTGTCTATGACGTCTGTGTATTTTGTGTCTGAATCTTTATGACTATGTCACAACTAATATTGATGTAATATTTGGAATGTCGACAATAACAATGGTTTAGATCTGTACGCTTTATATATGGTGCATGTGTCAACGATTCTGTACATTTTATATGGTGTGCATGTGTCGACGGATTGATCTGCTTTCTATGTTATGTATGTGTTAACAATAGTCCATTTGTTTTCTTCGGTTGATCGACATGTTTAAACATTGCCATGAAGAAATCCCCTTCTATAACTGCAGAAGTCTGGTTATGGCAGTCCCCATAGGTATCTCGGGTGATACCTCACTTGCGTTGCAGGTGTTGCTGATGGAGTTACACTCTGTCGGGTCAATGCCTTGGGCTTTGTTGGGCAGGCAATGAAAACTAAACTTGGGTTAGTAGAAATCCAGCCAACAAATGGTTTTGTTCTCGGACATGAATCATTGTGAAGGGGACATTGTTTGGCACCCAATAAAACCAGAGATTCAAGATTAGGTGGACTACAAAGCAAGAGGATTTGCACAAGAAGAAAGTAAGGGATCATGATTGAATCTGAGAGAATGGTTAGAAATGTATATTTACTCAGATATTCACGAAATTTTCTTTAGTGAATTTCCCATTATGCTACATGAATGGTTGGAAAATATAGCAACATAGAGGAAAAAGTTTCAAGGTGGAGAACCCACAGAGTGGACTCCTCAGCTAATCCAATTGTTGGAAAGAGTCTGTAATCATATCTCTAGGGTTGTTGACTTTTGGGTTGATAGTATTATGGAAGGATATACTACTGAGATTGCAATCGACACTATAAAATCATACAGTGAGATAAAAAAAGAGTTCTTCCAAGAACCTCGAGCCCGCTACCTAAAATCTTTAAAGCAGTGGATAAAGATGATGGTCTGTGAAAAAAAGATCCTGAGAATGGAATTCGACGAGTAAACCATTGAGCTTTGAGGACCTTGGTGATGTTGCAAGAAAGACCTAGACAAGATGGATAGAGTAAGCTGAGATGTTCCTAGTAGAAAGTAAGACTGAGCAAGAGAGTGGTTGCCTGAGGAGTGGAACAAGATTTTGGTCGAGAAAGAGAAGAAGGACTACAACAAGAAGAGGAAGCTGCAGTGCGATCGAAAGAAGGGACTACGAGTTGGCACCACATCTCGACGGAGAATCTTGCGATGAAGAGGAGGAATATTGGATTATCTCTAAAGATGGAGAGGAAGAGTCAGATCTGGATTAGGACTACAACATACCCACAACCTCGCGTACATCTCCAGCATCTAAGGTAAGACCCAAAAGTGCATCGAAGTGTGGCTTTTCAAATCACAATAATACTAATAGTCAAGATAGTAGTCAAGAAGCTCCTCTTGGTGGAACAATTAATTCAAATTAGTCAATACCCCAAGTACACAGAATGTCCGAGAGTGACAAAAAGTTACCTATATTCAATGGGAATGGGTTGGAAGACCATGAGAAACATTGGTTCTTGTGTGAAGTTGTCTGGAGAGTGCAACATATCCAGGATGAGGCTATAAAAGGAGCCCAAATGATTACAACCTTTAGGGGTCGTGCTCTTGACTAGTATATGAATTTTTTTGTGGTTCTCATAGGGAGTCCCAGAAGTCATTAGATCATATCTAAATTGGACTGATAGAGGAACTCAAGAAACCTAAGTCTGAGTCGCAATGTATTACAGAATTAAAAGAAATCAAGCATTTATCGACTGAATATGTTGACTTCGACCAAAGATTTAAGGCTTTGATGAATAAAGTGAGTTTCCAAATGTCTGATGTTCAACATAAAGAATGGTTTATTGTCGTAATGTTACCACATATCTGTGTTCCCTTTGTGTAGCAAAATATCGTGTCCTAGAGTGAAGCTCTTGAGCTTGCTATGAAATTGGAGGTTTCACCGATCGAAGAAACTAGTGCAAGAATGATGCAAATTTAGTCACAACTAGCCAATATAACGTTGCAAATACATGATATCAAGAAAGGAAAAGAAATTCAGGAGGAATCCTGGTGTACAGGATGCATAACTGAAGGCCACCATAAAGATTCATGTCCATGTTTCTTGAATTATCTTGCACCAGGAGTGTCAAATCCAATAAATTCACAAGGAATTCCATGGTGTCGAATTTTCCAGACGAAAGGTCATCGATCAGAGGAATGTTTATAGTTACAGAAGATGGCCAGTGCACCTGCTAGCTTATATTGTAAATTCTAGCAATCTGTGGGTCATGACGATTAAGATTGTCAAGCATACCAGTTGCTACAGGAGAAGACTGTCGACACATATTTGATGAAAAGTGATGAACATATGCAAGTCGAGTGATCTCACACACAATACCCTCAATCAAGGGGGGTGGTCCTTTTAGAGGTCAAGGACGAGGATGAGGATTTGGTCATGGAATGGGCCAAATTATTTGTTACAATTGTGGACAGCCGGGACATTTTTCTAGACACTACACTAATCCCACATCAACATGTTCATATTGTAAGGCATTAGACCACATTGCCAAAGAGTGCCCATAGCTGATTGCTAAATGGCAGGCTAAAATCACGGGAAACCATAACTAACCTCCAAATACAAACCAAAATATTTAGAATATTTATGTTGAACCTCAGGAACCTAATATTTTTGTCGTAACAAGAAGAGGTGTTACGACTAGAGGAGATCAAGGAGCACCATGCACAAATCTGAGAGTTTGACTGGTGACAAAAAATAAAGTGTCATTTGACATCCACAAAGAAAAATGAGTCTTATTTTATGCACATGATGAGTTTGTCGACAACAATCAGGCGTTGACATCTACTTCTATTCCAGTATTGGATGATGGACCAATCCTGCAAATGCCTGAAAGATTTGATCAGTTATTCCAAAGAAAGCTGATAGAGAAGGTAAGCAATTTGAAGAATTTCTTTAAGAGTTCCTTAGAGATTATAGAAGATAAAGATGCTTTGGCAAAACTATCGACACTAGTCTAAGAACCTCAACCAAGTGTGTGACTAAAGAAAAATGTTAACCATATTGGTAAAAGGCTAGAGACTGGTTGCAAGGTACGAATGAATGTTCAAATAGATGACTATGATATGGACTTTATCATACTGTATTTAGGGTCAGATGTTAATATTCTAACAATACAAACATGGGAAAGCATGGGAAAGTCGAGATTGGTATGGTCTCTTATTCAACTGTGTTTAGCCAACTAGCTGAAGGTATTTCCTATTGGTCAATTGACATAGGTTCCTATCAAAGTGGAAGGACTCCGGGCCTACGCATATTTCGAAGTCATAGATATTGTTGTTGATACGAATCCATATACTACACTCTCGGGGATCAACTGGGCTATCGACAATCAAATAGTAATCAATTTGAAAAAGAGAATATTATCATTTGAAGATACAAAACTACGGGTGGTCACTCCAATTGATCATTTGGAAGGACAGAGATATGTCGAGCAAGTAAACAACGAAGGATAAGACAAATATCTGGATAATATCTACAATATCTCCTCTACAATGGATGACTATGCCAACCCAACAACTAATGGTGAACTAAGTTGGAGAAGCATTATCTCCTATACGCCATACTCAGGAGAAGATATGGAAAATTGGCATAATCAACTACATGATGTATTAATGCGGAAGTGTTCAAGAATCACTAAATTTGTGCAACGGGTAGGTACTAAGGTATGTCATATACCTACGTATGAAGGATTACCTAATTTAGATACATTTCTTACAGAGTTTGAAGAAAAAGTATTGGAACCTCAATGCTCGTTAGCATTGGATGTTGAATTGAAATCTACACCCGCTAGGTGGTGGGTTGCTCATAAGCAATCTATTTCGGAATGGCCTCAATGCCGACGGCTGCTAGAAATCAAATTTGGTGAGGATATGTCTTATACTGGCTAGAAATATACAGGATAGACCCGTCGAGCACATTGAAAATTGTTGCGCAACATGGAAGACATCACCGTGACAAGATTGGGTTCATCAGTTCATACATACTTTGGACATGATACCAGGAAGTTGGTATACATCGGTTGAGATGTGACGAGAAACAATTGAGTGGGAAGAGCTAGCTACTAGTTTCATACATAATTTTAGCTTTGTTGACGACATTCTGATAGTTGATGTTGCTCTACAAGTCATCATAACCAATATTTTTTAAGACATCCATGTTCTAAGGTCGAGTTTTCCTCAAAGTAGTGCGACAGTCCAGAACTGGATAGAGTGCTATAGCATAACTGGTGAGCCTGATGATGATGATCCACACGATATACATATTCCTGAATTTGAGGGTAATCGAGAAGTGGAAGGATCATGATTATCAAATGACAAATTTATGAAGCCCCTCAGAATAAAGAAGGTGAATATTGGCTCTCTAGAGAGCCCGAAATTTGCCAATATTGGAGACTATTGGGATGATGAGAGAGTAGGGAAGATTCCAAACTTATTGCATGAATTCCAGAATCTATTCCCTACTAAAATTTTAGAAATGAAAGGGATTATTGGTGACTTAGGAGAAATGAAGATTCCCTTGAAGCCCAATGCAAAGCCTACCAAGCAACGACCATATAGATGAAATATGAGATATAAGGAGAAGGTAAAAATAGAGTTAGAAATAATGCCAGACGCAAGAATTATAGAACCTATCAAAGAGTCATAATCAATTAGCCCTCTGGTTGTTCAAGATAATAAAATTGGTGAAGTCCATATTTGTGTATACCTACAGAAATTGAACGATGACTGCCTGCATGATCCATTTTCTACCCCTTTTATAGATGAAGCTTTGGAAAGTTTATGAGGATAAGAAGTGTACTCATTTACTAATGGATTCTTTGGCTACCATCAATTAAGAATTTCAAAAGAATATTGGTACAAGACAACCTTTGTGACAGAATGGGGATACTTCCAATACATGGTAATACCTTTCGAACTCAAGAATTCCTCTACTATTTTTTCTAGAATAGTAGTAGTTGCTTTTAAATATTTTATCCATACATTTCTTTAGGTATAATTTGATGACTTAACGGTCTATGTAATGTTCCATTACTGATAAATAGGGTATTGACTGAGGAGTAAAGATACATGGAGCTAAGAATACATTAATTCAACATTATTAGATCATCAGTAGATTGTGGAAGGCCATTGGAGCAGATATCAACAAGCATGCAGGCCTCATTTCATCTTGCATAAGTCAACGAGCAATTAGAATTGCATGCATGCAAAAGTAAAGTCATGCAAACCCTAAAATTGATATAAGAAGATTATTCGAACAAAAAAGGATCCATTATTATTATTGTTGATCTTTTGAGATTTAGATTTAGATTTGAGAGCTCTCTGAGCTACTTAGGGTTTAGGGTGGGTTGCCTTGACCTAATTGTTTTCGATGGAAAAATATATCCACCATAGCCAATCCTTGGGGTGAATCAATGAGGTTCACCATTGCATTCTTCATTGCATTTTAGATTTATTGTTTTTAGGGAAGCATTGGAACCTCTTCACACCTGTTCGCATCCATTCAAGATTGAGCAGAATTCTCCTTCACTATCTAGGGCACATTCATTAAGCATTCAAAGCAGTGAATATCTATCAACTATTGTATGGTCTTTTATTGAGGACATGAATATCCTTATCCTTGAATATATACCCAATCAAGCATTGGGAGAGTAGATCATCAGTTATTAGGGTTATGTGGGAAATATAAAAGGTGTGGATAGTCTCATTTAGTCACACCAGAATAATGACTACTCATCTATATCAGCCTCCAACTTCTAGTAGGTTGGGCATGGCCTCTCTATATTTGGGTGTCAACACATGCAAGATTCTTCCCATACACTATAGGTTGAGTAGTCTCCATCATACAGGAAAGGCAGCGACCTATGATATTGTTGACATCAATCTCATAGTGGCACCATCTATTAATTATAGCAACGATACATAAATTTGGAGGTCAAATCTATCTTAAGGAAGTCGTGTTTCCCTTTTGGAGTTGCATGCATCACAATCAGGTGTAATTTGCAGTGATCATTTAGACCTTGTAATTACCACTCAAGCAATTCAACTATTGAGGGAGTAATCTACTATTATACTTAGGTTTTTACGTTGATTAAAGCTTGGACCACTGCTGGACTGAATTCCACAATTTAAAGGTTGTCATATCTATTGCATGTACACTTGGAAGATGTGGTATTATTTCTATTCCAACCATATACACCATATTATCCACTGGGTTTAAAGCCTCTATTGTTCACTTACAACATTGGAAATAAAGAAAAACCATCATGCCAAACCATGCAAGCAACCACAAACCATTGAATTGGCAGTTTACCAAACCCAGTGAAAGACAAACTCAGTTAAAAAGGGAAGATTCTACTATTTGGAATCTTACAATGGTATCATAGCATGATATTAGATCAGTTGCGGGCATAGAAATAGTTCATAACTCACAGGTGTGATACTATATAGATGCTCAGATCAAGTTGGCAGCTTCCAGATGTGATTTTACAGGTATGATGGAGCAGGGAATCAAATTGGTTTTTCAGTGACAGGTAGGGATTATCCATAGCAGCAGGGTTTGGATTCATTGAGGAATGGGATGAGTCATTGGAAGGCATCTTCCAAAGGGTGGAAAATTCATTGGGGAAGCTTGCAGCCCTCTGTGCCAACCCTCTTGCCAAAAGAAATTTGATGAGGAGAATTTTCAAAGGGTTTAGATCCGGGAAGGATGAGGAGCAAAAGCAAAAGCAGTCTCAGGAACTTCCAAGAAATAGTAGAAGTCAAATGAGAAGAGTACAAATTTGTTTCACATGTCATGTCACATGGAAACTTGGTCACATATGTGGGGAAAGCATAGGAAAAGATTTATCGATTCCAAGTGATGTTAGATGCATAAAAGAAAATGGTTTATATTGTAAGAAGGAGCTCGTAATGGTAAAGGACTTAGACCAACAAGTTGAAGACATTGTTGGGGAATCTATGTTTAGCACTACAACACATGAAGATCACAAATCAAAGCAGGAAGAGCACATAGATTTGCTTGGACATGACAAGAGGCATGATCATGTGATACCCTTTTGGGAGAACCCATTAAAGACTCGAGACATGGATACCATTGATTTGGTTGGGCATTCATCCATTGGGTCAACCAACAATGAAGAACAAGAAGGCAATAGAACACCCACCACAACTACAAGGCCTCCAGATGATAGTCACCAAAAGAGGATTGAATGCCTAAAAGAAGCTCTCTTAGCCATGAAGAAGAATAAGATACTCCAGGACACCATATTACAACAAAAGGGTGAGCTTGAGGACCTTGGAGGCATGTGTGCCAAGTGAACTGCCAATATTTTCAGTATTGGGGAACAACTTAGATCCCTAACTAGACAATATAAGAAGGATACTCCCGAGTTTCAAAGCAACCCTCTTTAGGAGTATATTGATTGGGCTTGTAGTAGGATGGGTCCATTTCCTCAAACAACGAAGGACGATTGGGTTGAGATAGAAGGAGCATAATCTTCCCATTTGATTTTACAGGTGGGCCAAAACAAAGCGACAGGGTGGTGGTGTATGAGCATGGTGCAACATCAACATGGAGGGGTTGTTCCTTGTTTGGATATTTTTACAGAGGGTCCATGTCAGGGAATGGATTGGAGAGAAGTAATGAGTTTGTATCCCACCGAGGGGATAATTTGTGGAGAAATATCCTTATACAGGGACATAGTATAGTTGTAGCCAAAGGACATGGTCAATGATGGATGGCTAAGGTGGCATTGGGATCCAGGTGGATCTATTGGTGGTAGGATGGGTCAAAGGGTTGTTTGGGATCCATGTATTGAGGGATCAATTCATGATTGGGTGGTAAGGAGGCATGAGGTGATCTAGTGGGTCAGATGGGATCCTGGTATTGGTGTCCGGATGCATTTTACAATTGACAGTTGTTAATTGCTTGAGGACAATCAATCTTTGGCGAGGGAGAACTGTAATGTTCCATTACTAATAAATAGGGGATTAACTGAGGAGTAATGATACATGGAGCTAAGAATACATTAATACGATATTATTAGATCATCAGTAGATTGTAGAAGTCCATTGGACCAGATATCAACAAGCATGCAGAGCATCCAGGCCTTATTTCATCTTGCTTAAGTCAACCAGCAATTAGAATTGCATGCATGCAAAAGTAAAGTCACGCAAACCCTAAATGCTATATAAGAAGATAACTCGAACAAAAAAGGATTCATTATTATTATTCATCTTTTGGGATTCAGATTTGAGAGATCTCTGAGATACTTAGGGTTTAGGGAGGGTTGCATTTACCTATTTGGATTCGGTGGCGATATCTATCCACCCTAGTCAATCCTTGGGGTGAATCAGTCAGGTTCACCATTGTGTTCTTCATTGCATTTTAGATTTACTATTTTTAGGGCAGCATTGGAACCTCTTCACAACTGTGCACATCCATTCAAGATTGAGCATCATTCTCCTTCACTGTTTAGGGCACATCCATTAAGCATTCAAAGCAGTGAATCTCTATCAACCGTTGTATGGTTTTTTATTGAGGGCGTGAATATCCTTATCCTTGAAGATATACCCAATAAAGCATTGGGAGAGCATATCATCAATTATTAGGGCTACGTGGGAAATATAAAAGGCATGGACAGTTCCATTCAGTCACACCAAAATAACGACTACTCATCTATATCAACCTTCGACTTCTAGTAGGTTCGGCATGGCCTCTCTATATTTGGGTGTCATCACATGCAATATTTTGCCCATACACTACAGGTTGAGTAGTCTCCATCATACATGAAAGGAAACGACCTCTGATATTGTTGACATCAATCTCATAGTGGCGCCATCTATTAATTATAATAGCGATACATAAATTTGGAGGTCAAATCTATCTTAAGGAAGTCATGTTTCCCTTTTGGAGTTGCATGCATCACGATCAGGTGTAATATGCAGCACTTGATCATTCAGACCCTGTAATTACCACTCAAGCATTTCAACTAGTGAGGGAGTAATCTACTATTATACTCAGGTTTTTACGTTGATTAAAGCTTAGACCATTGTTGGGCTGAATTCCACAATTTAAAGGTTGTCATATCTATTGCATGTACACTTGGAAGATGTGTTATTATTGGTGTTCCATCTATATACACCATATTATCCACTGGGTTTAAAGCCTCTACAATTCACTTACAACATTAGAAATAAAGAAAAACCATCATGCCAAACCATGCAAGCAACCACAAACCATTGAATTAGCAGATTACCAAAACCAGTGAAAGACAAACTCAGTTAAAAAGGGAATATTATACTATTTGGAATCTTACAGTCCATGAGCTAGTTAAAAATCATATTGAGAACCTTAGAATGATGCTCGACTGGTGTAGACAGTTTCATATCTATCTTAACTTGAAAAGGTGTAATTTATGTGCTCCTTTTGGTATCTTGTTGGGTCATGTGGTCTATCGATACAGAATATTGATGGACCCAACCAAGATTGGAATTATTGTCAACCTACCCCCATCCGTGACTTCCTTGGGACACATGGGGTATTACAGAAAATGCATATGAGGATATGTCGAGGTCACAACTACAATGGAAAAATTGTAGAAGAAAGATGTCAAAATCCAATGGAATGAGCAGTGTCAAAAGAGTCTGGATGTTCTCAAAGATAAGATGGTCTCAACTCCTATAATGGTATTTCCAGACTAGAAAAAACAATTTTACATACATGTCGATGTGTCATCTGTCATTCTCGATGTAGTACTTGCACAACCAGGTGAATGTTCTCTTGATCACCCCATTGCATTTTCTAGTAGAAAATTGTTGACGATAGAAAATAAAAATACCACTACCGAGAAGGAGGGACATGTTATATTATATGCTCTTACGAAGTTTCGACATTATTTGTTTCCTGGACATTTCAAGATGTTTACAGACCATTCTGCATTAAAATACTTGGTCAATAAGTCGGTGTTGGGTGGGGGAGATTTGTCGATGGCTTCATCTATTCCAAGAATTTGATTTTGAGATTATTGCCAATCCAAGCCGACTAAATTCAGAACTTGACCATCTATCGAGGTTAGAAAGTGGAGAAGAGCCTACTAGTATCGATGATAGCCTTCCCAATGCAAAATTATTTGCAGTGAAAATGATTGATGATCACTACAAAGACATTGTACATCTCTTAACTACAAGATATGCACGCGAAGGATTCAACATAACATAGAAGAAGCAATTAGTTATAAAGGCTACAAATTTCCAACTGATCATTGGGAAGTGATATAATATGGGACCAGATGAAATACTCTATCGTCGTGTCTTAGAACATGAGTGACTGATGGTGTCGCAGGAGGCCACTATGCAGGAAAAGAAACAGTGCACAAGATTTTGCAAGTAGTACTATGGTGGCCTACTCTTCATGGAAATGCTAGAGATTATTGTCACCAATGTGATATTTGTCAACGTACTGGGAAACCATAGTGACAGGGTGAAATGTTGTTGGTACGTCAAGTAACTTTATAGGCATTTAATAAGTGGGTTGTTGACTTTGTAGGTCCCATTCACCCACTAGGAAAATGAATGGGCACATGATATATAATTATTGCGACAAACTACTTAACCAGGTGGGCTGAAGCAACACCAGTCAAAGATTGTACTACTACAAGATTTATTTTTTACCATGTCATGACCAAGTTTGGATGCCCATATTTTTTGATAAGTGATCAAGGTATGCATTTTGTGAATCAATTGATTGAAAAATTAATTAAGGAATTTTAGATTCAACACCACAAGACAACGCCATATCACTGACAAGCAAACAACATTGTTGAAGCATTTAATAAGATCTTAGAGAATGCATTAACTAAGATCTGCAATTTTTAGTAGGATGATTGGGATCACAAGATTCCTGGAGTCTTATGCTCTTATCGCATGACATGCAAAAAGCTGACTGGAAAAACTCTATTCAGATTGGTCTATGGACAAGAGGTCGTTATGCCCATAGAATATATTGTGCCTAGTCTCAAAATAGTTGCGATTACTGAGACAACATATGTCGATGCAATAGAAGAAAGATTATATCAGTTAGTACAATTGGAGGAGGATCGCTTAATCACAGGCTATCATTAACATGTCAAGAAGGAGTGATAGAAAGCTTGGAACGACCGACATATCAAGTTCAAGCAATTTCAAATAGGTGATTTCTTCCTCCTCTATGACAATTAAATTTTGAAGCATCCTGGCAAGCTCTGAACACACTGGTTGGGACCATATGTGGTCATTTGTATCACTGATGGTGGTGCGGTCCAGTTACAAAAGTTGGATGGTACAACCTTCGACGGGTTAGTGAATGGAAGTCAGTTGAAACCTTATCAGGATAGTTTTACTTCACTCGACTAAAAAAAATTGAAGTCTTATATGTATACTTTTTGTCACAAGTTTTCATATGTGTCACAAGTTTTAAATTATGTCATAGACTACACATTTATTGCAAGAAAACTTATATCGCAAGTTACAGTTGGAGTGTAGTTAAGTTGATGTAGTAGGATATATTGACGACATGATTTTTTCTCACATATGCCATTAATGCCTATTAAATTCCATCTTTTATGAAGGGTGAAGTCATCGTTTGATTGGCGGTTTATCAGAATTATGAGAAATATTGCCCCATGTGACAAAATTAGCAGCCACATTTTTCATTTATTGCAGACTTACGTGAGTGAAATAATTCATGCATGCAGAACCCTACTTCATCTTCGAATATAAGTATGTTGATTCATTTGTATTCAACTAAGAAATTTCTTGAGCCGAGTTATCTACCAACGAACTCTTTGAAGCCAAAGGCTTTGTTTTTCATGGAAATCCCTATTTCCAACACCAACACCATTCAAGGATCAGGCATGGAGGGTCCCAGTGCCATACCCATTGTCTAGGAAGTGCCAAAAGTTGTGTCGCCCACTGTCCCTCTCAATCTACTAAGAAGGAAGTGAACATGTGGTCGTGGTGGCCTTCCTGAATAGAGGTTCCAAGTAACTCACAATGCAGAAGCATCAGGATCTGGGTCAACGACAATGCTTCTCAGATACATTCCACCACACAAAGATGACTCTCCCAATGTATTCATTCACAAGAATGCTAAGTATCTATTGGTCAAGACATCCATCCCAAAAGGCGTCCATGTTACGACATATATTATGCCCAATCTGAAGAAGCTTGCATTTACAAACCACTGCTTGCGCAATTTTTTTGAACTGGACATGAAGAGGTACATGATCTCTGTGTGAGAGACTGAAGGAGGGCCTATTTAACTAGTTCTTATGGAGTGGGATCATGGTATGGAGAGGTCGAGCATACTGTTGTTGATGCATATGCCCCATTTTGGTCGCACAACAGAAGTCAACACATGCGTTAAACAATTGTTAGTTTTCTTCCATGGAGGTTTCCTCTTGATGGATCAACACATTTCAGTGCACGTCGACCTGATAACTGCAATCACGGGTATACCTACTATAGGGGTTGACCCAACATTGTTCTTTGTAGGGAAGGACCAAGATTCGGGCTTGGTCGGCTGGATGAAAAAAATACAACTTGATTAGAGACAAGAGGAGCTTCTCTATTGCCTATGTCAATGACACAGTTGTTTGGTTCACAATGAAAGTTCTATCCACCAAGATTCTCAGAAAGATGAGACTGAATCAGTGCACCATCAGTACCATTGTTGTGGGAGTGCAAATGAACTTGTTGATCTATATGTTGAATGAGTTATTGGCTTATGCCATCGACGCTCAAGAGAAAGGTAATCCCTTTACCTATTCATGGCTGCTAATTCTGATATCCTTTGCTACATGAGCCAAACCACCAAACTACCAGGGGATGGACATGCTTTTTCCATTTTGAGGGGCACGCTACCATAACCTGTGGTATGATAAGAGCAACCTGCGTAGACATACTGAAAATAATATTGAGTTTTACTTACATGCTGATGCGTTGAGGCATCACATTGGGAAGCACTCTCGCATTGTCACAGAGACCATTAAGAGGTTCTGTAACATTATTAGATTTTATGTCAGGGCTCACCACATATATTTGCAACTGGGACAAGACCCCAAGAATCAATGGTTGGCCACTAACTTTCAGTTAACCAATGAATACATCGAGACGATCGTTCGGGACTGGCGATTGGAGACAACATGTTGCAGATGATCAATAATCTGTTGAAATTGAACCTTGATAGGATGAAACATAGGGAAATCAAGGAGGAGATCATCTGGGAGGATAAATCCCATGTAACTCTCCCTATGAAAGTAAGGAAGAATGTAGTACGACCCCAACAAATACTGAACTGGGCGATAAGGGAAAAAAATTTGAAGAAAAGAAGAAAATTCGTAAGAAAAGGAAGGCTGATAAAACCTCTGGTGGTGGCCTTACCGATGATGATTATAACCTCATTGTTGATTGAATGGAGGAAGTTTCCAATGAGACTTACAAGAAAATTAATGAGCGTAACATAGACTTGGTGGAAGGCATCACCTACTTACTGCAAAATCTCTATGTTGCAGCAAAAGAAGTTTGAGTAGCAGTCACTCGGGAGTCATTCTAGTAGCAAGAAGTCGATCCTGTTGAGGATTGACCAATAGAAGTACCCTCGACTCACCAACATAGAAAGATTCAAGTCTCTTCTAAGGCACTTGATTTGGGAACACCATATCACAATGTAATGATCAAGGATATTAGTCATATAAGTGTTGAATTTTATGTGATCCCTATGTTTTTATTGCACAACATTCAACCGGCTGTAGTAGATGAAATGAAGGTAAGAGAGCATGCAATGTTTGAACAGCTAAAACATTCAAAGAATATCATCGTGTATATTAAGACCAAAGTATAGGAAACATAGTAGAAAACACAGAGATGGAAGTAGGACATACAAAGATTGGAGCAAGTTGTTGCATTCACATGCATGATATTCCAAAGTAGGAGCTATATCTAAAATGATCCCAGAAGCTCAAGTTATTTGAATTGGGGAGGTAGTTGTTGACCTCTGCCAATGAATTACAGAGTTAGAAGCGAAGCTGACTCCTAGTACACCCCCCGAGGTACTGGGAGAGCAACGAAAGGTAGTAAGTGAGAATGTCGAGAAGATTTAGGAGGCTGAAGCACTTTGTCCCAAGGCTTATGTACATGTTTCTCATTCTTGGGAAGCCTTGATGGATGGCATAGAATTAGAGCAAGTCATAGAGTAGATTCATTCTATCAAGGAAAATATGACTAGGCTATGATATACATCGAAAACATTATCGTTAGTCAAGAAAATGAGCAAGCCTGATGACTTGAAAAATTTACAACAGTAGGTTTCAAAACTGTGGACACAACAACAACGTCAAACATAACATGTCACAAAACTCTAGGCTAAAGCAGAACAAGTTACAGGGACCATTCATCTGGTCCATGAGCAGGTGCTACAAGAGTTGGTAGTGACAGGTTGAAACTTCATAACATATCAGTTTCGAACTTGTGGAAGAAATTGAGAAAGTCAAAGAAGAAGTGCAGAGACAAGCAAAAGAAGTGATGAAAATCTATTAGGAGTTTCAGAATAAACTCGATGCGATAGAAACCTCAGGATGAAGTGGCTCAAGATGAGCCGCAAGTGATTGTTGGGGGCCTGTTGGACTTAGGAAAAAGGTATACGTGTTTTTGGTCAGAAGGTTGAAGAACACTGTCGAAAGGCGAGCAAGGCCATGATGAAAAGAGAGAGTAAGTCGAATCCGGGAGTTTGAACTATTTTTGAGGATACACTGAATGTAAAACAATGAGTTCAAAATTATAGGAAGATATAACATATGGTTTTTGTTCTCTAGTAGGTAAAATAATTATTTCCATCAATAATTGACTCACATGCTCGACATTCCAATAGTCGAAACCTTCTATATCCAAAATTAAAAGGTTTACAAGTTCAAACTTTCCTTCATTATATATTAAATTTGATGTCTTTGAGATGTTCTTGTTAACAGGAACAACATTTAGAAGCATCCACTATAATTTAAAACCTCTTCATTCCAAGTCTACAGATAAAGCTTTGGCCAAAGGGGATCCACCCTTATTCTTCTTGAAATATTCTTTAAAGCACCTTTTTTTGTTTGTAATATAGTTTTAAATTGTTCTCCATGCGAGTAGATGAAAATACTTGGTCAGATATACTAATTCATAACATAGTAGATTGCTAGTTCATGTTTATTTAGTTAGGAAATACATAAATGAAAACATATTGGGCATAAAAAATAGAATCCATCAACTCATACACACAACATAAAGATAATAACTAGTAGACATTGCATTGTTATGAAGGCATATCCACTTTATTAGTGTTGGGATGAAGAACACGTTTATAATATTTATTACAATAAAACTCTAATAACTTCACAATACTCTTTATTCACAAAGATGAAAGCAAATGGTCTAAGAGGGAAAAACCATAGTTGGACATGTCCTTACCTCTAATATTATATTGCAGTGGATTGGGCCTCAAGAAATGCAGTGTAAAAGAGTATCATAAACATAAGGAAACTATAAGAACTATGAAAAAAATAGCATAGAGCGGAGTTATAAATCCTTTGCTCTAGCATTTAATTGATAAAATGTTTTTGTATTGTCTTTTCACTCTCTAGTTTTATCCCTGATTTGTTGAAGATCCTTCTCACTGTGACCTAAGTTTTCCTTTGGAGTTCATTGTAACTATTTGAATCCACATGAGATTTTTCTATGCTATGGCACTCTCCTTACAACCAAAATCCATTATTAAACCTCCTCATCCCAATGTACTTAGGTTGTTGATGTTGAACCATGCTAACTTGGTAGAATATTTAGTAGTTGGTCCCATAATTGCTTCATTAGTATCTTAATTGCCATGAACTTACTTCATGGCAACTATAGTTCAATTGAGGAGATGTAAGAAACTATAGCATGTTTTTTAACCAACTTGTTTATGGTAAGGCCTAATTCAAATAGTGGCTTTGGTATGGACAAAATATACTTACAACTAGGTGACTTTTTAGGCTCTTTTTTGTAAGCAAGCACCCACGGATTTTTGAACCGATGACCTTACACAAGGAGTGCCTTAATAGTACACCCATTCACCATCTACTCTACGCCCCATGGGCAGATTATTAGGCTTATTAATATGCTTAAAATTATTCATTATGTCATGAATCTCTTGAATAAGACTAGATGGTAAATGAATCTATCATGCTCTTTCCATGTTATGAACAAGCATAGATAAATAAGGCTTAACATCTTCTCTCAAAGCACAACAATTTTCTTAGGAACCCTTTATGCTTTGTTAATCAAATTTTTAGGACTTCATTCTTTTTTATAATATGATTCACCATTGTCTTGTTGCTTTGTATTTTACCCCTTTTTGTTAAATCTCTTAAGGGGAGGTCATAATAAATCTTGTAACTTTTGAGCACCAACAACTTTGTTGGTGACTTTATTTTTGTCCATAGTCAATGATAGATTCATAAGCATAGTTATTACCACCAATTTGTCCATATACCAAATAAACCTCTATAGGGAGAGGGTTGATGCCTTTACCTTTTCACATAAGATATCCTTACTTTACTAATATCATATTTTCCAATCATAACCTAGGATTAGTGCTTTTGTAACTCATCTTTAAGGACTTAATTAAGCTTGTTCATTGCATCTTTTTTCTTTTCGTTTCTTTTTGTTATACCTCCACACCCTTCCTTTGAAGCAATCCAATTTTATCATTCTTGCTAGCTACTTTTGTAGTCAATGAAAATATATGTTGACAACTTTATATACTCTTAAGCACTAAAGCTCTGAGTTGTTGTTGTAACACTTAACTTGCCTCAACCATTATTCATGTCAATCCTTCAAGACCAAATTCATCCACAAGTGAGTTTTTTTCAACAACACCATTATCATTTTCAACTAATGCAACTTGTAACTATCTCTCTTGAGGATCATGTGTTTTTTACCTATTTTTCTTGTCTTTTAGCCTTTCAATTTCCTTCTCCAAATACAAACTCTTTGTTTTTCCCATTAGGATAAGTTGGTTGTTTATTTTGTAATTTCAATTAAATTGGACCACTTTATGGTCAACTCAAAAGTATCCAATATTAACCACTTTACATGTGTATTGGAACAATATAAATTGATCTTTTATGGGAACCCAATACAACTTAGCTTCTAATTTTGTATTATCATAATATTGGGGGTTTATTTCATCCTCCAATTTATCCACTATAAGCTCTAATGTTGCAATACACAATTTTGCATTCTCTTTATTTTAGGAAATTAATTGCCTTGGTCCAAGAGAATTGCATATTACCATTGGAATTAGATTCATACTCTTATATTTCTTCCCTTTCAAAGGCTTTCGATCAACATATGAAAAAAAACTACTAGAAGTCAAAAGATTTATTAAATTGGGTGTAGGACATTGAATTGGCAATGATGGAATAGGTGCACAAGTTATAAGAGTCTCTAGTCTTTATTTATAAATAGTCCAACTACTACATGAAGAAATCATCCCAAACATGTTAATGAGGCAACATGTCCAACATCAATAGTAAGGATTATCCCCGAAAGAAATGCCCAATCAAACTCTTTGACTATTGGAATGACACCCTTGCTATTTCTGTGAGGTCATCCAACTGCCGATTTATATTGTCCAAGTCGTCTTTGAGCTTGCCAATTGTGTAGAGAATCCCTGCCTACATTTGTTCTATGTCCATCTGAGATATCTCAAGAATGTTCTTTTCTATCCAATAAGGGATGATTCCTTCTTTCCCATATTGATCTTGCACCTGTTCTTGAAGAGACCACACTTCCATTTCTTTAATAACTACAAAAAACAAGCCATTAGCACCTAAAATAGCGTCAGAGTTTAGTTTATTTGATTTCATGAATTTAACACTTATGACGACACCAAAATTGGTGCCATAGTGCATGTTCACCTCAGCGCTGGAAACAACACTAGACATAACACCTAATTAAGTGTCGAGAAAAGTAGCACCTAAAACAATACCTGATTTAGTGCCTATATTAGCTCTTGTTTTAGTGCCTAGAATGGCACCAAAAAGAATGCCAACGATTGTTGAGAGTACAACTTCGGGAGTTATTCTCCATGACCTTATGTGTAAAGGTTTGAGGCGTGTGTTGTAATCAAGTCCAGAATCTATGTTTTAATTAGATTCATATCCTCTCCATGAGACTTGTTATGTCAAGTTTGGAACTTATGTTGTATTAAGTTCACTAACTTATTGTGTTAAGTTAAATAGCTTGTGTTGTATCAAGTTAGGACCTTGATCAAGTCCTATTCGGGAGAGATGATTGTACTAATATCTTATGGTTAAGATCATGACCTTATGTTAAGGTCTGAAACTTGTTGTGTCAAGTCTGAAACTTATGTGTATTAAGTTCACATGACTTATGTTGAATTAAGTCTCGATGGTATACTGTGTGATATATGGCTAGTCATGGTCAAACAGGTGCTACAATTATCCTTTAGGGATTAGCTACCCCTAGAGTGATTTACTTTAGCATGCGACTAATATGACCCGGGGTAACACATATGATCATCGGTTCAAAACAATTCTTATGAGAATGATATGATATAAGATTTATGAAAACACATATGGACCATGCAGAGAAAATTAACATGAGCACAGAGATAGAGAGAGAATTCAAATTGCCCATGCATGCCTCCAAGCGAACTTGAATTAATAAGATATCAGTTGAGTCTTAGTTGTGATAAAACAAGTTCAATTAACTAAGGAATCAATTCCTTAAATTATGTAAGTGGTTGTTGAAGATGACACTGATGGAGAACCACTAGTTACAATTAGTTCTTTTTAGTTACATTCAGTTCTATTCAATTACATTCATTTATGTTCAACTACATTTAGTTATGTTCAACTACATTTAGTTATGTTCAACTGCATTCAGTTTTGTTCAGTTACATTTAGTTCTTTTTAGTTGCATTCAGTTTTGTTCAGTTGCATGAAGTTCCATTCAGTTGCATGCATTTCCATTTAGTTCAGTTCAGTTCATTCAGTTAACAACTCAGTTAGAGACAGTCAAACTCAGTAAATTAATGGAGGTCCCATATCTTCTTTGTGGGAGATAATTATGGGGTGCCAACTTGACACCAAGTCAGTGAGCGAACGTGGTTGAAGATAAAACAATATTCTCAGTGTTAACTACTAACCGAAGCATGCAATATTTGCTACCTTCCTTATACGACCTCATTTGACTTGTTATTAAAGTGTTATGCACTTGGAAAGATCATATAGTGTTCCATTTGATCTCCACTCTCTAGTGCTCTCAGAGAAGGAAATCTGCTATTGTGTTGTAATCATTCTCTGTCAATTATCAATCATACTCTAAGATTATTTGCTGGGTTTTTTATCCTCCGAATCGGTGGAGGGTTTTCCCATGGTCTATCCCGTGTTCTATGGATTGATTTATGTATTTGGAATATTGATGAGATCTATATGCACTGTTATTATGGATTAAAGTTTTAAAGTTCAATTATCTTCATATTTTTTCTCAATCACTAACATGGTATCAGAGCAAGGGCATGCAAGAGATTAGTTTGCACAAGCAACTAAAGCATACGTAGATATTTAAGTATTGAGCAAAGAGCTTGGATCCATGGCATCGATCTTTGTCCAACGAGAAGATCGACTTGAAGGTACTTCCAACTTCAACACATGGAAGGCAATGGTGTTAAGATTTCTTGAAGAGCATGATCTAGATATCTACATGACCTCAATGAGTGAGGAGTCTTTATCCAATGCAAGGTGAATTAAAGAGCAAGTCAATATGCACCATTTTTTTCACTTTCAAAAGACAAATTTCATGGAGACGTTTTGATCAATCCATGAGGAATCAAACAAAATGGTTGAAAACCCACCTCCCAAATGAGATGATTTAGCTTACTTGCCATAATATTTAAAAAAATTGCAATTTTTTGAGATATACAATCATGTATTTGAAGATGAATATCATTTGCTTCAGGTTGCATGGGATCCATTTTCTTCATGCAGAGATTCACTACCTCCTACAGGCACTCAAATTTGCAAAGAGATCAAGATCGAATGACTCCAATAATCTCCGCAAGGAAGCAAAGATCAAGAGGGAGCATGCAAAACAATAAAACATAAGTACTTGCATTTTTATTATATGCTATTTAGATATATATGCTTTTTAATGTTTTCATTACAGTCATACATAGATTCGTATTTCCGAGATTAGGAATTGTGAGCATATATGTTGATTGTCTTTTCATTTATTTGCAAATAAACAAAATTCATAAGATATGAATATAGAGCATGCATAATTGTTTCATAAAGATATGAATATAGAGCTGCATGATTGATTCATGAGATATGAATGTTGGGCTACATGATTGTTCATAAAGATACGAATATAGAGCTGCATGATTGATTCATGAGATATGATTGTTGGGCTGCATGATTATTTGATTATCACATGTTTTTATAAAATCAGATTTCATTTCATTACAATCTATATTCCTGGGATTAGGAATGATGTTATGGTATAACCATGATTAAAAGCATATGTTACAGTATTTATATTTTATTGGTAAATAGATAAATTCATGTTAAGAAAAATAAGGGCTTGCATAAATCTTCATGAGATCTAAATATAAGACTGATATAGAACTGCAAAACTTTACATGAAATATGAATGATGTTATGTCAAAACATTGATTTAATGTGTACATAACTATATGAACCATTGCAATTACATTGAGGTATTCATGTGATTAAACTTGGTGAGATATGGTTATACTGAAACATTGGTTAGATTGCTTTTGCATGTCAGTATGAGTTGTTTGTCATTTTATTGAAATGACTGGATTATGCAAGGTTGTTAATAACTTGATTGAAATTGGCTTGTAGGGAAAAACTATGTCCTGACCTACAAGAAAAATGACATGTATTGAATGAAGTGCAATTTCGATGGCTAATGTTGAAAGAGAATGAGATGTTGTGAAGCAAGAAACTTTTGGTAGCAGATCGGGAAGTTCCTATGTATTAGGAAGAAGTCAGAATAGAATCCTTAATCCTATTCTGAGGTATGTTAAGACTCTTGAAGATAATTAAATTATATTATTTACATTCATGTGTCAAGAAGAGCTTTAGACATAGATGAGCATGAAGTCTTTGTGATGGAGGACCAAATTATGATTCTCACATTCACATGGTGAAAGGGAGTTGCTAGTCTTGATAACTCCTAAAGAACCAATGTAATTGGTTAATGTACATCCCGTGAAAAGGGAGACCTGCATGATGCTCATAATTCAAAAGGAAGCTCGGAATAGTATTTAAGAATCTTGTTATGATTCTTATAATTAGTGGTGTGGCAATCACCAGAAAAAGATTTTCCACAGTTAAGGAAAATGTGTAGTAAAAAAGATCCTGAAGAATTTCAGGATGATGGACTACAAATCCATGGCCACACATATGAAGGTAAATATGAAATTTTATAAATTCTTATTTCATATTTGGAGGATCTCAAGTCAATTGAGATGTATTTGGTTAGTCACAGGTCCCAGGATCTGTTATGTGCTTTGTAGTTTGTACATAGACATGTACAAAGCATGTGTTGTGGTACCTACTTGGTATAAGTGTATGTGGACTTAGATATGTCTTGATCAATAAAAGAGAGTTTTAAAGATATATGAAATTTGACTAGTATAGTGATTGATGAAGATCACATGTGTTGCTCTAAATAGAGCATGTTGAAAAGCAGTAAATCTTTTGAGGTTTCTAGTCAGTCATATTTGAGACATGGTACATATCCACAGATGAGAAACATTGCCAACATTCTTTCTAAGCCTTTGTATGGGACAATATTGGTATAGTACATACAAAATCCTCTAGTTGAAGAGGGAGTATTGATGTGTCTTCATAGGTAGTAGCAGATAAAATCCCAATCGGTTAGTCATTGTACATGACTGAGGCATCCAAGGGCTGTGATACTTTGTGGAGAGAATCCACATGAGCAGAGACATGGTCAAAAGTCTCAAAGACTATTTATAGTCTGGACTGTTAGAGAACTGTTACTCTCATAGATGTAGTTGGGGTGCTGCAAATATAAAGAGAAGGATCACTGAGAAAGTGATCATGACTTGTGACGAAGTTTAGCCACTTCTAAGATAAGCTTGGTATGGTAGAGAATGTCTCCCTCACTGAGAGGGAGTGTTGAGAGTACAACTTCAGAATTTATTCTCCATGACCTTATGTGTTAAGGTCTAAGACTTGTGTTGTAATCAAGTTCAGAATCTATGTTTTAATTAGATTCATATCCTCTCCATGAGAGTTGTTGTGTTAAGTCCATAACTTATTTTTTATCAAGTTCACTAACTTATTCTGTTAAGTTAAAGAGCTTATGTTGTATCAATTTAGGAACTTGATCAAGTCCTATTTGGGGGAGATGCTTGTACTAGGATCTTATGGTTAATATCGTGACCTTATGTTAAGGTACAAGACTTGTTGTGTTAAGTCCGAAATTTATATGTATTAAGTCACATGACTTATGTTGTATTAAGTCTCGATGATATACTATGTGATGTATGGCTAGTAATGGCCAAATAGGTGCTACAAGTATCCTTTAGGGATTAACTACCCCTAGAGTGTTTTAATTTAGCATGTGACTATATGACCTGGGGTAATACATATGATCATAGGTTCGAAACAATTCTTATGAGTATGATATTATATAGAATTTATGAAAACACATATGGACCATGTAGAGAAACTTAACATGAGCACAAAGATAGAGAGATACTTTGAATTTCCCATGCATGCCTCTAAATGAAATTGAATTAATAAGACATCAGTTGAGTCTTAGTTGTGATAAAACAAGTTCAATTAATTAAGGAATCAACTCCTTCATTTATGCAAGTGGTTGTTGAATATGAAACTAATGGAGAAACACTAGTTACATTAAGTTATGTTCAGTTACATTCAGTTATGTTCAGTTACATTCAATTATGTTCAGCTACATTCAGTTAAGTTCAACTACATTCATTTATGTTCATTTACATTCAGTTCTGTAAAGTTGCACCCATTTTTGTTCAGTTTCATGCAGTTTCATGCAGTTCCATTCAGTTGCATTTAGTAACATTCAGTTCAGTTCAGTTCATTTACATTCAGTTCTTTAAAGTTGCACTCATTTCTGTTCAGTTTCATGCAGTTCCATTCAGTTGCATGCAGTAACATTCAATTCAGTTCAGTTCATTTAATTAACAACTCAGTTAAAGACAATTAAACTCAGTGAATTAATGGAGGGCGCATATCTTCTTTGTGGAATATAATTATGGATTGTCAGCTTGACACCAAGTCAATGAGGGCACATGGTTTAAGATAAATCAATATTCTTAGTGTTAATTACTTGCTGAAGCATGAAATATTCACTACCTTTCTTGTATGACCTAATTTGACTTGTTATTAAAGTGTTATGCACTTGGCAAGATAATAAAATTTTCCATTTCATCTCTACTCTCTAGTGCTCTCGGAGAAGGCAATCTGCTATTGTGTTGTAATCATTATCTATCAATTATCAATCATACTCTAAGATTGTTTGCTCGGTTTTTTATCCTCCTAATAAGTGGAGGGTTTTCCCAGGGTATCTCCTGTGTTCTATGGTTTGATTTATGTCTTTGGAATATCGATGAGATCTATATGCATTGTTATTATGGATGAAAGTTTTAAAGTTCAATTATTTTCATATTTTTTCTCAATCACTAACAAAGATGACTTCCAGTTTTGCTTTCATTTATGCTTCTAATTTTGCTCCTAGTTGTGATTCCTTTTGTGCTTCTAGTATTTATCCTAGTTGTGCTTCATGTTTTGCTTCTAGAAATGCATAAAAAATAGCTTCTTTTTTGGATTCCTAAATGATGCCAAGTTTTTCTTCCATTATGACGTCCTTTGTTGCTTCTAGTTTTGCTACTGGGTTTGCTTCAAGTTTTCTTCCGATTTTGCTTCTAGTTTTGCTTCCAATATTGCTTCTGGTTTTGCCTCAAGTTTTTCTTCGAGTTTTGCTTCCACTTTTGCTTCTGGATTTGCTTCAAGTTTTTCTTTGGAATTTGCTTCCAATTTTACATATTTAGTTGCTTCTAATATGGCTTGTATTATGACATGTTTTGTTGCTTCTAAAATTGCTTCCATTATTACTTCTTTGTTTACTGCCTAAATTGCTTATGTTTTTGCTTCCTATGTAGCGCCAAGTTTTCCTTCCAAGATTGCTTCTAGTTTCTTTCTAGTTTGGATTTCATTGTTGCTTCCATTTTTTGCTTCCAAAATGCTTCTTGTTTTGCTTCAATTTATGAATTTAATAATTTTTATTTCAATTTTATTAGTTAAATATATCATGCATCTTAAATAACTTATATGATTATAGAGTAAGTCATATTGCATTTGAAATATTTTATAGGATAAAATTTATAAACAATTTATAGGGAAACATACATCCATACAAACTAACAACGTCATTATACTTATTAAATCTCCATCAAAGTAAAATATAAAACAACTAATATATATAAAATAACAAGATAGTTATTATAACATGATCATCATTTATTATTAAAACAAGTGAGTCAAGTATCTATAATTTAATTGAAATTGACAACATCCATCCTTAGCAGTAAATAAAAATAATCATATGTAATAAATATCCATCCAAAAATTTTCGACCACTTACAATAACAGTAAGCTAAACTCTATACCATTTGCACCTAAAATCCGACGAGTTTTCTGGCCAAAATCCAGCGGAAATTATTCAAAGGGTAGTTTTCAGTGATTGGAATTGCATAATCCGGGTTCCCCAAGGGTAATCAAGGGTCTTGAATCCATTTCTGCAATAAAAATTGCAATTTTAACACTGAAAATCTCATTTTCAACAACAAATAGTGTTGCCGGATTCCGACCAAACTTACCTAAAAAGGTGGAAATGGTATAGAGCTTAGCCAACTCCCTTTCAATATATATATATATGTATGTATGTATGTATTGACAAGTCAATATTGATAAGATCATCATCATATATAACTAAAACAAGTGAAATTCAATTATGCCAGTAGATCGATAACATATCAAAATGATACATGTCCAACAGTCGACATAAGTAAAAATGATACATGTCCAAATGATATAAGTCAAAATGATAAGTGATGTAACTCAAACTGATACATGTCAAAATGATACAAGTCAAGATGATACATGTCCAAATGATAAAATTCAAAATGATACAACTCAATATTATGGTATTACTAGTGAAAATGATATATATGATAGTAAACATAAAAGGAGGCATCATAATGATATATCAACAATGTTCCCTTATGCAATATATATGATCAAATATGTCACTGGATACTACCAACAAGTGCCTACTCACCATCACCACCACCACCACCACCACCATCAACATGATCATCATCATCATCTGCCTCAGTGTCTCATGTATTGGCCTCATCATCATCATCTCCCATGTCATTACCAGACCCAACATAATCTGGATCTATATCATCATTTGGATAAGTTGGATCTTCTGCAAGACCTGTGTTCTGCAAAAAAAACATTCAAAATGAAAAGTTATTATTTATTTCATGCAATAATTAAATTTTCTGTTATATTTATAATATTACAACATATGAAACAAAACCATAAACATATTACAACAATATCAAAGTGCACATACCATAATAAAATTTCAAATAAGTTACAACTAAGATGTCATTGCAATGATGTAAAACATGCAACAATTCTAATAAACGTTCGTAAAGATCATAAAAAAAATTGTTATACCGTTTAACTAGCAATTGTAAATTCTAAAAACTCGAGTTCATATGTGTTGTGGCTACCTACTAAACCTCAATTGAAGTCATCTGAGTATCCCATCTCTTCCAGTTGAGTCCATTCTCCCCAAGTGGATCTGCTAAGGTGGTCCTCTTACTATCTAAAAAATGCTATATAACTAGCTCTATGTACTCCACTCAATCTGCGAAGAGGTCGACCCCGTACTCTGTACAATGGTCCCTCTTTGATCCCCACTATGATGGAGTCCTGAACATACACAACTCCATATATCCATAGCTGTACTGACTATCTTCTGAACTCAACTGTATAAGCTTGATCCTCCAAGGAAGAAACTGAGAGAACATTCACTCTCAGATGAGGAACGTATAGAACATGATGAAAGGATAGAGTCCATTATGACTCTACTCAAATACAACATAAACCTCTCTTCTATCAACTGCTCCTTTTGTGTGGATCCCACATCTTACCAAGCATCTAGTAGCTACTAATATAGGTGGTTGAAATAGATCACACTCCCTTGTCATATGGCATGTGGCACCACTGTCTAGATACCACCCATATTGATAAATATACTCTGAATCCAGGAGTAAGACATACTCATTGAATAATGTGGAGAATAATCCTTGAACAACCTAAAATAATGGAACAATGGATGCCAATTATACTCAATTATACTTATTTGATTGCTGCATAAACAATTTTTTACTGTTGTTTAGTAATCTGAATAATGCTAAAAATATTACAATGCAACAAAACAAAGAATAATTGAGCCACACATAAATTTCCATGCCCCTATTTTAGAGAATAATCTTGTTGTTTTTCTTCTCAATTTCCATGCTCTTGCTCTAGTTTGTATCATTGTGTCTGTCCACACTCTCAGGCAAAAACCCTTCCAATGATGCCACCATGGAGTAAACAATGTTGTTTGCAGTGTTCACCAATTAAGTTTATGTGAAGGAAAACAATAAGTTTTGGTAACTATACATTTTCTCAAATCACACCAAATGTGCCCTTAATATTTCATTCTTACATGAAACATTATATGCATGACATATATATTTAAAACGATTTATTTCGTGCACCCGTAGAAAATTCTCAAAGTGTCCCTGAATGGTCTCGGGCTTCCTGTAAAAAGTAACCATAGAACAAAAACCGTGTCTTTGGTCGCAAATCCATTTATTTCGATGGATTGTGGATGCAGGGTTTCAAGTGGGGAACCCCCGTTACCATGACTCAATTGCATGGAAATGGTCATATTGTACCATCTCTAGAACTAGGGCTTTGCTCAGTGAAGGCCATGCCAATTTTGCACAAGGGGGTCAAATTTGAGCAGAACACTTTGGAGCAACTGTGGCTAGCATGGATACATCCATTATGGATAGATGCATGTGTGGGAGCTAATGGAGCCCGGTTACATTTCTTGGTTTGGGTTTCATTCACATGTAGTAAATTCTCAAGGTGTACCTTAATGGTTGTGAGGTGTTTGGAAAAAATGGCCATAGAACTAAAATCGTGTCTCCAATCACGAAGCTGTTGATTTTGATGAATTCACAATGCCAGGTATTATCTAGGGGACCCTTTGTACCATGACTCAATTTCCCATAAACAATCCTATTGTGTTGTCTCCGGAACTAGGGTTCTTCTCAGTGAAGGCCATGCCAATTTTGAGCAAATGATCCCGCGTGATCATGGCTAGCATGGAGACATTCACAACTACCAAATGCATGTGTGGGAGCCGATGGAACCCAGTTATGTTGTAGACTTTGGGTTTTGTGCCCTCGTAGGAAATTCTCAAAGCGTCCCTGAATGGCCTTGAGGTGCTTGGACAAAATGGCCAGAGAACCAAAATCGTGTCATCGGTCATGAAGCTATTGATTTCAATGGATTCAAGATGTCAATTTTTAGTTGGGGACCCTTAGTACCATGACTTAATTTCCCGGAAACAGTCCAATTGTGTCGTCTTCAAAACCAGGGTTTTGATCACTGAAGTCCATGCCAATTTCGCACAAGGGGGTCAAATTTGAGTCAAACACTCCCACATGATAGATATTATAGAGACATCCACAATGTATAGATGCATGTGTGGGAGATGACAGAACCCATTTACATTTCCCGTTTTGGGTTTCATGCGTGTGTAGCAAATTCTCAAAGTGTACTCGAAAGGCCCCGAGGTGCTTAGCAAAAATGGAAATAGAACAAAAAATGTGTCTCCAGTCGCAAAGCCATTGAATTCAATGGATTAGAGATGTGAGGTTTCAACTAGGGTACCCACACAGTGTGAATCAATTACTCGAAAACAATCCTATTGTTTCGTCTCTATAATTAGGGTTCTGCTCATTGAAGGCCATGCCAATTTTGCACAAGGGGGTCAAATTTGAGCCGAACACTCCTGCATGACCATGGATAGCATGGAGACATACACGATGGCTATATGCATGTGTGGGAGCTAGTTAAACATAGTTATGTTGTCTGGTTTGGGTTTCGTGCCCCTGTAGCAAATTCTCAAAGTGTCCCTGAATGGCCTAAGGGTGCCTGGCGAAAATGGCCATAGAACCAAAACCGTGTCTTCGGTTGTGAATTCGTTGATTCTGATGGATTCAGGATAGTGTATTTAAAATAGGGGTCCCCTCATACCATGAATTAATTTCCCATAAATGATCCTATTGTGTCGTCTCCATAACTAGGGTTTTCCTTAGTGAAGGCCATGCAAATTTTGCATAAGGGGGTCAAATTTGAGTCGAACGCTCTTGCATTATTGTGGCCATTGTGGAGACATCCAAAATGGTAAGATGCATGTGTGGAGTTGATGGAACACAATTACTTTTCCTGGTTCGGATTTCGTACCCTCGTAGAAAATTCTTAAAAGTGTCCATGAATGGCCCCGGGGTTCCTGGAAAAAATGGAAATAGAACCAAAATCGCGTCTCCGGTCATGTAGATGTGAATTATCATGTATTTGGGATGTTGTGTTTCAGCTGGGGGACCCCCAATACCATAAATCGATTTCCAGGAAATGGTCCTATCTCACTGTCTCTAAAATTAAGGTTCTACTTAGTGAATTCCATGCCAATTTTGCACAAGGGTGTCAAATTTGAGCCAAATGCTCCCGCACAACTGTGGACAATGTGGATACATCAAAATGGCTAGATGCGTGTGTGGGAGCTAACAAAACATGGTTAAGTTTCAAGATTTGGGTTTCATACACCCGTAGCAAATTCTCAAAGTGTCCCTTAATGGCCCCAGGGTGGCAGGAAAAAATGGCCACATAAGCAAAACCGTGTCTCCAGTCACAAATTCGTTAATTCCAATGAATTTGGGATGCAAGTTTTCATTTGGGGGACCCCTTGTACTGTGACTCAATTACGTAGAAACGGTCTTATTGTGTCATCTCCGAAACTAGGGTTTTGCTCATTAAAGGCCATGCCGATTTTGCAAAAGGGGGTGAAATTTGAGTTGAGCACACTCATGTGCAACCATGGACAGTGTGAAGATTTCCACAGAGGCTAGATGCATGAGTGGGATCTGATAAAACCCGGTTACATTGATCGGTTTAGGTTTTGTGCACCTGTAGCGAATTCTCAAAGTGTCCCTAAACGGCCCCGAGCTGCCTAGAAAAAATGGACATAGAACCAAAATCAAGTCTTTGGTAGAAAATCCAATGATTCCAATGGATTTAGGATGTCGGGCTTCAAGTAGGGGACCCCCATACCATGAGTCAATTGTCCAAAAATTGTCCTATTGTGTCCTCTTCAAAACAAGGGTCTTTCTTAGTGAATGTTATGACAATTTTGCACAAGGGGGTCAAATTTGAGCCAAATGTTCCTGCGTGACCTTGGCCAGCATGGAGACATCCATAATGGATGGATGCATGTGTGGGAGTTGTCAAAACCTGGTTATGTTTCATGGTTTGGGATTTTTTCCACCATACGAAATTATCAAAGTGTCTCTGAATGGCCCCCACATGCCTAGAAAAAATGGCCATAGAAAAAACCCCATGTCTGTAGTCGTGAAGCCGTTCATTCAAATAGATTTAAGATGTCAGTTTTTAGCTCAGGGACCTCCCTAACATGACTCAATTTCCCAAAAACAGTCCTATTGTGCCATTGTGACATGTGTGTGTATTAACAGAACTTGGTTACGTTGCTCGGATTGGGCTTTGTGTACCCGTAGAAAATCCTCAAATTGTCCTTGAATGGACCTGGGGTGCCAAGAAAAAATGATCACATAACCATAACCATGTCTCTGGTCGCGAAGTCATTGATTCTGATGAATTTGGGATGCTAGGTTTTAGCTGAGGGACCCCTCATACCGTGACTCAATTGATCGATAATAGTCCTATTGTGATTCTATAACTAGGGTTCTACTCAATGAAGGTCATGTCAATTTTACAAAATGGGGTCAAATTTGAGCCAGACTCTCTCGCGCAACCATGGACAATGTGGAGACATCCAAAATGGACAGATGCATGTGTGGGAGCTAACAAAACTTGGTTATGTTTCCCGGTTTGAATTTCGTGCACTCATAGAAAATTCTCAAAGTGTCCTTGAATGGCCCTGGGGTGCCAAACAAAAATGGCCATAACAACAAAATTGTGTCTCCAGTGACAAAGTCATTAATTTTGATAGATTCAAGATGTCGGGTTTTAGTTGGGGGATTCCTGTACCATGACTCAATTTACCAAAAATGGTCCTATTGTGTCGTGTCTGGAACTAGGGTTTTGCTTAGTGAAGGCCATGCCAATTTTTCACAAGGGGGTCAAATTTGAGTCAAATGCTTCTATGCGACCATGGACATCATGGATACATCCAAAATGGATAGATGCATGTGTGGGAGCTGACAGAACCTAGTTACATTTCTTGGTTTAAGTTTTGTGCACTCGTAGAAAATTCTCAAAGTGTCCCTGAATGGGCTCGAGGTGTCAGGAAAAAATGGCCATATAACCATAATCGTGTCTTTGGTTGCAAAGCCATCAATTCTGATGATTGAGGATGTGTGGTTTCAACTGGGGACCCCCATACCATGACTCAATTTCTCGAAAAAGATCCTATTGTGTCATCTCAAAACCATGGTTCTGCTTAGTGAAGACCATGCCAATTTTCCACAAGGTGGTAAAATTTGATTTGAACGCTCACGCGTGACCATGGCTAGCATGGAGACATCCACACTGGTTAGATACATGTGTTGGAGCTTATGAAACTAGGTTTCGTGCCCCTGTGGAAAATTCTTAAAGTGTCTCTTAATGGCCTCGGGGTTCATGGAAAAAATGGCTATAAAACAAAAATCGTGTCTTTGTTCGCAAAACTATCGATTTCGATGGTTTCGAGATGCCTAGTTTTAGTTGGGGGACACCGTACCATGAATCAATTGCCTAGAAATGTTCCTATTGTGTTGTCTCTGGAACTAAGTTCTGTTATATGAAGGCCATGCCAATTTTGCACAAGGGGGCAAATTTATGATGAACACTCCCGTGCGACCTTGGAAAATGTGGAGACATCCAAAATTTCCATATGCATGTGTGGAAGCTGACAGAATATGGTTATGTTTCCTGGTTTGGGTTTCATGCACCCATAGCAAATTCTTAAAGTGTCCCTGAATTGCCTTGGGGTTCTCGAAAATAATGGCCATAGAACAAAATTCGTGTCTCCAATCTTGAAGTTGTTGATTTTGATGGATTCAAGATGTTGGGTTTCAACTAGGGGACCCCTTGTAGCATGACTAAATTTCCTGGTAATGGTCATATTGTGTTGTCTATGAAACTAGGGTTCTGCTTAGTGAAGGCCATGCTAGTTTTCCACAAGGGGGTCAAATTTGAGCCGAATGCTCTTGCACGCTATGGACAACGTGGAGACATCCACAAAGAATAGATTCATGTTTGGGAGATGACAGAACCCAATTACATTTCCCGGTATGGGTTTCATTCCCCTGTAGAAAATTCTCAAATTGTCCTTGAATGACCCTGGGGTGCTAGACAAAAATGGCCATAGAATCAAAATTATGTCTCCAGTCATGAAGCCATTGATTCTGAAGGATTTAGGATTCTAGGTTTCAGCCGGGGGACCCCCCGTACTATGAATCAATTGTCCAGGAATGGTCCTATTGTGTCATTTTGGGAACTAGGGATCAATTGATAAGTTGACCTTTCTTGACTATCCTTAATCAAACTAATAAGTACAAAAATTTGCAATGAGGGTGTTTCTAAAGCCAATGGGACTTATCCAACCTTGAAATATTGGTAGCCTCTTAGCGACACTGTTGTTCAGGAAAACAAACCCTTATAACCTAGTGTCTCTAGGGTTACCAATGTACTAAATTAACTTGATAAGTTGATTCTTCTTCAATTGATAAGTTGACCCTTCTTGACTATCCTTAATCAAACTAATAAGTACAAAAATTTGCAAAGAGGGTGTTTCTAAAGACAATGGGACTTGTCCAACCTTGAAAATATTGGTAGCCTCTTAGCTACATTGTTGTTTAGGAAAACAAACCCTTATAACCTAGTGTATCTGGGGTTACCAATGTACTAAATTAACTTGTAGGGAATCTACCATTTCAGAATTTGAAATAGAAATAGGAAGAAATTAGGCATACCTTATTTATGACGGTCGATCCTAGCTTTTCTTCTTCTCTTCAAATTGCTTCCACAGATTCCAGGGGATCTCCAACACTTGCAAAGAGAAATAACTTTCCCACAATATCTTATATATTATATGAGTGGTTAATGAAATAACAAAACAATTCAGAAATCACAATATATAAGAGTGCAAAGACTAAACATTATAAGAAAGAATCTCTTTATTGATAAACAAGTGAGGTGAGATTACAACCCAACATCTGAGACAAGTGCTCCTCTGCTAGCCAAGGACACCGAGTTATGCTGCTCCAAGATATCTAAAGGCAAACCACCATCATAACTTTGCTCTATAATTCATGATTCATTAGCCTCAACCCCTACCCTCTATTTATACATGAGGAAAGAGAGAGGTTACGAAGGTTGAGAAGGTTGGGGAAGTTGGGATAGTTATGATTAAGGGCCCAATTGTCCTTGACTAATTGTGTTTATATTTTTTAATATTGGATTAAGGCATACGCAACTATCAATATTGGCAGGTTGTGTATGATACATGGATTTCATAAAGGCAACCCGCAGATTTCCACCTTCATCATATATACGCGAGATGCAATGTCAATACTCACGAATGATACATGGATTGAAATGGTAATAGTCATGTATTCACCTCAATGGCCATACAAAAAATAGGCCAGGCTGGTAGGAGGATGATGCATCAATGGTCATGCCCATCTATAGTGTTTTAGCTACTTTTATCCATTTTGTCCTTTTGTGTACCGACACATTGGGTGTCAGTACTCGGACGGAGAAGTGCTATTTTACATGATAATAGATGCCCCCTAATGTGCGAGGTCAGAGGGAAGAGATGGCTGAAATACATTACAATCTTTAATTTTGGAGAACTCAATTACCAAGGTAGCATGGAGGTACCTGAAACAAATACATATCAAAGTCATATACAAAATCATATCTGAGGATGCCATGTTCAATAAAGCGGAACACTAGCTCCTTTACAAAATTAGATTACATCATATGATACGGGTAACAAGACCACGTATATTACAAAGGTTGATCAAAGACACAATATACAATGATGAGTCTTTAAAATCTACAAGCAATGTTGTTGAACATAACACAATATTGCGCAACTTAGGTTATAGAGGTGAACCTCAGGTCTTCGTTCAAATCCAAAGGAACCAGTACAATCCCTACCATATGAATAGATGTGTTGAAGTTGAACATGGAAGGAGTTCAATAGAATGTTAGTAAATGAGTGATGTTGACAACTGAAGCAAAGGAGTTCACCAATAATGGTAGTGAATCCTAAGGTACCATCGTCAAAACTCTAGGTCTTCGTCTTCAAGAAATGATGACAAGAAACTGTGATGTGAGGAGGAAGGCAATGAATGCTTCAACATATCACAAGAGTGACTAGGAAACTGGATGCGGGAAGATAGACACAAGTAATTCTCAGAGAGGATAATGATGGGAATCAGGATAATAATCAGATGAAAGTAGAGATCCTTGAACAATGAGCATGGCACAGAGATGACCCAAGGCATCTTTTGACTTACAAATATGACAACTACACTTATCTGTCATGTAGGAGACATGATTAGATTCCCCATGTATAAAGGACAAGTGGAGGAGTAAAAAATCGAAGTAATAGTTGAGTTGGAAGTGTAAATTGAAACATGAGTATTGGAAAGTTCAGAGAATGCTTTGTTCAAGGATGACATGCTGCATCTATTTATAACACAAAGAGAGTAATTCTTCCTTATCTTTCCTGTTAAATTTTAATGATTCTAGGGAAGTCAAATCGAGTCTCTCTTCATTTTTTACAAGCTTGAAGAGGGGAGAGAATAATGCTTGATATTCACTGATTCCTGGATTTTACGAGCCCAAACTAGTACATGCTCGCTGGTGTTTTCATATTTTAAGAGTATATGAAAACTCCAAAGAAGAATCTAGGGGGGTGCTTTTTCGTACAATTTAGTCTCCTGAGGCCGAAAAAGTATAAAACAATCCACAGAAGAACTCTCTTAGCTCCCGGAGGACTAAGGTATACATTTTTTCAAACTTAGTAAACAAGGTCCGAAAAATGGGTAAACTAATACTAGATCGACGCACCTTCAGAAGTGGCAGATATCATAAGTTTAACGAGTGTGAAGGAAGGCAATATCACTCGGAAAGATCCATTTGATTACGAGAAATGGGGCTTACAACAATAAACTCGATGCTTTGTTCTTTAGGTTTTGTGAGCATGACAAAGACATAAAGTACGCTCGAAATCTTTTTCATGTTTAGGTCTAGAGCATGAACAAGAGAAAACTAAGCTCATATCGGGTGTTCCTTTTCCGTAAGTTTAGTCCCTCACGTCCGGAAAAGAGATAAACCTATGATTGAACATACTCTTCTCAATTCTGCAGAAATGAGAGTATTCCTTTTTCCTAAATAATCCACAAGGTCGGAAAAAGGGGTAAACTTATACCTAAGTGGATGATTGTTCAATTATTCTTAACGAGTCTGAATGAACAAGTTTACTCGACAATCCAGTCTATTTTGAGGAGTCATACCAGGGCCTAAAGAAAACTCCATAAGTGCGAGCAACCTTATAAACATGGATAGCTCGTAAAAATATGCAAAATGAGGCTCATTTTGTCATGAAAAACAACTAAGAAGGCTCCCACAAACCTAACATAACTGCGGCATGGGTACCAAAAAGAAGATAAAGTGTTCTAAACTAGGGTACCCATGAGAAGGAGGCCCTATCCACGGAGGAACAATTGATGTATACGAGGTAAAAGTGGTTTGACACCATAGTCCATGGATGAAAAATGATCCTAGGGTTTAATGACAGATAAGGTATAAGTGAAATGTTAGCAATAATGACCAACTCCTACCCTATATGTGACAAAAACATATTTTTAATGATCCTGGACCTGTTGCAGTTAGCAAAAAAGCCATGGTATTAGTCCATACATTAAAAATTTATTTTAAACTTTAGGCAATGGGTCAAAAATTTGAAATTTTTTCTATAAATAGTTCAAAAAACAAAAATAGACATACCATTTGGAAAATTACTAAACTTGGAAAGTTTTTACCTCTCAACTTCAGTTGATCACCGAGGACAAACCGCTGGACCGAATCCAATTTCGCAAGTTGCAGGTTGGTTATCTCTCCTTTCTCCTTCTCTCTATTCTTTCAATTTTTCATTTTAGTTAAAACATTTATAGTTTTGTGACAGCCCTAGGAAGCTTACACATCATACACAGGTTTGCGTTATAGCAGTCACGTATATGCGATTTATACATGATTTGTTCCACAACAACCCACGTATGACCCGCGATGTGCTGAAAGCACAATCACGTATGCTACACGACTTAAAAATTAAAAAATGGCCAAAATCAAAAGAAACTGATGGGTTGTAATGGTTGAAAGTGGTCATTGGGCATGTACAAAATGGTTTTAGAGTGGAGGGAGAGAGAGCATGAGGATATGGATTGAGAGGAAATGCAGGACGCCCTAAATTTGTATGAATTGCAACAATGTGGCTTGTTGAAATTCTTCTGTACTTCCAACATGAGGGCCAATGTTCGACTGTTAGAGACTCTTGTCGGTTATTGGGACCATGACCTTGGTGTTTTTGATCTACAAGGAGAGATATTGGAAATTACAGTAGAAGACATGTATTTCATTACCGATATTTCCCGTAGAGGCATGCCAGTAAACCTTGAGGGAACTGGTAGGGGTGGTAATCCTATGAGTGTACATGATTACATTGATACCTA
The DNA here is from genome assembly GCA_001517045.1 of Pseudotsuga menziesii. NCBI lineage: Eukaryota > Viridiplantae > Streptophyta > Pinopsida > Pinales > Pinaceae > Pseudotsuga > Pseudotsuga menziesii. The sequence continues at coordinate 76,413 of LPNX011091613.1, read as the reverse complement.
CTGTCCACCAGGTAGATAGAAAAAGGGGACATGTGTCCCAATTTCACACAAAACAATCTTCCCTTTACAGGTGATGGTAAGCTTGGTGTCAAGGATCGCTGGTTCTTATTCATTACATTTGGCCACTCGGACTCATATGCGAATTGCGGTGGGATGCATGCAAGGTACAGTGTCTGATTGGTGCTCGGGTATGATCCTAATCATGAAAAAGCAACTCTCTGATTACAAGAGGGGACGAAGGAAGAACTTCATTTATGCAAGCATTTTGGTGTCATTCTTCTTCAAGAGAGTTCCTGCTCTCATCCCTACAGTACCATTTACACCACTTTCTCCCGGCCATCCTAGACTTACTAGATGGGGAGAGATATTTCTCCATCAAGGTGGCGGAGGTGGGGTCTAAAGTGGGTATGATGACGATTTCTATCTTTGGTGGGACATGAAAGTTCCTACTCTCGAACAATTCCCATATGCCGTATTAGACTTCCGAGGAGACAATGAACTCATCCTCCTGCTAGGGGAGGCATGGGGAGAGATAGGTGTATTTGATCTTTTTAAATTATTTGATTTTTATGAATTTTATTCATAAGGTTATATATACATATGCATATGAGCTTGACCATTTTTAAACATTTTATGTGCAGTTATTGGACCTGTATGCCCTGATGGGAATCCTAGAACATTTGTGTGGCTCATACCAGGTGGGAATGAGAGCATGCTACAGGTTATCGAGGGGAAGCTGGCCAGGATGACCTAAGGTGTCCCTACGTTGTGGATAGAGAGGATCCCGATTATCATGCATGAGTTTGTAGTGGGGGTTCCATCGACCTGAATACGCCTTCTTAGAAGGGTATCCAGGGTTGTTCTTCATTATAGGGAGGTTGCAGAGGCAGCCGCAGCCGAGGAGACTGAGGAACAAGTCTAGATTTAGACATATATGGATGATGATCCTATTTTTTGTATATTGATACCGTTATGACAAGCTCTATGGATCAAAAACTCGATATATGTATGGACACACACACACACACACACACACACACACACACACACACACACACACACACACATATATATTTGGTTATTTACAAGTGTTTCGAATGCTTATGTTATATTTATTTTACAAAGTGTGTGTTAAGTGCCAGTCTAATATGTAATTCACATAAGCATGAGTAATTGTATTTTCATTTCTTGAAATATGATTAAATGAAATGTATTGAAAGTTTCTTTCAAGTAATCTTACACGCAAAAAATGATGTAGCAAAGTAGGGTTTCATACCTGATAATCTGCATTGAGTTGGGAAACCACGAATTGAGAGTCAAGTTTGGCGTCCAAATGAGTAATGCCACGTAGTGTAGCATCCCATAACAACTCAATAACCACCCTATACTCAACCACATTATTAGTAGCAGGACCTAAGCAAGTGCCACCTGAGGAAACTAGCTGTCCCGAGGGTGAATAGATAACCTAAGCAGCTGAAGCCAAGTTACAAGTATGGCAGATAACACCATCCAAAAAACCTATGAACCACTCAACGGACATCTGTAACAACCAACAGACTGCATAAGAAATTCTAACCAGCTAACTATTGTACATAAAAATACGTACAATAAAATACAAGAACAAGCACCATGCCTAAGCATAGTACTTATTCAGGTAGAGCCCATTTCTAGGCTCTGGAAACTTATTTCCATCATAATCAGTCAGTTCATACTCTCCCTTTTTCAAAACCTTTGACACGACGTAGGGACCTAACCACATAGACTTGAATTTCCTTGCCCCCAAGGCCTCTTTGTCTTGATCGCAGAGCAATACAAGTTCCCCTTCAGAGAAAACTCTTGTCTTAACTGCTTTGTCGTATTGGTTCTTTACCCTTTTCTTGTGAGCCTCGTTTGTAGTCAACGTATTTTTGGGTCATTCATCCAAATTTTCTAAATGAATCAAATGTTATTCTAGTTCCGTAGTGTCAGGAAGTACATGAATATCTATCTTAAGAGATGGAATTTCACATTCGACTAGCGTGACTGCTTCCACCCTGTGAATGAGCTGGAAAGGTGAAAACCCAGTAGCAGTCTTGACATTAGTCCGGTACACCCAAAGTACAGGATATAGCATGATGTGCCAATTTGACCAGCTTGCGTTAATTGTAGGCTTTAGAATGGTTTTCAAGGTTTTGTTAACTGCCTCTACTTTTCCATTCGCTTGAGGGTAGAAGGAAGATGAATGATCTTTTCTAAACCCTGGCATAGTAGTCAGCTCAGTCATCATACTATTATGAAAGTGACTGTTATATCCAAATACTATCACCACCATGTGATAAGATCCTTAACTTCCATGTTTGCCCTTAATCCCAGCACTTAGAGTGGAAACCTACCATGTTTGTCAATTCTACATGAAAAAACTCAACACCACGCTGTCCTTGTGGCCCATGAGTGGTACCTTGCTCACACCACCTGTATCCTGTTTTCCATAAGCGGTGCCACCGCCTATGGTCTTTGGTCCATAAGCTTTTCTTATCTAAACCACTCTGTCCTAAGAGAATAAAATTGGTACCCTAGGTAAAATGGGGAAAAGAGAAGTTTCTCGAGGCTTCTAGATCATGAGCCTTGTGTCCTCCCTTATCCCTATCATTGTGGGTCAGTTGAGCTCGAGATCCCCCACCATAGGATCTTGGAGCCACCTTATCCACAAATCTCTCAACTATCCCTATCCATTGAGCCTTATAAATACAAGCTCAAGTCCATAGTTTAGGGGAGAACTATAGAGGTATTGTTATGGTGTTAGATTGACCACTTAGCCCAAGCCATTGGAGAGCATAGAGAGCAAAGTTGGAGCTTATGGGGATGGGGTGTTCGTTTCGTGGAGATGCTTGTCGACACTAAGGAAATGGTTGTAAGCTTCTCCATACATATTTAATGCAAAGCTGATTTCCGTCCCACATTACCATTGTTTTGATTTCGCATGTACATGTTGTTAGATTCCTTAGTCACTAACATGGATAAGTAGATGATTTTCTGGTAGCTTTGATGTGTTTGCATGTTTGATCTGTTCGCAGGTACATAGGTTCACTATCAAAGCAACATTCCAGGTGTCTACGACGTTCAGGGAAGTTCTTCATCCTTTGTCGTGCACTCATTTGTTCTGGATCTGAACCATTCAGACCAAAGGAACAACTTCTGTCCACAGAAGGTGAAGTATTACTGGTTACAAATCTGGAGACTCCACCGGGGAGCAGTGCATATATCAGTTGATTTGATCTTCCTCAGTTCTTGAACTCTTGTTCGAATCCAGGCTCCATCTCCAACTCTCTTCAGTTAGATCTGCTATCTGACTCAATGAATTTTGGTTTGAAACTTTCAGATATGTTCAGATATGAATTATTTCGACTTTTTATGCTCTTTGTTACTGTCAATCCATCAATTTTTGCCTTGACCTGATCAATTTCTAACTTGATCTTGCGTTCTCCTTTGTGTTTTGGATGTATTCAGGGAACCACTCTTATGCTGTTGGCGAGAAGCGGTGCCACCGCCTGAACCCTGTTAGTAGCATGCAGTGCCACCGCCTGAGTCCTGTTATCCAGAAGCGGTGCTGGTCCAGAACCGCTCTGTCAAGACCCCTCCAGCGCGGTGCCAGGTAGGCCTTGTTCCAAAACCACTTTTTTCTCATTTTTTGGCAAAAATTTGAGTGTGTTTGCTTTCAGCCTTGCACTGTCAGGCTTGTGTGTTAGAATATGAATGGTTATGGTTTGAAATTTTGTGGTAAAAGATTGGTTTGATTGAAGAATTCAAAAGCTAGACTAGGCTTGTTGATTGTCCACTTCCTTCTGTGCTTGTTGGTTGTGATTGTGAAAGGATTTCTTTTTTGAAAGCTTAGGTGGTAGTGAGATCTCTTTTCATTTCTATTATATAGACTGAAAGAAGAACATTTGATTAGCATATTGATTTCATTTTTTGTTTTCATAGAGGACTTCTTTTTGCTTGTTTAAAAAGAATTTTTTTACTGAGATTAGGTCATTATCATCATTGAGCATGAGACATTGGATCTCTGATTGGCCTCACAAGCTTTCAGGTTCTCTATGTTCTTTTGTCTCTTTTGGCATTACTACTATCTCATCAAAATAAAAAATATTGTAGTTTTAAGTTCGATCTATCTATGCTTTGCGAAAAATCGAAAAATAGAGTGCATATGCATATAGTGTGCTTCTTGTTTTTCTTTTAGGAAAAGAGTCTCTTCCCCTTTTGATTGCTTTCAGAAAAGAGAAATGAGTTTGGAAAGTGTTGCTTGTCTTTGATTTTGATTTGTTCAAGATTGTTTTTTGGAATTTTTTGGTTTTAAAACAAAAGAAAATACTCTTTTTCCCTCCCGTAGGTAGGCATACCACGAACGGTAAAGTGAAATATTTGCATATGCATACTGCATGGTTTTACTTTTTTTGTCAAAATTCCATGCATTCACCTACCCGTCCACTTTAAAATTAACGGTAGTTATAGGTTAAAATTTACATAGCAGTTTGAGTGATAGGTTAGAGACGTGTTCAGGCATCGTTAAGCGTAGGAGTTGTCATTACTTGTCCGCATTACATCCCGAGACTCGCACGGCTCTTCCACGTACCGTCGGTATATCGAACGAACTTTCACGTACCCTTGAGGTATATAGAAAGGTACTTCACATACTCGATTGTATATCAGAAGGCCCCTTGTGTACGGTTATGCATTAGACAACACTACTACTGATTTGAGCTCCCACGTACCTTGCGTATATTGGGAGACCCCACTAGAATACCTTATCCATCTGAGAAAATCCCTTTGGCCGTCTTGCTTGGAGCCATACACCGAAAATAACATTCAGGGAGATTACTACGCACGTACCCTTGAGGTATATCGCGAGAGGCACCTTCTTGACAATCTTGGTGAGAGACCTGACTATCTGAACTCCTCCTGTCATTTAAGTTTGCTTGTTTGGCCTATAGCTTGAGTAGGGAAATTTTTGGTGTGTTTTCTAGTTTTTGAGACCCTAGGTTAGATAGGAGCTATAAAAACTGGCTGAGCTAAGACAATCCAGAAGAGTATGGGGCTTGCCACCCGATTTTATTCCTGTTTCAGGAGAAAATCCAATGGAAGCTATCGACCAAGGAGCTGCTACCACCTCCCAAGTGGGAGATAATGTGGTTGTAGAAAGCGGAGTACCATATCCTTCACACTCATCTCCCTTGGTCCAACAACCTTCTCAGGGTAATACTTCATTCCATTCTCCCACAGAAGGTCATGTTGATGATACTACCCATCCAGATTATGGTCCTAATGCTCCATTTTGGGATACCTCTATAGGACAAGCCATTACCTCATTTGGCACCCATTTAAACTTTTCTGAAGAAGTTTCTCCAGATGAAGAAGAACGTAGACAATACCAGGAAACTATTCTCCGTGCACAGGAGATTGAAAAGAAAATAGATGACATATTGGGCACACCACCATCACATTCCACAACTGTTCCTGTGTGATATCGTTCACTTGTCGATTCTATGAGATCCATTGAACCGATTATAGATCGCACAGTGACTCCACACAACCCAGGTCAAACTAGGAACCACACCACCTCCCATATTATGTCTGTTCCCAATCCTCCCAGGTCTTCCGCACCTAGGGCTCAACATTCAATTCCTGTTTCGTCATTACCTTCTAGTGCCAGGGGGAAACCCTCGGCACGACCTACGTTATTTGGCACCAGAATTGTACCTAGTCAAGGGCTGACCTCTAGTATAGAGCAATATACAGTTTATGTCCCTCCCACCCACTCTAATGTGGTTAACCCCCATCTAGTTCAGGTCAGCCCTTGGCAGCACAACCTGTAACCAATCAAACCTCTTAGGGTTATGGTTATACAACAAATCAAATACCTATAGGAAACATTCATTATCCACCCAACCCTACAGGAATGCCTTATGCTGGAATCCCATATCCTAGTAATACTTTCACGCCACGGGGGCAACCTAATTGGTCCTATATGCTAGGTACGGGGGGGGGGGGGGATACCTATTCATACTACGGGAGGTGCTGGAGGACTGCCTTATGGAGGTCCTCCCCCTTGGGGGCCTAATGGTCTTGGAGGGCCCGCTGGCTTTCCCCCTTATGGTCCTAATGGTCTTGGTGGTCCTGGGGGGCCTGGTGGTTTTCCTCCTAATGGCCTTGGAGGGTCTGGTGGCCCTCCTCCTAGTGGTTTCAGAGGCACCTCCTAGAGGTCTTGGAAGGCCTGGTGGTCCTGGTGGTCCCAATGGTCCTCCTCCCAGAGGCCTTGGTGGTCCTAACAGTCAAAATACCATAAATCAACCCCCTGCGGGTGGATTTTTTGGTAGTTCTTCGTCACAACAACCTGTCTATTAGTCTACTTACGATCCTACTGGTAATTATATGCCATATCAATATTACCAGTATGTGCAACCTAATCATCAGTTAGCTTTCCTAGCAACTTTGGACTTGCCTGATTTGTCCAAGTTGATTAATGACCCCATTCGACATAACCCTTCGTGGCCTCCCATTCCGGTAAAATTACCATCGAACATTCCAAAGTTTGATGGGAAGCAGGGGGACGATCTGAAAAACTAGGTCATGACATTCCATCTGTGGTGTTCTTCAAACTCCCTTATGGATGATTTAGTTCGTTTAAGACTCTTTCAGCGAACTTTGACCGGTACAGCTGCGAAATGGTATATTGAACTTCCGCAACATTCGTTTGTGGATTTTGTCTCATTGGAAACTGTATTTATTACGCACTTTCAGCTTCCTATTCATTATGAAATTGGTACTGATCTATTAACTTCACTATGAAATAACACCTCCACCCACATATCCGATCATATCCATGAGTGGAGAAGGCGAAAAAGACTTATTAAGGCTCCTATTCCGGATCAGTTATTAGCTGATTGGTTTACTAAATATTTGTTGCCTCTGATTGCCTAAGATATGGCTATGGGTGGTGCCATTACTGAAGAGCAAGCCATTAGTCGAGCTGAGTATCTAGACTTGGTATATTCCCAATTTGGATCTTTGTATGATTTGATTCCTCAAGCTCCTCGCCCAAGCACCGATCTTGCAAAGCCACCAACAGAAGTCCCTGTTGATGGGATTGTTGGTTCAATCTAGTCCCCGTCAGCAGCAAAAATTTCCAAGCAACCCCAGACTACCATCCCTACTCCTTCGACTCCCAAGGTTTTTGCCGAGGTCAATTCTATTCAGAGTATTCAAACCTCCAACAATAAGAAAAAGAAAGGTAAAAGTAAAAACAAAAAACCTGGAAACCAACAGGAGAATCCAAAACCAACCATCAATGATAATGATAAAGGGAAAAGAAAAGCAAAATATCCATGTTTGTTATGCAGAGGTGACCATTTCACAAAGGAGTGTACCTGCTGGGACGAAATCACCCAATTTTTGAAAACAAATCCCGCACCCGCAGTTCTCACGGATCCTTTTCCCTCTCAACAACAACTGATAGACCACATGTCTAATAAGGGAAACTCTAGTTCGTCAGAGGAAATATGCATGATGTCCTTGGATACCATTAGTTTGCAAACTCGAAGTGAGAGTTATGACAAACCCGCAGACAAGAAAGAAGACCATTCTTCTTCAGGAAAAGCTCCCTCTACTGGTTCTCTTGACTCCTCATCTATTGTCCCCCTAACCATCGAGAAGCCTACTCTCGATATGATTTTGCGTCCACCCAAGAGTACTCTTAGGAAGGGTGTGTTTAACCCTAACACCCGAGCTGCCCAAATTTATAATGTAGTTGAAGATCTCGCTCAGGCACCATGTGCAATGTCTACCTTGGAAGTGCTCCAAAGTTGTCCTACACAACGCAAAAACCTGTTAACTGCGTTAGGAGCTTTAGACCCAGACAATACTAATTTGATTCATTTCAATGTCGAGAACTATAAGTCTAGACTACCTCACAAACTTGATTTCCAAATCATCACAAAAGTAGTCGGAAAGAAAGTCTTTAGGACTATCTTAGACGAAGGAGCTTCAACTTCGGTTTTGTCCTTGTCTTGTTGGAAAGCTATCGGATCTCCCGAGCTTTTAACATCACCTACAACTCTGAAAGCCTTTGATGGACGAGGCTTCCAGCCCCACGGTCTCATATCGGCCCTTGCAGTCGAGCTCGGGGGCAAAACTGTTTCTATTCAAGTAGAAATAGTGGACGCCCTGTTAGATTACAACCTCCTTCTAGGAAGAAATTGGTTTTACGCCATGACTGCTGTTGCTTTGACAGTATTCCAAACAGTCCAATTTCCACATCTAGGGAGAATTGTTACCATAGATCAGCTTGATTTTTGTATGCCAGATGTTACTACCACTACAGCTAATAACATCCCTATGTTAGGTCAGTCCCCTCCTCCTTACCAGTCGATTGGCGTAGGCATGTTGAAGGATTTATCCCTTATGGGGATTTTTTCCTCCACTCCTCCTAACACAGACACAATGGCTATAAATATGATTGCTTCATTTTATTATGAGCCCAAGGGAAAACAAATTGTTGAGTCCACCTAGTTGAGTCCGCATGAAGAAATGTACAACATCATTAAAACCCTTTCCGATGATCACACTGATGAGCTTCATCTAATGGCTTCAGATCCTTACCACCTGCCTTATTGGTTAGAACCATCTCTTCCTATTCTGGATTATCTCTCTGAGACTTTTCCTTCTGACGAGTCCATTATGGAGATCATGAATACGAATGAGTCCATTTGGGAGGATCACGATCATAGATCCTCGTTCCTCCCCAACACCAGTACGGTTGACCATGACTTTGCATCCTTGTTTTCCACTGATATTGTCAACACACCTCAAAGTCCTATATTATTGCAAGACACATATTTTGAAGGAATCCTTTGCAACATTACTCAGACAAATTCAATTGACATGTCAGCTAAGCTTGGTACCATCGAGCATGTTCATGTTGGGCAAAACTGCTCGACAGACGAATCTAAAGCATACAAGGCACTTTTCAAAGAATTCCGCGATATTTTTGCCTGGTCCTATGAAAAAATGTTGGGGATAGACCCATCCATTGTGGTCCATGAAATTAAAACCTATCCCACGGCTAAACCTATCAGGGAAAAACTACGGCAAGTCCATCCACGAAAGGCCGCAGCTATTAAAGTTGAGATAGAGAAACTTCTCAAAGCTGGGTTTATTTATCTCGTACCCCTAACAGAATGGGTATCGAACATTGTCCCTGTCAATAAAAAGAAGGGCACCATTAGAGTCTATATCGATTTTAGAGATTTGAATAAAGCTTGTCCCAAGGACAACTTTCCTACTCCACATATTGATCAGAGTATTGACAACTGTGCTGGAAGTGTCATCTTCTCATTCATGGATGGCTTTTTTTGTGTATAATCAGATTGAGATATTACCCACCGATCAGCACAAGACGACATTCATTTGCTCATGGGGAACCTTTGCATATAGGAAGTTATCGTTTGGCTTAAAAAATGCTGGAGCCACCTTCTAGTGTGCGATGTCCAATGCGTTTCACGATATTAAACATATTATTGAACTGTACCTTGACAACCTCCCTGCTCATTCATAGCGACGGGAGGACCACCTTGGTCATCTTAGAGATATTTTCCTGAGATGCCGTCGTTGTAATATACGACTCAATTTGCATAAATGTGTTTTCTGCGTTGAGACAGGATGCATGTTAGGTTTTGTGGTCTCTAAGGATGGCATCTAGATAGACCCTTTGAAAATTGATGCCATTTTAGCTCTACCAGCCCCAACCAATCTTCTCAAACTCCAAAGTTTGCAAGGGAAGGCAAACTTCCTCCGCCATTTCGTGTGCAATTTTGTAGAGAAAATGCACGGTCATATGCATCTCCTTAAGAAGGACACTTCGTTATTTTGGGATGACCAAGCCCAACACACCTTTGATAATCTCAAACACGCTCTGACTCATTCACCCGTGATACATCCCCTAGATTATTCAAAGGACTTTCTCTTATATATTGTTGCCTCCACTACTACCATCGCTATGGTTTTGGTGCAGGAAAATCCCAACAGTCAGGAGCACGTGATTTACTATGCTAGTAAGTATCTTATGGATTTTGAAACCCGATATGCATGCATGGAGAAGTTAGCATTGGCCATGGTCATTGCTGTACAAAAATTTCATCACTACATTTTGCTCTGCACAACCACTATATTGGCAGACCAGAACTCTATGTATTACATCCTGACTCGTCAGGTGCTCAGGGGCAAGTACTCCCGATGGATAGTCATACTACAGGAGTTTGATCTGGAATTTGCCAAAGCCACATCAAAGAAATCCTTGGTCTTTGCCGAGCTCATGTGTGATCTTCCCTGTGCTTCAATGGAATCTGATCCTAATGATTCATTTCCGGATGAATTCTTGTTCCTGATAAGCACTACTGATCCATGGTATGGATATTTTCTTATTTATCTCCAAACACAAAGATTTCAGCCAAATATATCTCATGACGATCGCCGCCGTATCTGTCACCACACGAAATACTACCTCATCCTGAATGATACTTTGTATAGACATGGGATTGATTCTATTCTACGACGATGCCTCACCCATGAGGAAGCTGAACATGTGTTGAATGATTGCCACTCTGGAGCATGTGGCAGTCATTTATTTGGGATGGCTACAACCCATAAAATCCTTCGCACTGGCTATTTCTGGCCTTCATTCTTTAAAGACTATCACGAGGCTGTTAAGAAATGCCCACCTTGTCAACATTTTTATCCCAAAAAGCGCACTGATCCTGCTCCGTTACACCCCGTCATTGCCGTTGGCCCATTTTCCAAATGGGGGTTTGATTATATGCATTGTAAGCCTACCTCAGCCGAGGGGGATGGTTACATCATCGTAGCCATTGACTATTTTACAAAGTGGGATGAGGCCATGCCTACATATGTGGAAGATGGTAAGACTGCTGCTCTCTTCCTGTTCAATCATGTCATAACTAGATTCGGAGTCCTGCAGTCCATAGTTACTGATCACGGATCACATTTCCGTAATCAAATGATGAAGGAACTAAGTGCCAAGCTAGGTTTTCACCATGAAAAATCTATGCCATATTATCCGCAAGCTAATGGTCAGGTAGAGGCCATTAACAAAGTTTTGAAAACTATGCTTCGTCGGATGGTTGGAGATCATAAATCCAACTGGCACCATATCCTTTTCTCCACTCTTTGGGCTTACAGGACTTCAGTGACACTATTGGTTTCACACCATTCCAATTTGTCTATGGACTCAAAGATGTCTTACCGATTCAATGTTAGATTCCATCCTTGAAAATTGTCGTTGAACTTCTCCCAGACACTTCCATAGAGGAAGAGAGATTTTCGTACTTGAACAACCTTGATGAAACTAGGAGAGATGCTGCCTTAGCTAATGAGGTACATAAGAAACGCGTCAAGGTGCAGTATGATAAATCCGTCCAACCTCGTGCCTTTAACGAGGGTGACCTAGTTTTGGCTTATGACCATAGATATGACAAACTATTGAAATGAAAGCTCGAGTCCATGTGGTACGGTCCTTTCGTCATTTCTAAAGTTTTAGAGAAAGGGGCCTACGAGCTCATTGACTACGATGGAATCTCTTTAGGGAAACCTCACAATGGGTTGTACCTAAAGAAGTACTATGCCTATATCTCTCTTGGGTAGTATCTTGTATATATGTATATTGCTTGACTTTTAGTGTGCTTTGAGTATTTTCAATATGGTTTTGAGTTTAGTGTCCGTATCTGTTTATACCATGTTTTGGTCGTGTAGAGCAAATGGCTTTCTACAGCTTCGCTGATGGTGCTTGCTGCCACACCTTGAATCTTACCTTAGTTGCTTGGGTTCTCTATTACCCAGCTGATGATTTGGTCAGTTCAGGAGCGGTTTGTATTGGTCCCTCTACCAACAACATCGCCGAGTATCGAGTAGTCGTAGGTCTTCTGACTGAAGTTGCCTCCCAAGATGTTCACAATTTAGTACTCTTGATGGACTCACAACTCATGGTTTGTCATCTAAACCATGTTTATACCATTAGGAACCATGTGCTTCTTCGCCTCTTCCGGAGGGTACGCTTGTTAGATAGGTCATTTGAAACTATCACCTATAGGCATATCCCTAGGTAACATAATGTAGTTTCTAACTCATTAGCTAATTACATCCTAGATTGGCATATTGCCCATTCATGACATTAAAATCAAACATGGTTCATTGTAAATAAACAATTAAAGACACATAAAACTCATGTAAAATACATTCACCATTTGAGACATATAAACACCAGGTAAAAGTCTGCATCTCTCTCTCTCTCTCTCTCTATATATATATATATATACAAAAAATAGGTCACGAGACCCCATCTGAAGCACGCAGGCTTTCATGGAAAATTACCATACAAAATCCTGAAGCTATAAGCTTTCAGTGGATACATCATGCATACATCGTCTAGTGATGCTCGTGGTAGCACATCACTGCTCTGGCTACTCTATGTAGCAGTCTGCTAAACCGACCCTGTACTCCCACTGTAGGTCTCTAATACCTCAGAGGGAGGTCATCAATGGAAGCGTCAGGGATGTCTAAGGTCAACCTCTCCAGGTTTTCCTCTAACTCCCTGGTCACATCATCACCCTGCAGTACGAAACGGGCTTCGGCTCGTCTATCCAATGGGGAAGCTCCCCTAGGTCATGCTGCTCCAACGTCTGCATGAAAATATTCAAGTCTCGTTACTTAACATAAAAAATATAAAACATCAAAAACATAAAAACACGATTTCCATTTTAGGGTTTCTTGCTTCTTATCGATGTCACCCCACTGTCCACTAGGTGGGAGCAGTAGGTCAAGGCCTCCACTGAAGTCCGTGCCCACATATGCATAATCCTCCACCATGAGGATCTGATCTCTCAGCCATCAAAAGAACAGGTCACCGAACTTCACCTTCCTCCTGCCCTCTCCAGTACGAGCCATAATCCAGACCCACCTCTGCATGCGAGGGTTTCACGCTCTCAGCTTTGTAAAGACCACCTGGGGTCTCATCTATGGTACCCACTCAAAGAAGAAGCAGTCTAGAATGGAACCGAAACTGAACTGCTTCAGTTCGCCTTGTCGACACTTGGTTAGCTGGTCCTTGAATATCGGAAGCAAGGCTTCCGCCTAGTTAAAGACTGTAGACGCCATGGCCTCTATGGCATAGAGCATATGTGTTCTAGAAGGCTGGTGCACCTTTTGGCTTCCTGCCACTCTCTGCATGGTAAACAATACAATTCATAGAGGTCCATCCATCATTGCCTTTATGGGGATTTTCTTCCCCGATGTCCTTGTCCCAGTGATACAGTGACGGTTTATCAACTCCTGTGTAGTGATGTCCCCTCCGCGGGAACCAGTCAGGAAGATGGGAGCACCCTGTATCAAAAGGCCAGTAAGGAAGTAGATATCCTCTACCTCGACTGCCAAAATGCGAGCACCAATCTCAAAGTATTGTTGCTCCGGATTCCACATCCAGAGTATATGCTCAAGAAATCGCTCGTGTGATACCATACTGGGAGTTTGGAAGAATTTTAGGAGTCCGCAGTCTCTTAATGCAGCTATGCAACCCGCATTCCTTTTGGCGAAGGCGTCATCATTATCATGCTGTCTCTCTTTCCATATGACCATTTTTTATCAGCTAGAACCTGCCAAAAACAATCACAAGACCCATTAGAATCATTCTTAATCATTCAAATCAAATAAAGTGATCTAGTTTTGCTTGTGTGATTATTTTTACATCTTCACGGCCAGCACCGCCTGTGCCCCATTGAAAACAAGAGGTGGCACCACTTGTGTGCCGTGTTTTCGGCGTGGTTCTAGCAAGGTACCGCGTATCCCGAAAGGGATAAGCACGGTGCCCGCTCCCACAATTTTAGGGCTTGCCATACAAGCTCAAAACACCATTAAATTTCAAAATTGAAGACATAAGATGAAAGAGTATGGTCTAGGCTATTACCTAGAATTGATGGCACTCGAATCCGACGGTGGAAACTCCCAATATCAGCAACTGAAGATTTGGCTAGGAAAGTGCTCCAAATGCTCTCCACTATGGGTAAATAGTAAAATGTTTTGATTTTTCACTATTTACATGACTTTTATACACATTTTTGGGTTTGACATGCTATATTTTTGTTTTTAAATCACTTATTACTCAAAATCTATCCGTCGTAATCCCTTAATGTCAATTATTGGCGCATTTAACTCTTGTTTTTGAGTTGTTGCAGGATAGAGGAATAGTAGCAGTGAAGTTTTGAGAGTTCATTTTTTGACTTTTTCATACTACCATAAAACGAAAAAAGTCATTGAGCGTTTATTGCGACACTTTGGTCATGCTCTTGAAACTTAGTATCAAAGGTCCGAGTCCATTTCTGATTCTTTTCAGGCTCGTAAAATATCTCATTGTGAGAAGAGACCTAATGGAGTCTTCTTTAAACTCTTTTCGGGCTCCCTAAACACGAAAATATTGTCAAGCGATCTTGTCTTCTTCACGCTCGTTAAAGCGTTTGAAAAGTCATCTCTCCAATGGTAGGTTATCTCTTTTTCAGTTTAGATATACTATTTACGAAAAAGGAACACTCCAGCCAATCATGACTGGAAGAGTTATCTATTGTATTATTTTACACTTTTTCAGACCTTAGGGACTAAATCATACGAAAAAGGACCCTTTGGAGTCTTATTTCGTAGTCGTTCAGACTCTCTAAACATGAATAATACCAAGTTTTATTTCACTGGACTCATTAAATTAAACATCAAGAGACCCATTTTTTGGAACGAACACCTCCTCTCTCAGGTTCATAAAACATATGAGTTTGGACTTGTCTTCGGACGAGCTATACCGAGTGTTTGTTACCCTCTTTGAACTCATAAAATTGAAAAGAGGCACTCATCAACCATGATGGGGAAAATGGGAAGGGAATCATTTTTGCAAGTAAATGGCAGTAGTTTGTCGTTACCTTTGAACATGGCACTTGTCTGCATATAATTTCAATCAATTGGGTATTCTGCTGATGTTCGTGAGGATCCACTTTCATGAGTCATTCCACTCCTTTGAGTTTTTCGAAAGAATGCATTGTCCACTGTCGCATTGTGTGTTTGTCCCATTTAGTCATGCTGCCAAGTATTTTGTCGTGCCGCCCGATGTTCAAAGGGAAGTTGAAGAAGTTTACCTCTGTAGTCAGAAAAGTCTCCATGTCAGTACTTTTGAGTCAATCCTATGGTTACTACATTCACATAATTCCAGAACTATGTTCCGAGTTTCGTGTCATCGATGTGGGAATCATCATGGCCCTCCTTCAACGAGACTATTCCCATCGACATCAGCTCATCATCCAGGAAATAGTCTTAGAAACAAAAACTTAGTACCTTGAGATCTATGTTCCCTAATGACAGATTCTATCGCTCTCGACATAGGTTCACATCATTGACCTTTGATCAATAGAATCGACTGGGTGTTCTACATCAAGACATGTATTCACACTCAGTATATTGTACTAGGGTACCTTGGGAATCATTGACATCAATGGTGATCTCCCTTGCACTTGTTAATGGTTCACATCATTGGCCGATAATCAAGTGGTTTCTACCATGTTCAACTTCAGATCATTGTAATCACATGGATAGAATCGTACTTTGTGAAAGATGAGATGAAGACCCTGGGTAGTTGTTTAGCACTTATTGCTTTCCCCAGGTTGCGATGGAGTTTTGTATATCTAGCATGGATCCACATTTGTATGGTCGTGGCTATGCTCAAATTTGCATCTATATGACATAGATCTACGTTGTATGTCTGGTAGCTATGTCCGAATTTGAGTCCTCTATCACATGGATCTACGCTATATTCTAGTAGCCATGCTTGTTTATTCCTCTCATGGATCTACCTTGTATTGGTTTGCAGCTGTGAGTTGGTTACTTGTGTCTATGAGTCAAAAATATTGATGTACTACAAATGCCTACTTGAAGACATGCTTCGATCGAGATGACATTTTCACCTCGAAGTGACAACTTGTTCTCTCAAAGTTCTCATTTATTGTATCCCTCTAAGTCTCATGCTTTGGGGGGCATTCTGTTATACCCAATTCCTATCACCACCATGTGATAATATCCTTAACTTCCAGGTTTGCCCTTAATCCCAACACTTAGAGTGGAAACCTACCTTGTTTGTCAATTCTACATGAAAAAACTCAGCACCGCGCTTTCCTTGTGGCCCATGAGCGGTACCTTGCTCGCACCGCCTATATCCTATTTTCCATAAGCGGTGCCACCACCTATGGTCTTTGGTCCATAAGCATTTCTTATCTAAACCGCTCGGTCATAAGAGAATAAAAGCGGTACCTTGGGTAAAATGGGAAAAAGAGAAGTTTCTTGAGGCTTCTAGATCACGAGCCTTGTGTCCTCCCTTATCCCTATCATTGTGGGTTAGTTGAGCTCGATATCCCCCACCATAGGATCTTGGAGACACCTCATCCACAAATCTCTCAACTATCCCTATCCATTGAGCCTTATAAATACAAGCTTAAGTCCATAGTTGATGGGAGAACTATAGAGGTATTCTTATGCTGTTGGATTGACCACTTAGCCCAAGACATTGGAGAGCGAAGAGAGAAACGTTGGAGCTTATGGGGATGAGGTGTTTGTTTCATGGAGATGATTGTCGACACTAAGGAAATGGTTGTAAGCTTCTCCATACATCTTTAATGCAAAGCTGATTTCCGTCCCACATTACTGTTGTTTTGATTTCGCATGTACATGTTGTTAGATTCCTTAGTCACTAACATGGATAAGTAGATGATTTTATGGTAGCTTTGATGTGTTTGCATGTTTGATATGTTTGCAAGTACATAGGTTCACTATCGAAGCAGCATTCCAGGTGTCTACGACGTTCAGGGAAGGTCTTCATCCTTTGTCGTTCACTCATTTGTTCTGGATCTGAACCATTCAGACCAGAGGAACAACTTCTATCCGCAGAAGGAGAAATATTCCTGGTTACAGTGACTTCCATGGTCAGTGACAATCTTCTTTGGTATACTGAAACGAGTAATGATTTGGTTAAATATGAAGTAAACTGCCATTTCACCATCTGCTTTGAAGGTACGCATTCCCTCTGCTCACTTTGTGAAGTAGTTTACAGTGACAATGATGTATTTGTGCCCCCCAGCAGAAACTAGGTTTCACATCATGTAATCCATCCCCCACTTAGTGAAGGGTCCTCCCAAAATGATAGGGAACAATGGATCAGGATGTGACCACATTTTTCTGGTATAGAGCTGACACAAATGACAGCGCTTCACAGCCTCCATACAATATTTGAATATCGTGGGCCAGAAATAACCGACACGTAAAATTTTATGGTCCGTTGTTAACCCAAATAAATGACCCCCACATGCTCCGCTACGGGAATCATTTAGGACATGCTCAGCCTCCTCGTGGGTGAGGCACCGATGCAAAATTGAATCTACCCCTCTTCCCACAAGAAGGACACATGACACTTCAAAGTCTGGAGTTATATAAGGATATCTCCGTACCAGGGATCAGAGGTGGAAATAAGAAAGATATACTCATCTGGGAACGAGTCATCCTCCACCACTACATTCTCTTCCATAGAAAATTATGAGATTAGCTTTGCAAAAACTAAGGATTTTTTGGATTTAGCAGATTGGAAATCCAAGTCAAACTCTTGGAGAATGACTATCCACTTGTTGCATTTTCCCCCGATTATGTGTTGGGACAAAACATACTGAAAAGGATTTACATCTACCACCATTGTGGTTGTCCTCAGTAAAATGTAGTGACGCAACCTCTGAACAACATAGACAGTTGCTAATGCTAATTTTTCGACATTGGAGTACCTGAGTTCTGGACTAGCTAATGCACAACTGAGATAATAGACAACATGCTATTGGATATTTTCATCCTCCTGAACCAATACTACCCCAATAGTCGACTTTGACGCAGCCAGATACAATATAAAATATTTAGAGTAATATGGTGGACATAATAAAGGAGCCGACAGTAAAGACCTTTTTAATGCCTCTAATGCAAGCTGTGTGGTTTCATCCCATAGAAACGGGGTGTCCTTTTTAAGAAAGTGCATGAAACCCTTAGTTATCTTGGCGTAATTGACTAAAAAACATCGAAGGAAATTAGATTTCCCTTGTAGGCTCTGAAGTTTCCTGATGGAATTAGGAGGAGGAGGATTTTCAATAGCCTTAACTTTCAAATGATTCACTTGTATTCCTTTGTTTGACATGATAAACCCTATTAGCTTCCTCGACTCAACACAGAAAACACACTTCTGGGGATTCAAGCATATCTTATAATGTCTACATCATTCAAAAATCATGCGAAGGTGATATGGACGGTCCCTCCTCTTGTGAGAATGGGCAGGCAGATCATCAAAGTATGAACACTATTCTTGATGTCATCGAAGGAAAAGTTCATTGACCGCTGAAAAGTAGCTCTAACATTTTTCAAACCGAAGGCCATTTTCTTGTACGCGAAGGTACCCCAAGGACAAATAAAAGCCGTTTTATGCTGGTCTTTCGGCTTGATTTGGATTTGATTATACCCGAAAAAGCCATCCATAAATGAAAATACTTCGCTACCCGCACAAGCATCAATGATCCGATCAATGAAGGGTGTGGGATAGTTGTCCTTGGGACACACCTTATTTAGGTCATGGAAATCAATGCACACACATATGGTCCCTTGTTATTTATCAACATGAACAGGGTTGGATACCCATTCCGTAAGAGCAATTGGGTAAATGAACCCTGCTTTTAGCAACTTCTCCGCCTTAGCCTTGACGGTTGCCACTTTTTGTGTATTTATAGGTCGAATATTTTGTCGAACATGTTTAGCATCGGGGTAAGTCCAGATTTCATGTTCTACAATAGATGGATCTATGCCTGGCATCTCCTCATATGACCAGGAAAAGACGTCGTAGGATTCCTTAAACAAGGAAGTATATATGGCAATCTCCTTCGGAGAGCAGTTTGCACCAATATGCACATTTTCTATGATGTCAGAGTTTTCAGAGATGTTGATTGGAATGGTAACAGAGATATTTTCAATATTCCCCTCAAGAAATATTCCCTCATTTGGTAAAGGATTAATCGGAAAATCAACATCTTCCTCTAGTCTCATATGGAACTGTTGGTTCTCAATTCTGCTCAACTCTGGAAGAAAGTAGGATTTATGGTGAATATCCTCACAAATATTATCTCTCCCACTCATAGCTTCCAAAATGGCTTGATCCGAATGCAAAACCATGTCTAAGTAGTCATATGAATATAAAGAGTTCTCCACCCAGGAGGGAATATAAGCTTCTTTTGACTCCTCTGAGACCGTAGAAGGAGTCACGATAAAATCAACAATGGTATTAACAATATCTTGATAAGCCATTTCCACTACAGACAAGGGCACTTGAGGCTCATGACGGGAAGGAAGGACCCAAGTATCAGTTCTTTCGACAACCGTCGTGATAGACTTCCCTACACTCGTAGAACCTAGATAGTTAATAGGAGCTGGGATATCAAATGTGCCCATCAAATATACATACATTCCAACCCCCAATCTCTCATTATCCAGTTTGGTCTGATTGATCAAAGGTATTGTGGACTCATTAGTCTCCAAATGACCCTTTCGAGTGAAATTGAGTTGGTCAATAGTAACTAACTTCCCTTCATGTGGAAACATACCACTCAAAGAATGACCGAGGCGATCGCACACATGGCGTAAGTCCAACTTCTCCCTAACAACAAGTTATAATCCAATGGGGCATCAGTAACTTCTACCTCAATAACCACTGCTTTCCCTGCGAACTTTATCTCAAAAGCCGGTAGGATACCATGCAGATGGAAAGACCTCTCGTCGAAAGCAGTAAGTAGAGTGTTTGATGGAACTAACTCCGGGGAACCTAAGGCTTTACAACAAGACATTGAAATTACGCACATGGAAGCACCGTCATCAACAACTATACGCCCAATGTTTTTTCCTCCATCGACCACATCAATTGACAAAGCCACATGATACGACAAGCAGATATTAACATATGAAAGATTAAACTTCACCAGTAGGCTCGATGAATCCATGCTTCCTAAAGCTGCTAAGCAGGGAAAAATTTAGGGGCAAAATTTCGCCAATTGGTTTTGGGATTTTTTCCAAAAAATAAATTCTCTATTTGGTCATTTTTACTATCTAATATCGCTTATATTTACATAAAATATGTTTTTTAATTATCATAATATTCGCCAAAAATTACATGTTTCGGTAGTAAAATGTATGTTTCATGTTTAATATTTGCCTACCTATTTATAGATATAATTTTTTCAATACAAAATAATTGCCTATAATACTATACTTAAATATAGTATTAGAATCCTTAAAAAATACCCTGTTGCTAAGAGGGCATCCCGCTGAGCAGGACAACTCTGTAACACCTCCAATGCCGACATTGCATAGGGAGTTTGAGCTAGATCTTCAACTACAGAATATTTAGAAGCAACCCTAGCATTAGGATTGTGAAATGCTTTCTTAAAGATACCTTTCAGTATCTTAGGCATTAGATCAACAAGTTTTTCAATAGTGAGAGGGTTAGAAGTTTCATTAGTAGACTTACCCTTCTTTGGAGCCTCCGATTTATATTTCTTTTTTCCTTGTCTGGAGTAAGGCACTAGATTGTACCATATTGATATAGTTTTGATCAAGAGGAGCACTAGAAGTGCCTCTGGTTACATTTGAAATAGAAGCTGCGTTCTGTCCTTAGGGAAATGGATCCTTCAGGACAGTCGGTTGTTGATTCTTCAACAACTTCTGAGATTGTTCCATAAGAGGGCATTGATGAGTTAGGTATTCTCCCTGGCACAACTTACAAGTAAACCTAACCTTTTTATTATCTTTTTTACCCCCATCGGCATTGTTTGCAGGTTTCTGCTTTGTTTTATTACCCTCACCCTTCTTCCCTTTCTTCTTTTTCCCACCGGGCTACTGATTTCCCTTCTGAGAAGACAATGCAAAAATAGTTGCACTTTGAGGTGAGGGGGTGGCAGTCTTTGATGCCTTCGCTGCAGATTACTTCATTGACAACTCATGGAGTTTCTTAGCTAGTGATTCTATAGTGGAAGAACTGATTGAACCAACCACACCATCGTCATGGGGTCCAGGCTTGGGTTTCTCTGCATTATTGGTAGACCTCTATGCCTCAGGTATGATTTCATACAAGATCCTAGACTGAGCATATATCAAATCCAACTATTGGGCTCTGAGGATAGCCTCTTCTTCTGTGGTCACCCCCGAAGTGGATACATCCTTAGAGATATAAGTCACTAAATATTTTAAGAACCACTCTAATAAAAACTAGGGAGGTATACTGGCCTTTAATAAGTCTCTTTCGTCTTCGCCACTCCTGGAGGTGATTTGAGATATGTGTGGCCTTTTTTTTCCAAAAATTCGACAACAATTATGTGCCAGCATTATACCGGACAAGAAGCTAAAAGTGATTGAGGAACACAGTTGCTAAATCCAAAAAACTGTCATATGCAACAAAGGGATGTTCTATGTACCATTTTGCTGCAACATGAGTCAAGGTTCTCTGGAAAAGCCTCAACTGAACAGAGTCATCGTTCAGTGAGTTCGAAGAGCACCAAAGGTGAAAATTTGTTATGTGCGCACCTTGATCTTTGCCAGCTTTGCTTTCAAACTTAGGAATGTCTGAAGGTAACTTAATAGGTACAGGTGGCCATGTCGCACTGTGCCACATGGGGTCATTCATCAACTTTGACAAGTATGGTAAGTTTAAAGTTTCCAGGAAATGAATATTTGGCCTAACCGGGGTCTAAAAATAAGGATTTTGGGATATAGAAGGACTTGCCCGCTGGTTCCCAAATGAAAGGGTGGGGTTTCCCCTAGCCGCTGGTTCTGATGTAGTTGGACTACTTTGAAAAGGATTCCACTCAAAAGTTAGTTGATTACTTGTTTGTTGTGCACTATAAGTGGTTTGGGCTGCTCCAGATGAAACTGGAGTTTGAAAAATAGGACAAGGTATCCCTCCACTAAAAAGTGAAAAGGGAGTGCTCGTGAAAGGGGCCGAAACTGGTGTCTGGAAATTATGACCAAAATTATTTTTGTTTCCAGGATGCATGCTCACACATGTAGTGGTAGGGCCTACATAAGGAGTAGATGGGGGAATATACCCCTCATTCCATGAAAAACCCTGGACGAATGAGGAGGATCCCCTTGGTCACTCTGAGCAGGTTGCATAAAGGAAGGAGAAGTAAAAGGTGCACTAGGAATACCAATGACCACCCCACTAGATGGATCTACTACATTAGAGGGAGTTGAGGGTTGAACCACTCGACTGCTTGGTGAAAGGGGTGTAGTATATGCACTTGGTCTTGGAGCATCAACCAGGGGAGGAAGGACTCCACCATCCAAAATGGATGAAGTTGGGGTAGAAATACCCTCTCCAGAGATGGACATATCTCTGCTCAAAGGAACACGAATAGTAGGTGAACTAAAAGGGAGAACCTGGACAATCACATGATCATTCAAATTAGTTAGAGGTGGGTTAAAATTTCTTGCAAACTTGTCAGCCTGCAAGTCTTCAATATCTACCACAGTTGTTTCTTCCTGATTTATCCTAAATTCTGGTTCACTTGGAACTTCACTAACTCCTACTGGTTCAAAAGAATCATCAATATCTAGTCTCAGCCTTTGAGGGGGCGGTGGAGGCTCCACTCTAAAAAATGGAGGAAGGTTTTGAAAACTTCTTGACCTATGAAGAGGTTGGTCCTCCATAACTATAAATTTGAATCACACACACCTAAAGGCCAACTAAACACAGAAAAACCCCAAAACACTCACTAAAAATGTCCTAAAATCACACAGACACAACATATATAAGGTACACGTACCAAAGTAAATCCTGGGATGATTAGGGCTCATATCCAGACAGTAAAGATTGAAGGATGGTTACTTGGCATCTCGTGAAGATGTTCCTAGGTGCAAGCACTAGAATCACCCAACCGCCCTCCCAAACTGTCTACTGGGGTTACCTTCCAAGTTTGTCCTAGGTGTACTAGAAATAGCCTTCCAATAACACATGTGTATGATCCCTAGTGTAAGGAAATTAAAGGATACCGAATCTACATCGAGATTCTGGTGGAACAGTTGCAAGCCTGATCCTTATGCATGGGCAGAGTAGCTAAGCCCAAAACCTTATCAACACCGTCATCACACAGGGCCCAAGAGGTGGTATTGACAAGATCCCCAAACGCATAAAAATCCTAATGTATGATCAAACAAGGAAGTGGAGGGTTATCTCATCAACTAGGTTCTCATGCAACCTCGTGCTTAACTCTTATGTGAGAGGAGCTTTCGAGATGGTCTCTTGTAGAAGAGGATTTACCTAATGAAAGGTCACTATGTTTGAAATCAAATTCTTTTGGACAATTAAAGTTCCCTAGTCCAAAAGCCTAGCCTGAACTAGTTGATGTAAGAGACTAAAAAAGAAACTTACTAATAAAATTTTAACTAAGCGTTCTTTTTAATGGGCTGCATTAGTCAAAGGTAGCGGAATGAGACTGTATGCTGTTATAGACTCAATAGAAAGAAAGCAAATGATGTATAAAAATTTCAAAGTAAATGCAACTACTATCCCAATTTTTCTTTTCTTTTTCTTTGTAATGCAAGCTAATGAAAATTTTAAACAAAAAGAGAAACTACAAGACTTAATTTTTTTTTTTTTTTTGAAAAAATAATGAAAAGAACAACTAAATGCAACCTAATGCAAAAAGTGCAAAAAATGCTTTTTGTCTTTTCTTTTTCAAAAAATTAAAAAACTATAATGCAAGTAAATGCAAATTGAGTGAGTTTAAACAATCTAATCATATAACAGTAAATGATTGTAGCTAGACCCTACAATAACACACTTCACCCAAACAGGAAGAAATGGCTCAAAACCTAGACTTGGCAAAACTATCAATTCCCAAGGACTAATAGATCCAAAAGAAGGAAATAATGATTGACCTAAACTACCATAAAAGTAGTTCAAAGTATATCAGTGTTTCAAAGGACTGATCAATGGCCCAAAAACACAAGCACTCAGACTAAAGGCCAAGCAGGAGGGACCTAACACATTTACCAATGAAGAAGTCAAGCAAAAAGTGTAGTGAGAATTTCTCCTCACTACAGGGGTAAGAATGGCTCCCTTGTGCCTATAGGGCACAAGGGTAGGTTCCTACCCTTAGAAAACAGTAAAAAATGGAAGTAAAAATGATAGTAAACAGAGCTGCGAATTGAAACTAAACTAATCTAAGCAAGACTAAGTAAATGGCAGCTACTGTAAACTGAATCTAATAGCTAATGACAGAAAAATAAAAGAGAAGCAATGATGGAGCATTGTTGAACCCCTCTGCACACAGTGGGTTAGGGTTCTGCCTCCAAGACCTGCAAACTAAACCTAAGCTACCATGGAGAAAACCTGCAAACAATTGTTAATGAAAAACCTGCAAATGAAAATATGAGTTAGAGAACAAAATAAGCAAATAAACATAAACAAAAATGAGATTATACCTCACTTAGGTGGAAATGGGCCACCATGCCCTAGCTCATGGGAGCACCTCTCTCTTGGTTGGGGAGCAATGGCTCCGAGAAATGGAAATGGAGGAGAGGGAGAGTGGGTGGTTTGAGAGCAAGAGGTCTCAAAGCATCCACGGGCAACATAACAATAGGCAAGTGAGGAGTGTTTTGAGAGTGACCACCTACCCTCCTTATATAGTTTTTCCAAGGGGTTTTAAGCCCTTGGTCAAGGCTTTAGCCCCTTCCACCCTAACTTTAGCCCCTTTCAGGGGTTTAGCCCCCTTTTTTAGGGCTTTAGCTCTTGGGGGTCTATTTTGGGCTCTTTTTTGGGTTTTTTAGCCCTTTTCTTCATCCTTGGGCTCTTTTGGAGGTGTGGGGGTCAAATGGAAGGTCATGGAAGGTCTTATGGAGTGAAATGAGTATTGTGAAATTGTGTCCTTTGGTGGTGTAAGCCATTGAGAGCTTTGTGGGGGATTTTTGGGTTAACAGATTGCCCCCTGATGCATGAGGGAAAGAGCTCAACGTATGGCCGATGGACATCATAGGATTTGTTGTCGAGAGGTGGTGCTTCCGGGGCTGGGGCATGGTGGCTTTTGCTTTTTGTATTAATTTGGTTCCCATAAATGGGTGAGATACAATAAATGTGTGACATGTATATCGACGAGGTGGGCATTCCCATGCTCGTGACAATGTCAAAAGAATCATTTGATCTATGCTCTAAAATACAAGAGTCGATCATATACAACTGATGTTACAATGATGGTTGCCTCTATGTGAGGCTGAATACAATACTGATCTAGTTCATTGGACCCATGGAATTCATGGAATGCTATATCTTCATGACTGATGGTCTGTTGGATCTGGAATGGTACATAGCTATATGGACTCGCTGATTGAGAGTCAGAGTCTCTGTGGTACAAGTATGCTATATCAATCATAAAGGTATATCGAAGCACTACTGGGGCTTCTAATCACTGTCTCCAACACAACCCAAAAATCACAAGGGACATAACTTGGACCCATGGCATTCATGGAATGCTATATATTCATGACTGATGGTCTGCTGGATCTGGAATGGTACATAGCTATATGGACTCACTGATTGAGAGTCAGAGTCTCTGTGGTACAAGTATGCTGTATCAATCATAAAGGTATATCGAAGCACTACTGGGGCTTCTGATCACTGTCTCCAACGCAACCCAAAAATCACAAGGGACATAACCTATTTAGGTCCCTTGAGTGGACTCACCAATGTGCTAGAGTCGGGTGACATCTGGGGTCTTCGACCAAGTACTGTGTGGAACAAACCCTTTACGAATCTCAATGGTGCGATGATGGAGTTGAAGTCGAGCACGTGAGAAACAACCATCCTAAGAGGCACTAAGGACTCCTCTCAAGTGGTCCAAGGAACTCATCAATGATGTCAATGAAACCAAGGTACATGGACCTCTGGGTCTATCCTCTGGAATATGTGTGTTGGCGTCAACAGAGGGGGACCTGCCCCTAATCAAGGCAATGATGTTTCCTTGACCAGGAGCGTGAGGGATAACTGAAAGGTGTGAAGCAATTTGCAGTCTGACTCACTGAATTAGGGTGGAGGGGAGAGAAGGGAAAAATTGAACAGGGGCAGGGGGGAGTGGGAGAGTCAAACTTCCTTTGTTCAGAGTATGACGGCAGGGCGGACCAAGCAGCAAATGAAACTTAACTCATGGGAATGGGATCATAGCTGTAATACCGGGAATGTCGCTGCAGATGGGAAATACTTGGAGGAGGTGGACACTTTTGATACTGATGGGATCCAAGGAAGATACATTGCAGAGTACTCTGAACAAAGGCGACCCAATGTGGGGATGTTGCCAAACTGTTTTCTGTTGGGTGGTGTCTAGGGACACCGTTGTGGTACGATCTCATGGATTTTTGGCGAGCCCGAGAAGGTAAGTGTTAGAGAGTCTGAAAGCACGAAGAAGACTCCAGTGGGGGCTCTTTTTCATTGGGAGTCTCCTATGCCCAAAAAAGGATAAAAGTATACATAGGAGAGCTCGCCCATCCTGGAGGGGATGAGAGACTTTTTTACCGTTGGTAGTCCAGTCAGGCCGGAAAAGCTTAAACCTATACTGACTGGACGGTCATTCAAATACTTTTATGAGCATGAACAAAACCAAGTTTGCTTGGCGATCTTTTCTTGTTGAGACGGCTGGAAAAGAGCTTAACGACAACCGGTGGTGGGGTTTTTCGTAAAGTGCGGCCCCTCTGCCTGAGAAAGCACAAAAGCATGCAGAGGGGAACGGTCTTGGCTTGAGTGTGCCAAGGAGGTCCTTTTCATGAAATAGTCTACATGGTCCGTAAAAGGAGGTAAACGAGACAATGTAGACGCCCTTTCCTATACTTTAGCGAGCGGGAAAGGAAGTAGCTGCGCAACACAATCTTTTCATTGTTTTAAGGAGTCAGAAAAGAGCTTAAACGAAACTCCAATGTGGTCAACCGACTGTGGTGGCACGAGCAGTGCCCCATGTCGGGACAGTGGACAGAGGTCCAAAGGTCATCCGTGTAGTATGGATGAAGCAGAAGGCTCTCAAACATACCAATACATGCGTGGGATAGATTGCGGCAGAGGCCTGTGAGACGGTGCGGCAGAGGCACGCAAACTAAGGTGGCTCTCGGACAGAGGTCAGGAGAATGTGTGTGTGTGTTGCGGTGGACGAACTTGACTACATGCAATGTGAGTGCAAGTCTGGGGGCACTTATATGCCAAATACATGGAAGAAAATAAATCGTTTGGTGGACAGTGGTCCAGAGGTCCGCGTACGATACGGTAAAAAGAAAAGACAATCTATGTGTTAAAAATACAAAATAAAAGCTAAAATTACATTTCTTAATGGGCGACGTCCCGAGGACACTTTTATGTCA
This sequence comes from Pseudotsuga menziesii, assembly GCA_001517045.1. Taxonomy (NCBI): domain Eukaryota; kingdom Viridiplantae; phylum Streptophyta; class Pinopsida; order Pinales; family Pinaceae; genus Pseudotsuga; species Pseudotsuga menziesii. The sequence goes on along the minus strand of LPNX011091613.1, from coordinate 48,885 downwards.
AATACATGGAATACAAAGAAAGGGTTTTTTTGGACGATGGTCCAGATGTCCGCGTAAGGTGTGGTGAAAAAGACAATTATAAATACAAAAATAAAAGTATAGTACAATCCTTAATGGGCGAGGGCCCGATCGCTCACATGCGTTGCGATCGGGCAATGTGATACGAGTACCAGTCCGTAGACACTTGCATCGTTATGTCATGGCTCATGAATCAAGGTGACTAGTGGGAAATGGTCCTAAAATTGACTATTTAAACATGAGACAATGATCTTATAACTAGATAGAGGGTGGAATTCTGAAACCAGTGGCATGAACGGTGTCTCAAACGGAGTCCGTATGGTCCTGTTATGTCAATCAGAAGAAATCAGGTCAAATGGGGCCTATAAAAGGGGAGGGTCCACATGGTGAAGTGTCATTGTCACTGTTCATTGTGGAGTTGGAGAGGTGGGCCCTAATTCTTCATTTGCTGATTTCTCTTGATTCGATTGACGGTTTTACGAGGTGCAACTTGCAGGTAAAAGCTCTCACTGAACCTCTTCACTTTGATGCATTTTTTACTGGATTTGACCACCTGGGGGCCCCCCATGAGCTGTTTGGGGTTTCATATGCGCTAGGTCACTCATTTCAATGGGAAAGGTGTGCCTTGGGTGCACCTATTGGGATTTTATGAGCACCCTGTGTGCTCCTTTTGCTCAGTTAAGTGTGCCCTGGCCCTCTTTGGGTGGTTTTTTGAAGGTGGGGAGGTCTGACATTAGGGTTTTTGCCTTGTGCAGGATGGTGGAGATCAAATGGAGGGAGAGAGACAGCAAGCCAGTTAGAGATGCATCATTACGAGATGGGGGTGTTAGAGATACACTAGCCCGTTGTGGGTTACTGAAGTTCATGCAGATTCTGCTCATGTATAGCTTGGGTTTGCTGATACAAACTCTGATCAGTTTTTGGGATGTTATTAAGGAGGTGTTCCTCTTCCAGGGACAACGTATTGAGATTACGCTAGAGGATGTGTACTTCATTACTGGGCTCCCAATATTGGGAGTAGTTGGTGACTTGGCTCCTGTACTGTCTCGGGGGGAGACATTCGAGGATTTATGCGAGCGACACTGTTATGCTACGGCGTATGTGTGTGGTTCTTACATCCTGATGTGTGACATCAAGGAGTTTTCCACACGGGCGGTGGGGACTTTACTACAGCACATCTTGGGTTCCACGGGGAGCCACAAGATTTTTGGTGGTCAGTTGCAGTTAGTTGAGCGTGCTATTGGTGGCACATATTATGCATGGGGCCAGATGTACTTACAGGCTGTTCGGCGTCAGCTGAACAGGTCGAAGACTAGTGGCGCTAGTTTTTGCTTTGGATCCTTTCTATAAGCTTTCTTCTTTGAGAAAGTACCTACACTTCATCCTCATCGGGCTATGGAGGACAGTGGTCCGCGGGAGCCAAGGATGTATAGGTAGTGCCAGATGATGTTTCACAAGGGTGGCGGTAGAGTGGGTCACTTCTTCACGGAGGAGTTGTTGGAGGAGTGGCTCCAGTTGCCTGTGGTGATCGAGGAGTACCCGTACGTGGGTATGGATTTCCAGGTAGATCTAGTGATGCCTTGACCTCTTAGTCAGGCTTGGGGACCAGCTGGTATGTATGCTTGATGTTTTTATGTTCATCTTTGTGCATAGTATAGTTGAGCTGGTTAGTGATTTTCATGTTGATGTATGTGGACTGATGGTGTCCTTGGTTGTGTGTGCAGATGTTGGTCCTCGCCCGCCATCTGGGCATTGGAGGCGGGTTGTTACCGTACCTCCTGCGGCAGCCCCTTCTGAGAGCTCTCACAGGAGACAACGAGATATGGATGGGCTGGTGCCATACATGGAGGAGGTGGCTACCGAAGTGTCAGATGTTGGCTAGCAGCACCTGAATACCAACTTTATTACTACTGTTCACAATCTTCCTCCCGAGCTGACGGGCATGATGAGGAAGATGGCAGTGGCGTGCAAACAATTTTGTGATTGTGGTTGGGGCTGCGGTTGTGGTTGTTGTTCGGGTGCAGCGGTGCTTGATGAGACCATGCACAAGTCCACTGTTTGCTTTTGTGTCGGTGGTGGTGACACCAACGGGAAAGGATCCATCATGGTGGGACCGGTGAACAACCTAGGGCCCACATTCAACGGTGGGGAATCTGGTGTGTTTTCAACCATAGTGTTGGTTGCGGGGATGGCGTTAGCATGTGCGGTCATCCCTTGCGGCTCAGTGGTGGTGATGGTAGGGATAATGTTGGCAGGCACTGTTAACCCTTGCGGATCATGGTAGGTGAGCTGGTTAACCGTCACAATCTTCCCTTCATGGGGGAACATCATGAGGCAGAAGACAGTTGACGCTACGGCTCGCATGGCATACATGTAACTCCTCCCAAGGAAGAGGTTGTAATCCAGTTGAGCATTGTCGACCTCGATGTCAATCACGACTATCTTCCCGGCTAACGTGATGGGGACATGGGGGAGGATTCCTTGGACTTTAGTGGGGTGTCCATCATAAGCCCACAGAGTCATGGAGGACGGTTGCAGAATCGGTGATCCAAGCTTCTGCCAAACTAAGGTAGAAATGACGCATGTGGATTCCCCCTCATCCAATATGCATCGGTGCACAACCAAGTTCCGGATGGATACCGGGATTTGGAAGGCGATAGTGGAGGGCATGCACGACTCTCCATTCTCTGTGTCAAATGTGATTAACTTGGAATCAGAGGGGTCTACTGCCCCTAGAGTGGCTAGTAAGGCTTTCTGCTATGTTGGGCACATTTTAAGTACCTCAAGAGTGGACATGGCGGTCGGCGTTTAGGCCAAATCGTCCACAATCCTATAGCTGACTGCAGCTCTAGCAGTGGCGTTATTGGCAATTCTGCGCATGGGGGGGCGTGGGAATGGTGGTAACTGGAGAGGTAAGTTAGTTGTCTTAGACGTGGATGCTGCTGATGAGTCAACAGGTTTGGTGGTGGTACTGTAGTGATTTCTTCTAGTCTATAAGTTGACCTCTTCAGTGGTCATGGTCATCAGGTGGTGAACACCTGTTTCGGCCATGGTCAGTGCCCCCGAAGTGTTGGGATTGGCTTAGGGAGGGGGAGTGGTTTCCACCAATCCTTGGACTGGTAGTGGGTTTTGAAGCACCATGGGAGGAGGTCCTTGTGGTGCCTGGTTGGGTTGGGATTGGGTGGGGGCATTGGCGGCCTGTTGGGCCTCATTTTGAATGGCTTGCTTAGCACGAGCCATGAGGGGACACTCAAATGTGTAATTCCCACAAACATCATAGAGTGTACAAGGTTGGTTTGTTTGCAACGGTGCGTTGCGTCTTGGTGCATTCTGCCGTGGGGGGTTTTGGGCTGACCGGTTAGCTGTGACATTATTGGGAGGGTTCGGTTGCTGACTGCCTCCCTGTAGTTGATTATTTCCTTGGTTGCATGGCCGGTTATTTCTAGCTTACCCTTGTTTATTGTTGGGGGCAGGCTGGTTGGGACGGTTTTGTTGTGGGAACACTTGTCCCAACAGAGCGGGTGGAGCGGGGGCGGGGGCTTGGACTTGTTACACTAGTGGTGCATAGTATATTTGTGGGGGTGGTGGTGCCATGAATGCAGGCATTTTCCCCACATACTATTGTGTTGGCCAAGCCATGGCCTGAGCCTGTTGTGGTGGCGCAGGTTGTGCATAAGAGGTTGTTGCCCCGGACTGAGACATCATTCTAGCATAGTTCGGAGCTTGGTTTTGATAAGCAACATTAGCCGTGTTGCTTGGTTATGGTGCTACGGTAGGTGGTGTTAGTCGAGGCTGTGGTTGTTGGGAGACTGGCCCTATATGCCACCCGCAGCGTGGGATGCCCCTGGTGCGTCGCTGTAAGAGGTACTTGGACGGGGAGCATCTGGAATGACAGTGTACAAGTATCCAGACTGGGCGTAAATGAGATCAAATTGTTGTGCCTTCAATATGGCCTCTTCTTCAGATTGGGGACGTTCAGATGCGACGTCCTTTGCGATGGGTGGGAGCAAAGTCTTGAGGACTGACTATCAGTAGTTCAAAGTATATCAGTGTTTCAAAGGACTGATCAATGGCCCAAAAACACAAGCACTCAGACTAAAGGCCAAACAAGAGGGACCTAACACATTTACCAATGAAGAAGTCAAGCAAAAAGTGTAGTGAGAATTTATCCTCACTATAGGGGTAAGAATGGATCCCTTGTGCCTATAGGGCACAAGGGTAGGTTCCTACCCTTAGAAAATAGTAAAAAACATAAGTAAAAATGACAGTAAACAGAGCTATGAATTGAAACTAAACTAATCTAATCAAGACTAAGTAAATGGCAGCTACTGTAAACTGAATCTAATAGCTAATGACAGAAAAATAAAAGAGAAGCAATGATGGAGCATTGTTGAACCCCTCTGCACACAGTGGGTTAGGGTTCCGCCTCCAAGACTTGCAAAATAAACCTAAGCTACCATGGAGAAAACCTGCAAACAATTGTTAATGAAAAACCTGCAAATGAAAATATGAGTTAGAGAACAAAATAAGCAAATAAACATAAACAGAAATGAGATTATACCTCACTTAGGTGGAAATGGGCCACCATGCCCTAGCTCATGGGAGCACCTCTCTCTTGGTTGGGGAGCAATGGCTTGGAGAAATGGAAATGGAGGAAAGGGAGAGTGGGTGGTTTGAGAGCAAGAGGTCTCAAAGCATCCACGGGTAGCATAACAATATGCAAGTGAGGAGTGTTTTGAGAGTGACCCCCCACCCTCCTTATATAGTTTTTCCAAGGGGTTTTAGGGTTTTAAGCCCTTGGTCAAGGCTTTATCCCCTTCCACCCTAACTTTAGCTCCTTTCAGGGTTTTAGCCCCTTTTTGAGGGCTTTATTTCCTGGGGGTCTATTTTGGGCTCTTTTTTTGGGTTTTTAGCCCTTTTCTTCATCCTTGGGATCTTTTTGAGGTGTGGGGGTCAAATGGAAGGTCATGGAAGGTCTTATGGAGTGAAATGAGTGTTGTGGGATGGTGTCCTTCGGTGGTGTAAGCCATTGAGAGCTATGTGGGGGAATTTTGGGTTAACAAAAAGCATTCAAACAACTTGACTAATCAAGAAATCGGTGAAATGCACAGACCTAAAATCACAATATCATGCCAAAAAGAACCTTTACAAGCATATGAGAATTCATAAAAACAAGGACAAGCAAGAACCTCATGGACTCACAGACACCTATAAGAAATACGTGATTGTCATCAAGGAAGGTCGTGTACCATACACGACTATTACTAAAGGAAACCCATGTATACAACAAGTAATACACGACTGTTACCAAGGAAACCCGCGTATGCTGTAATAAAATTTCAAAAAGCAAAACAATTGACATACAGGCTCTGAACATGCAATACTGGAAATCAAAGGTAAAATGAAAACAAACCACTCATAAAATCAAATAGAGCAAAAACTAGTCAGGAAGCCTAAATAAAGGACCCACAGCAAGTTGGACTCCCCAGCGGAGTCGCCAGTTCTGTTGTTCAGGAAAACACACCCTTATAACCTAGGGTCTTTGGGGTTACCAACGTACTAAATTAACTTGCAGACAATCAACCATTTCATAATTTGAAATAGAAATAGGAAGAAATTAGGCATACCTTATTTATGACGGTCGATCCTAGCTTTTCTTCCTCTCTTCAAATTTCTTCCACAACTTCCAGGGGATCTCCAACACCTGCAAAGAGCAAGACCTTTGCTGCAATATCTTATAGATTATATGAGTGGTTAATGAAATAACATGCTTATAATGAAATAATAAAACAATTCATAAATCACAATTTATAAGACTGCAAAGACACAATATTGGAAGAAGGACTCTCTTTATTGATAAACAAGTGAGGTGGGATTACAATCCAACATCTGAGACAAGTGCTCCTCTACTAGCCGAGGACACTGAGTTTTGCTGCTCCAAGATATCTAAAGGAAAACTGCCAACATAACTTTGCTCTGTAATTCATGATTCATTAGCCTCAACCCCTACCCTCTATTTATACATGAGTAAAGAGATAGGTTACGAAGGTTGAGACAGTTGGGGAAGTTGGGATAGTTATGATTAAGGGCCCAACTATCCTCGACTAATCATGTTTATATTTTTTAATTTTGGATTAAGTCACACGTGACTATCAATACTGGCACATCGCGTATGATACATGACTTTCATAAAGGCAACCCGTGGATTTCAACCTTGATCATATATACACGAGCTACAGTGTCAATACTCACATATGATATGCGGGTTGCAATGGTAATAGTCGCGTATTCACCTCGATGGCCATACAAAAAATAGGTCAAGCTGGTAGGAGGATGATGCATCAATGGTCATGCCCATCTATAGTGTTTTGGTCATGCACATATTGAATCATCCACATTTATTCTATATATACTTCTTCAATTTGGTTTTGTGAATATAAAGAGACATTGTCTGATACTACTGAGGCTTGCATATACTTTTATATATTTTTTCTCAACTTGTTTCTTGTTTGACATTAATGACAACACTAAAGTCCAACATCTAGCCATAAAAGGTATGATATTTCCATATCCAACCTTGTTCCTTGACTCGTTCATGATGTTTTTATTAGCTTACTATTGGTTCCAAGTCTATTATTGAACATATGGAGCCACAAAGGGACAGTATGCCATTAAATTCTTTATTGGTTGTAAATGGGATGAGGAAAGTGTGACTTGGGGAAAGCTATTCTATATTTGGGATGGTGTAGCATGCATAACTTAAACTCTAAAAATGTGATAAATAACCTAATATTATAGCTTCCCAAAGAAAGAATGAGCCATGTAGTAAAAGTTGTCAATAAGATATTTTAGTTAAATATTGATACCTTGTTCTCCATCCAGATTACAAAGTCAGTCCACTTTTTTCTTTGTAAATTTTTTTTTTCATATGATGTTGGATGCCAACCGTATTTCTTATCTTGTAAAAAAAATGACACATGGACTAGTTAAACAAATATTATGCAATCATTTACCTTTTCTAAGAATTAAAAAAATACCATTTCACATAATAAATATACTTACAAAAGTATAGATCAAGGCCTGAAGTCCTTTTTGGCCACTTTGATGCATGGCACTAAGTTTGGCAATCCTAGTGTTGGAGGCCTCATCTTGAAACACATACCAAATCAATTAAACTATGCCCAAATAAAATATAAAAATCATTTAATAAGTTTGATATAATTTTATGAGCAAATTGAATTACCCGGGTGCTCTCCTCATTGGACTTCCTCCGTACATCTGACTTATAATATGCTTTTACAAGTTCTTTCCATACTTTAGGACTTACATAAACTTGCATTTTTTTAGCCTTTGCTCGAGTGAGATTTTTTATTATTATTATCTTCTTTGTTTGGTTGAACCCGAATCTCTTGCAATTTTGAGAAATTTGGTATTTTGCCTTCTTTATAGACCAACCTGTGCCCAATTCAGTCTCCATGTCATGGATAACTACTTTTTGTATGTGCATCGGTTTATTTGAGAATGGAGAATGTATATGGTCTTTGAATTGTTGAAGGAATGATTCCTTCAACCTGTTCAAAAAATGTTTTCCAATATCTAACATTCAGATTTCCCTAGAAACCATGTCGTATTCTATATTTGTATCATAGCTTCCAATGCAATATGCAAAAGATGCCATAGTGGAAGAAATTTGTGTCCCAAGAGTGGCTAGGACAATGGAGGTATCTGCTAATTGTTCCACATTTTGAGAGTTTATTGTTATTGATTTCATCCTAGATATTATACTCAATCTAGGAGTGGTTGGGGAATCAATTGATTCCATTTGACATGGTTGATTTCATTGCAATGTTTCAAGGGTTTTACTATATTGTTGTTCTATGTATATAGTGAGTGAAATTTATAAATTGGAAACGACTTACCTCATTGTGGCTAGAGTTTACTGTGTTTTCTCCCTTGCTTCCTTGTTGTCCCTAGAAAGTTTTGGGTACCATTTTTTGGAAAAACACATTTGGTATGAACAGGGCTACAACGAACTGGCGAACTTCGACGAATCGACCGATAATAAAGGAAGTTAGGCATTTTGACGGTGTAAAGTTGCAAAGTTAGTTAGAAAATTAGATTTTTATGTCCAATTACATTATAAAGTTTAGGTCGTGGGCATGCGTTTAAGGGCTATCAAAAGACTATAAATATGTAACAAATTGGGATTTGTGGGGTTACACTTTTGGTTACATTTATTGTCACAATTCCGGTTATTGTCAATAGCAGAACAAAGAATGCTTTTTACTATATTTGTTGAAGTATTAACTATGAGGAGTTTATGTGAGAGAGTTGCATGGATGAGGTATGATTTGTAGGCTTTGTGCGCATATCCATTGTAATAAGTTGATGAAGAGAAGTCTACAGGCTGTGCGCGCAGATATGAAGCGTTTATCTACTATGACTCTATAATAAGAAGAACACTTTTGTTGTTTTTCCCATCTTGGGTTTCCGCGTTAAAATCCATGGTGTCAAATGTGCTTGTGATGTTGTATTTGATGTTATTTTTTTAATTGTTACATCAGATGATAACTAAATATACTTAATGAGAACTTTGTGAACGATAAGTATACTACACGATCCAAAGTTAGTTAATGTTACATGTCAAAATGTATGGCTTGCCGAAGATCTAGTTTTGTCGAGGTTATGGTTGATATGTTGAATATTTAAAATGTTGATTTGTTCCCCTTCCTTGTTGCAGAAACCCAATTCTTGTAGTCCCCATAGGTACTTCGGGTGAGAACTCATCTGCTTCGCATGTGTTGCGGAAAGTGATAAAACCCTTTCAGGCCGATATTTTGGGTTTTGTTTGTATGTGTTTTGGGTGAACCTAGGTTGAGATAGAATTGTGACAACAAATGGTTCCATTGCTAGGATTGAGATATGGATTGAAAGGGAATGTGGCATCCATTAAATCTTGAGATTGAGGTTTGGGTTGATCATAAAGAAAGATAGTTTGCTCAAGAATAAAATATAGATGCACGACTAACCTGGGAAGATTGGTTAGGTAAGTACATTTATTCTGATATCCATGAAGTGTTCTTTGGTGAATTTCCCAGTTTTTTGAATGAATGGTTGTCGAGGTTGACTCTCCAAAAGAGGTGCTTCCAAGGAGGATATCCTAGGGTTTGGATGCCCAGGTTAATCCAATGGCTAAAAGTGTGAATAATAATATTTCTCGTGTTGTTGAGTTCTTGCTCAATAGTATCTTGGAGGGGTACATTACAGAATTTGTTGTTGACACTAAAAATTCCTACAGTGCGGCAGAAAGAGAGTTCTTTAAAGGACCATGAGGTAAATTTGTGAAATCATTAAACCTGTGGATTAAGATGTTGCTTTGTGAAAAAGGGATCTTGAGGATGAACTCCAACGAGTAAAGCATTTGTGTGCATTGGGCCTAGGTGTCGACTAGAGGAAGGTATGGGAGAATGTATGGAATGAGATGAGATGATAAGGGGAGAAGAGAGTGATATAAACAAAGAGTGTGTGTTTCTCCAAAGTGAGAAGAGATTTCGTTCGAACAAGAGGAGCATAACTTCAACAAGGAGAGAGAGAGTTGCAATGCCGCTGGAAGGAGAGACTACAAACTAGTACCATAACTCGACGAAGATCCTTACGATGAAGAGGAGGAATACCAACTCATTCCAAAAGAAGAAATTACATATTTGTCTAAGAGGTTGAGACATACCCACAACCCCACATACTTCTCCATAAGTTTATGTAAGACACAGTAGTTCATCGCATTTTTTCCAAGTAATTCAAGATAGTGGTAATAGTTAGATTAGTACTTTGCCAAGTGGTAATATTCGAAGTAGTAGTCCTTTAACATTGAGTCATTCAGTACCCCGAAGGAATATACTGGCGGGGGATGACATGAAATTGCCTATTTTCATGGAAATGGATAGGAGGATCTAGAAAAACACTAGTTCTTGTGTGAGGCTGTATGGAATGTCAAGCATGTCCAAGATGACAATATTAAAAGAGATCAGTTGATTATGAATTTCTGTGGTCGATCCCTAAATTGGTTTATGAAAATTTTCACTATTCCAACTGAAGCTCCACAAAAGACATTAGCATAAATCCATCTTGGGTTAAAAGATGATTTCAAAGAATTGAAGTATGAGTCGTAGTGAATTACAAAACTTAAGGAGATCAAGCAGTCACCGATTGAATCTGTATGGGACTTTGACCATAGAAACAAAACATTAATGGCTCATTTAAGTTTTCAAATTTTAAATTTCCAACATAAAGAGTGGTTAATGGTTGCCTTGCTACCATATATTCGAGTACGATTGATGAAAAAAAATATTGTGTCATGGTATGAGGCTTTGGAGCTTTCCATGAAATTAGAAGCATGGTCCAATATGAGAAACTAGTGCAAGAATGGTTCAGATCCAGTCACATCTCATTAACTTGTTGTTGTAGATTAAAGACATCAAGAAGGGAAAATAAATGAATAAGTTTGGTGTAGCAGATGAAAAATAGAGGGTCATCATTAAGATCAATGCCCAACATTCTAGGAATATCTAGTTACAGGAGCACCTAACCCATTGAACCTAGGAGTTGTGCCTTGGTGTTGAATATGTCAGATTAGAGGACATTGACTTGAAGAGTGCTACTTCCTATAGAAACTTGTAAGTACCACTAGAAATTATTATATAAATTATGTTGATCAGTGGGGCATGATGATAAGGATTATTGAGTGTATCAGTTGCTCATAGAAGGTACAATGGAAACGTATTTCATGAAAGGAGAAGAGAAACCTGATAGAAACAATGCACACTTCAATCATCCGTGGGGTGGATTTGGTCGATGTGGATGAGGGGATTTGCTCAAGGTAGAGGCCAATTATTTTTATACAATTTTGGTATGACAAGACATTTTGCAAGGGACTATTAGAATCCCACTTTGACATGCTCATATTGTACGATGCTAGACCATACTATTGAATATTGTCCACAATTGATAGCAAAGTGGCAAGTGAAAGCTAACCAGAATTAGAACTAGAATGAGAATCAAAATGTTCAAAAGATTACGATAGAACCTAAATAGAAGTATCCTACTATCACTGTGGTTACTAGAGGAGGAGTTGCAATAGGAGAAGATAAACAGGGTTATAGTAACACGCGGGATCCAAGGGGTAAACCAGTTGTATAATGACCACCACAATTTGATGTCTAGAAATAAAGAGTTTTCTTTGAAGCACATGATGAGTTTATGCAAAAACAAAAGGGAGATTCGTCATCTGCTCTACTGATAGTATTTGATGAAGGTTATGTCTATGACAGGCCACCTCGCTTCAACTGAACAACTCCAAATAGACATCCAAGAAAGGTAAGTGCTCTAAGAATATTTTTAAAAATTTGTTTGGCTCTAATTAAATATGAATATACATTACATGAACCACGTTCAAAATAAAATAAAGACTGGCAGAGAGATGAGAATCAATACACAAATTGAGGAATATGCCATGTATTTTGTCTTATTAGATCTGGGATCATATATAAATATTATTACTAAGCAAACCTTGGAGAACATGGGCAAGCCAATGTTAGTATGGTCCCCTATTCAATTGAGATTGTCCAATCAACAAAGGGCAACAATATTCGAGAGAATGTAGGGTGTCCTTGTTGAGGTTCAAGGGATACAAACTTTTGCATATTTTGAAGTCATAGATATCATTGAGAATACCAATCTGTATCCTGTGCTGTTGGGTATCGACTGGGCCATTCAAAACCAGACTATTATCAATTTCAAGAAGAGAATGCTAACGTTCAAAAATGAAGAAATAAAATTTGTCGCACCTCTAGATATTTTGGAAGGTCCACGATATGTCGAACCTATAAAGAAGAATATAATGCACATGATTTAGAAAACATTTACAATTTTTCTTCAAGGATAGATGATTACATCAATCCCATAACAAATGGTACATTAAGTTGACGGAGTGTTAGCTTGTGTTCATCCAATTCTGGCAAAGCTCTAGAGAATTGGTAGAATAGACTGCATGAGGTCTCAATGCAAAGATGTCCTTGAGTTACGAAATCACTACGGTGGGTTGGTAAAGACGTATGTGATCTGCCCATTTATGAGGGAGTTCCTAACTTAGATACTTTTATTGTTAATTTTGAAGTTAAAGTACTAGAACAACAACATATGTTGGTGTTAGATGTAGCTCTAAAAGCTACACTGACACGGTGGTAGGATTTTCATAAATAGTGTATAGCTGGTTGGTTACAGTGAAAACGACTGCTAGAAATATGGTTCATCGAAGGAGTTCCATATGTCAGAGAAAAATATAATAGTTTAACCAGTACTGTCAACCATCTGACTGTTGATTTTTGAGTAAATATGAATATATTTGAACTTTAAAACTTTTATCAATGAAATAATGAACACATGAATCACAGAATAATTCAATCACACAAATCATCCATCCACAACATAGGATGTACCTTGGGGAAACCCTTAAAATAATGAGGATGAAAAACCCATCAATTCTATAGTGTAATATGATAGATTGGAGAGAACTACTTTTACAAAGATAGTTGATTGCTTTCGGCACCCTAGGTTATATATAAGAGAGAACACTAAGAAATAGAGAAAAGAGATCAACTATATGAACTTATCATGCTCCCATCACATTAATAACACACTAAATACACAACCATGCAAACTATAGCGACTCACTGCATGAGAATAATGCACACCTTGCACACAAACTACAAATTGCATTCATGAATAATTTATTCGGTACATTGGGAACTTCACCATGCATAAATAATGCACCATGCCTTTCATATTTGACATTAATTGAGGCTGAAGAACCTCTAGAGTGAAAGTTTCATCTAATTGATAGTATGGACACTTAGTTAGGATGCTAACTTAAGTGTCATCATGAAATAACTCAAGTGTCATCATGCAAACACTTTATCAACTGAAGTGTCGTCTTTTGACTAACTTAATTTTCATCTTTTAGTTTAACTAAAGTGTAATCAATTCAAAACACTTTAGGATATTAAACATGTGCAGGGGGACATAATGTTTAATATCCTTAAGTTGTTTACTTTCCCTACTTGAACTAATTTCGAGGGATTTGCATTCCTTTCCAAGTTGGTTGATGGAGAATCCATTTAGATCTCTCAATGGAGATTATTTATGGTTTTTAGTTGTAGGTTCAAGTTCCATACATCTCAAGTCCTCATCTATCTCCCTCTTCTCTCATTCCTTCTTCTCCATTCCCACATACTCTAATGTTGATGTCACACTTGCTGGAGTGGTGCTTGTGGTTTTATGAGTCCATTGGATTCCCAAGATTGGGTATATTATGTATGTCTCTGTAATTTTATGTTAATATTCTCCATAACTTGAAATGTAAGAAATCCATGTGTGAAAATCTTGCATTCTCATGTTATTGAATCACTAGTTTTCATGAATTTGACTTCAATCTTGAAAGAGTTTTATATCAGATTTGTATGAGGGATTTTATCTAAGTTTGATTCTGTTGGGACATAAATTTTTATTCTATATATGGCCATTATATGTCATGTTACTATCTGAACCATTTATTCTACTTTCCATGTGTCAAATTTAAGCTAGTAATGCAATTTCCATGAAAGTTACCATACACATGTTGCACCTCATAATCAGTTTGCAGAGCTTAATAACCATGAATAATGACATAAATTTATGTATTATATGCATCCCAATACTATTTTCTGAAATTTTGGAGGGTCTTACTATATTTGGAGGTCCAAAAGTGTCATCTACCCTTGGGGGTTTTAACATTGAATTTCCTAGTGTTTTTGTCCTTCTTTCCCTAGGGTAAAAAGCAAGTTTCATAGTATTTGGAAAGTGTATGAGCATTAATAATATGCATTAGTATTTCCTAATACCCATAAATCCCTTCCACACATAATTTTAAGTCATTTGGGTGCATTTGGATCATCTTGGGTTTCACTAGTCCAAAGCTCGAAATTGGCCACAATTGTGCAAACTTGAATTACCTGTCAAAATGAGTTTTATGATTCTATAGTTGAGTGTATAAGGTATATTAGTATGTGTAAAGGTTTATTGGTGTTTGAAATCAAACCAAGAAACAATAGTTCACTACTTTTTCCTAGTTTTGAAACTAGAAAAAATATTGAAGGATGATGTATGTGAACTGTTTGTAAAAATTCCTCAGCCACACAAAATCAAGAAGACACATATATCAGTTTTTATATCCCACCATAACCTAATATCACTTCCCTTGAGCTTCCCCAATTTTATTATAACCATGGAGTCAGTGTGAAATCCATTGTCAATGAGGGTGTTGAGAAAGAATGCTTTCAATGTCAAAGCTTTGAATCCTCTTTTAAATATTTTGGATAGTGTTCCTAATTTCTCCAAAAAAGGGAAATTACAATGGTATCAGAGCATGGTCCTTGCACCTATGCATTAATACCATCCATTGAAGAAAAATTTGTAGTCATGTCTTACTATTATAATGACTCCTATGAAGATGATTATGAGCAATATGAAGACGAATGTGAATGGTATGAGGAAGAGTTTCCATATTGCAATACTTATTACATTTTCATAAGGGATGAGGATTATTATTATGACCTTGTGTATTGTGAATATGTATGTGCCAAACCACCATGAGCTACTCCTATGAATGAATTATAAATATTGAGAGCAACATGTAAAACTTTTCCCCAACAACATCAAGCATATCTTGCTTTGATAGGAGAGACAAAAAATACCATTCTTTTTTAAGACTTTGTTTATTTTGTGTTTGGATATAGGCATAATAGTGCATATGTGAACCCATTAAGGAACAATCAACAATCCACAAGTTTGGAGGAGCATGAAAGGAGTAAAAGTCAACCTAGGGTTTGATATCTGTTGTCATGGATGACCAAATTGGGTCATGATGAATATGATTAAGATGAAAATGGAAATTTAAACCATGATGATGATAACAATTTACTTGAGGATTAAAACCCTCCCATACCATCAAGGCATGCACTTAGTCTAACCATGTATAATTTCAACGCATACATTCACATTTTGAAGAAATTTCAACGTTGGCCTTGTTCATTGCTCACTGCGTGGGTTAAATGGATGAAATTGTTCACCGTGTTAGAATTTCCTTTCAAATAGACGTACAAAAAATATTCTATAGATGGGAATGACAAATGATGACAATGAGGCATTCATGTTGAACATTGATGGAAACATAGACGATCTCAAAGATTATGTGTAGACATTAGACATCATTAAATCTTGAAACCATATCATACCAACAAGTCATGTATCTAGTATAACCATGTCAAATTTCAATGCATACATGCATAGGTTGAAGAATTTCAACGTCAAACCCATTCACTGCTCACTTTGCAGGGTTGATCGATGCTGTTTAGCCCTTGAACCGATATAATCCCTCAGTAATTAACCATTAAACCACTTGCATGTTGGACCCTATAAATTTATTTTGGGATGTAATAGATTAATATAATCATGATTTAATTGTCTCTAAAAATGCCACAAGAAAAAGGCAAATACATGGAAATTGGCATCTTCATTAGCAATTTCACTACATAAATGGGTATGTGGGGTTTGATCTCTATTGCCATGGATGGAAAAATTGAGTCATGATGAATATGATTATGATGACAATGGAAATTACAACCATTATGATGAGAATAATATCCTTAGGTCTTAAAACCCTCCCATACCGTCAAGGTAAGCGTGTAGTCTAACCATATAAAATTTCAACGCATAAATTCACATTTTGAAGTTCAACGTTGGCCCCATTCACTACTCACTATGTGGGGTCAAAAATTGTTCATGGGTGCATTATAAGTTCCATTACATTTCAATAAATTTCCAACAAATATTCTATAGATGAGAATGACGAATGTTGACAATGAGATGTGCATGTTGAACATTGATGGAAATGTGGACGATCTCAAATATTAAGTGGGGACATCAGACATCCTTGAGTCTTGAAACCATCCAATACCATAAATACATGTGTCTAGTTTTACCTTGCCAAATTTAGACACATCCAGGCACAATTTGAAGAAATTTCAAAGTTGACCCCATTCACTACTTACTGTGCAAGGTCGATCGATGTCATTTAGCCCTTGACCCGATATAATACCTAAGAAATTAACCATTAAAACACTTGCATGTTGGACCCTATAAAATTATTTTGGGATGTATTAGCTTAATTGAATCATATTTTAATCGTATCAAAGAATTCCACAAGAAAAGGTCAAAGACATGGAAATTGGCATATTCATTAGCGGTTTTGTTGCAGAGATGGGTATGTGGGGTTTGATCAATGTTGCCATGGATGGAAAAATTGGGTCATGATGAATATGATTATAAATAACGATGGAAATTACATCCATGATGTTGAGAATGATGATCTTGAGTCTTAAAAACCTCCCATACCGTCAAGGCATGCGCCTACTCTAACCATGTAAAATATCAACGCATATATTCACATTTTGAAGAAATTTAAACGTTGGCCCCATTCACTGCTCACTATGTGGGGTCAATGGATGGAATTTTTCATGGGTGTATTATAATTTCCATGGAATTTCAATATATTTCTAAAAAATATTCTATATATGGGAATGACGAATGATCACAATGAGATGTGCATGTTGAACGTTGATGTAAATGTGGATAATCTCAAAGATTATGTGGGGACATCAAACATCCTTGAGTCTTGAAACCATACCATGCCCTAATTGAAAGTGTCTAGTCTGAAAATTTCAAATTTCAATGGATACAAGAACAATTTGAAGAAATTTCAACATTGTCCCCATTCATTGCTCATTGCGCAGGGTCAATCGATGTCATTTAGCCCTTGACTCGATATAATCCCTAAGAAATTAACCATTAAACCACTTGAATTTTAGACCTTATAAACTTATTTTGGGATGGATTAGCTTAATATAATAATGGTTTAAAAGTTTCAAAGAATTCCACATGAAAAAGTCAAAGACATGGAAATTGGCATCTTGATTAGTGATTTCGCTGCAGAGATTGGTGTGTGGGGTTTGATCTATGTTTCCATCGATGGAAAAAAAATGTCATGATGAATATGATTATGATGATTATGGAAATTACAACTATGATGATGAGAATGATGTCCTTGACTGTTAAAACCCTCCCATACTGTCAAGGCATGTGTCTAAACACATCTTGAAGAAATTTCAACGTTGTCCTCGTTTAGTTCTCAATGTGTGGTGTTCAATGGATGAAATTGTTCATGGGTGAATTAGAAGTTCCATGACATTTCAATGGACTTCCGACAAATATTCTATAGACAAGAATGACGAATGATGATAATGAGATGTGCATGTTGACCGTTGATGGAAATGTGGACAACACAAAGGTCATGTGGGGACATCATACATCCTTGAGTCTTGAAACCCTCCCATACCATAAAGGAATGTTTCTAGTCTAATCATGTCAAATTTGGATGCATATATGCATAGTTTGAAGAAATTTCAACGTTGGCCCCATTCACTACTCATTACGCAGGGTTGATCAATGTCAATTAGCCCTTGACTTGATATAATTCCTAAGAAATTAAACATTAAAACACTTGTATGTTGGACCCTAGAAAATTATTTTGCTATGCATTAGCTTAATAGAATCATGGTTTAATTGTCTCAAAGAATGCCACAAGAAAAAAGAAAAGACATGGAAATTGGCATCTTCATTAGCAGTTTCGCTGCAGAGATGGGTATGTAGGGTTTGATATTTGTTGCCATGGATTGAGAAATTGGGTCATGATGGATATGATTATGATGAAAACACAAATTACAACCATGATGATGAGAATGATGTCTTTGAGTCTTAAACCTATCCCATACCGTCAAGGCACGCACCCAATCTAACCATGTAAAATTTCAATGCGTACATTCACTTTTTGAAGAAATTTCAATGCTGTACCCATTCATTGCTCATTGTGTGGGGTTTATGGATATCATGCATTAATCCCTTGACCCGATATAATCCCTATTCAGTTAACCATTAAATCACCTAACCCCGATTTTCAATTTCATAGCCTCGTTCCATTCATTTCATATCAACATATTCATGAAGACACTTAACTTAATAAAATATTACTATACGTAACTAAAAATAAAATAATTAAATGACAGAAACAAATTTTAATCACCTGGAATTAAATGAAATTTTGATAATTTAAAGTTTAATTTTAGTTTCCTATTTCATATCAAAACATGAATATTCAATATTAATAATATGTTTTAAATTAATAGATATAATCATCCAAATAAATCTAAATTAAAACAAAATATAAAAAAATACATCACATATTGTAAAAAAGGTTATTATAAGAAAATATTTAAAAATTTAAAAAGAAAATGCCCTTAACCTATAATCATTAGACCCTTACACTTTAAAATCCCTCAGCCCCCAATCAATAAGCCCTTGACCTTTAATCCCATAAACCCCTAATCCCTAATCCCATTATACATAAGCCCTAAATCTTGTAACACCTAATCCATTGTCCCTTAAAACCTTGATACCTAATCCCTAATCCCTTAACACATAAAACCCTATGTCCTAAGCACCTAAACATTAATCCTGAACCCATAATCCCTAATATTTTAAGCATTAAACTAACCCTAAGACCTAATACCTTAACCCCTAATCACTAAACCCATAAACTCGTAAGCCCTAAAACCCTAAAACCATAATATCTAATAGTTATTTGCTTAACCCATAATTCATAATCCCTTAACCTTTAAGACATAAACCCATATTCCCCTAACCATTAATCCTTAATCATGCAAACCATAATCCTTGAATCCCCTAATCCCTTAAGGACTAGTCCCTATTCCCTAATCCCTTAAACCCTAAACCCTTAACTCATAACCCCTAATCACTTAACCCCTAATCCCTAAGCCATTACCCATTAAGCCCCAAATACCTTAATCATTAAACCTTATTCCCTTAAGCCCTAATCTATAATCCCTTAACCCTTAATCCCTACACCTGTAATCCATAAATCCCCTAATCCTTGAATC
This sequence comes from Pseudotsuga menziesii, assembly GCA_001517045.1. Lineage (NCBI taxonomy): Eukaryota > Viridiplantae > Streptophyta > Pinopsida > Pinales > Pinaceae > Pseudotsuga > Pseudotsuga menziesii. The sequence goes on along the minus strand of LPNX011091613.1, from coordinate 29,764 downwards.
CCATATTCCCTTAACCCCCAAGACCTCAATAAGTTAACTATTTAGGCACAGTAGGTGTAACTTGGAAGCCAAACTAGATGGTAAAAAGGAATCTAAAACTGATGCTACAAATGAAACTAAACTAGAAGTGAAACCGGGAGCTAAACATGTCATTGAAAGAGGAGAAAAAGAGGGTGTTAAAAAATGAGCTAAAGAAGGAGCTAAATAGGAATTTAAAATGGAAGTTTTATTCAATGTTAAAGTCGACGCTTAATAGAAGAATCATAATTGAAAGATAAAATGGAAGTTTTATTCAGTGCTAAAATCAACGCTATTTATAATTGACATGGTGTGGTCGATGCAAAAAACACAATAATAGAACCCACTTTTCCAAAAATACGAAGAAAAATACACTAAAGCAATCAATGGAAGCAAAAAAGGGAGATAACCCCAGGGATTTGTTGTAGTGAATCGTTTGTTCAATTTGATAAGGTGTTTCAACATGGAAGGATTGCCTATCATCATGATTATCTATTTCATCATGTGTATGTCTGTCATCTACATGATGTCTCCCTCCCCTTCTTTGTTAGCTTCATGCACACTGCTTGGGTGCCATGATAACTAATAAGTGAGCCAAATTAGGCAATGGGAAGACTCGACTCTGCCATACTAGGAATCGACCTTGCCCCCAACTCCCCTTGACAACTGAAATGCAAGATTTAGTTTTTCATGTCCTTCCTTCATGGATTTATATGGCCACAAAATCCTCTTTAAATGTGATTCCATTCAAATTTTGATCACTCATGCTTGGGGTTGCATTAATAACTTTTCCCCACCTTCTTTCAATCTTCCTAGCCTCCTCCAAATCTGCCATAACTCTGTTTCATTCCTTGGTGTCCCTTATTAGTTTATAGCTTGGGGTCAATGTTAAATCTAGCACACTTCTGCCATTACCTCCCATTCCATTTGTTAATCCTGTCTTCCTCATACTTGTTAGTTGGGAACCTTCTCCAGTTGTTTGCCACCCACATCCAAGTGACGATTATTCATGTCATTACTTAATAACACATATAAACATTTAGCCATAAAAATATTTCGAATCCCATTCTCATGATGAATGAATGTGGTATTGGGTTTATTAATGACCATGAGGGGAACATAAATGCTTTGTCCAACATCTACACCTGGAGAAAAAACTTTAAGAATAATATTCAAAAATACATTCTAACAATTTATAATTGTTTCAATATGACTAGAAATGAATTCATATGATTAACTCACTAAAAGAGCATAAAATAACCAAGAACGAGCAATTCATGCCTTAATAACGAAGAAAAGTGATTAACATAAAGCCTTTGCATGGGGTAAACCTCCTTATATTGTACTAAATACAAAATACAATATGAGATGAGATAATTACAAACTATATCATATCCTTGGTATATATATATATATATATATATATATATATATATAGGAAAGAAAGGGTGTTTGAGACAATAAATCTTTCAAGCAATGTGAAGGAGGATGGAGGCCCTACATAACCCCTATCAGAGGCTGCAAACCCTAGTTAACCTAGTGGATTAAGAATGTGTGGTAAAATGGTGGAGATGGTTCTTGTTGATTATGAGGTGGAGGATATCATGATCCCACACTTAGTATCTTTATTTTTGCAGCAGGATGCGGTGGTCGACTGTATTAGCAAATCATGAGTGGATGGTTTCAAGATAAGTACATATTCCTCCACCATATATCATATTCAAGCTCGGTCCCTCTTAAGGGCCAATTGATACGTACATTTTACCTTAACAATACTCATACCATGCTAGGTTAGATCAAATTCCCTTCTTCATTTCCTCTAGAACATCATCCATTGAAGTGGCGCAACCACCCTAATATTTACATTCAGATGGAACAATCCCTAATAACATTGAGACATGTATGGTACTAGATATGGGGGTTTCTGTTAGGATTATATAATCCTCCCTTGTCTATATATAGTCTATTTGATCATCTTGTCTAGCATAGGGAGACATTATTACTGTACTGGAGTATGGGGAACACATATAGAGGTTAACTGCCACTTATTGCATGTTCATGCATGAGTTTAGGTGCCTCTGAGACCATTCCCTACATTATAGGATCCAATCTGAGTGCCACCGGTATCTTCCATCAGTTGGTTGTGGTAGGTAGTCAGTTATCCTGAGTCAAGCCTCAGTTACATTCAGTTAGATCACTCTCAGTTAGTCCAATGCCAATTTTTCATGGCTGCATGGGGAAGTGGCGCCTTTTTCCACCTACCTCATGAGTTTAACTGGTTTAACTAATTGTGGTACTGATTTATACATCAGGAGTAAGACTAGTGTCTCCCATGCAGTGATTTAGACACTCTCAGTTAGCCAGTCAGTCAGGTTTAGTTGGTAGATTCGAATATTATCCACACGATTCGAATTCTCCTTATTGTAACATTGTTTTATACTGCTGGAGAGAATGAATATTAATGTTGTAATTAACTGATCAATTCTTATCATATTTGTCTCAAATTTGTCTTGTTCAGTGTACATTGTTCTTGATATTCCACTGCACAATTATACCTTTCAATTGCTCTCATTTCCTGTAGATCAATGGTTCAATAATTCAAACATGGTATCAGAGCCTTGTTCAAGCTAGCAACAAGTCTTGTACGATATCCATTGTACACCAGAAGCAGCTGAGTTTCCACATAAATCCTGGAATGATAGCCTTTCTCCCTATGAATTATGTTCAGAGAAGTCTATCCAGGTGTGACAGACTCTGACAAAGTGTACATGTCGAGGTGGAAAGGCTTGAAACTAGCATGATTGTGAATTGATTTGGGTTTTGTAGTGTTATTTGTAGGTACCTATGTAGATTCTTGAGGAATTGATAGTTTCCACATACAAAAAGATGGATTCTTTGGTTCGCGTACCCTGAATCCTTACACCATTCAACTACACTAATTGGAGGGCAGATATGCAGGTATCATTGCATAAGCTTGGTCTATTTAGGATGAAAATGGGAAGAGAAACTAAGCCCCAATAGTATGTTGAGAAGAAAAAAAAATTGAATCGGCTTGGGCAGGCCTTTGGCTTCATGTGCACTCATATCTCCCAAGATCTTTTGTTCCATCTTGAGGGACATAAGAATCTGAAGGAAGCTTGGGAACATATTGAATCTTTGTTTGGAAAACAAGATGAGATTCGAGGGCATATATTGGAGAATGAGCTCATTTCTTTACATCCCAACAGTTTCGAATCTATTCAACAATTCTTTACAAAATATAAGTCACTAGTATTGCAATGCAAGCAATGTGGATTAGAGAGGAATGATGAGCATCTTTTGCTGTATGTACTGAGAAAGCTTGGATATGAGTACTCATTATTTGTCTCTACATTCCATTTGGAAGAGCTTCCATCCTCAATCAGAAGATGCCTTCTCTAGATGCTTTTGCTGAGTCCTTCATACAAGAGCATGATAAATTGGTTAAAATGGGAGTGATTCAAACCTCTAAGAATTAAGCACTCTTGATTTCAGACTCAAACAATGCACAAGACAAAGGGAAGCACAAAGGGAAGGATCCCAAATCCACTGTTTCAAATCCAAAGAAGAATCAGAGATCTTCCAATGGAGCCTCAAGTTCTGAGAAAAAGAAGAAATTCAGGAAGATTAGGTGTCCCTACTATATGAGAGGCTTTCATCCAGAGAGCTAATGCACGAAGAAGACCATCAAGCAACCATCAATACTCCTTGAATAGAAAAATATTGCTCTTCCACAAAGAGTAAAGAAGTCTGATGTTGGACAACTGACAGAAGATCATGAGAAGGTGTCATGCCTTGAAGGAAAATCTCACTCAGTCGAAGGCTTATTTGATAGATTCTGGAGCACCCAAACACATGGTTTCCACCAAGGAATCCTTTACCACTCTAAATCTCTCAGGAGGACCTAGCATTCATATGGGGTATAATTCATAGATCCCAGCAATAGGTATAGGTTCTATTAAAATCCAGCATTGTCAGTTCAAGATTGTACTCCATGTTCCCTCTCTTGCGGAAAATTTGTTATATGTTTATTAGATGACACATACTAGCTCACCAAAGCAAGTTGTATTTGGTCTTGACTCAGTGTAGATCTCATATATCTCAACTGGGAATATTATAGCGAAGGGTGTTTCAAACCATGCCTCTAAGGCATATGAATTCTCACACTTTCTTCCATACTTAGTTCCAGCACATTCTCAACAACCATTCGAAAGGGGAGGTATAAACTCTCTTTCATCTCCATTTGCAGATCATGATATGTTGTCTAAGATTTCAGTTTCAGAATATGAAGAACAATATCAATATGATATTGATATTGAGATTGTACCTCAATATGATCCAGATCCAGATCCAACTTCTATTCTGAATCAAAATCCTAAATGGGCCGAAAAGCTCGGTGAAGCAGTTGGGAACGATGCTGGGGATCTGGATGATAGAAGAAAAATGAGGTCCCAGTATCAAAATGATTATGTTGCACTCTCTCACACAACTTCTCTACCTACAGAGTGGTGCAACAAACTTCCAGGAAGATGCTACTTGATGATAGCGAATGATCCACAATTTGCCTCGCTGAAGAACAAAATGGATAATTCCATTCCTCCTCCAGAAAGAAGAGACAAAAGCAACATTCAACATATCTAAATAAGATGTAAAGGTTCACATGCACAGTCCCAGGATGCTAATGCACAGAAGAACCATTATTCTTCATGGCTTCTCCACAGAGCTGCAAATTGCAGCAAAAGTTTACAAGTTTTTACCCAAAGACGAAAATTTTCTTAAGTATAGCTTATTTTCCTGATTCACTGCTTATTTTGAGGGGGGTTGTTTTTCCCATGAGGTTTTCCCCATTTTCCTTATTTTATTAAGCATTTTTATTTTTCATTAGATTGTATGGGTGAATTTTGGCCTAGTTTCCAGGGTCCAAAGTTGTCCAAGTTAGGATTAAGGGCGGGTGTTAGGATTATATAATCCTCCCTTGTCTATATATGGTCTATTTGATCATATTTTTTAGCATAGGGAGACACTATTACTATACTGGAGTATGGGGAACACATATAGAGGTTAATTGCCACTTACTGCATGTTCATGCATAATTTTAGACACCTTTGAGATCATTCCCTACATTTTAGGAGCCACTCTGAGTGCCACCAACAACCTCCATCAGTTGGTTATGGTAGGTAGTCAGTTATGCTAAGTCAACCCTTAGTTACATTCAGTTAGATCACTCTCAGTTATTCTAGCGCCATTTTTGTATGGTTGCATGGGAAAGTGGTGCCCTTTTCCACCTGCCTCATTAGTTTAACTCGTTTAACTAGTTTAAATTATTGTGGGACTGATTTAGAAATTATGAGTTAGACTAGTGGCTACCATGCAGTGATTTAGACACTCTAAATTACCCAGTCAGTCAGGTTTAGTTGGTAGATTAGAATCTTATCCACCTGATTCCAATTCTCCTTATTGTAACACTTTTGTATACTGCTAGAGATAATGAAGATTAATGTTGTAATTAATGGATCAATTCTTATCAGATTTGTCTCAAATTTGTCTTGTTTAGTGTACATGATCTTGATATTCCACTACACAATTCTACCTTTCAATTTCTCTCATTTCCTGTAGATAAATGGTTCAATAATTCAAACAGTTTCACCTCCCCAAGATCCCATTTATGATGATGCTCTGGAAACCATTTCTTCATTTATGACATATCCCTAGCAAACAAATACTGAAACCCAAATTGAGGACCCCTTTTAGATACCCTCTCCTATCTTTGATGATAATGAGGACATCATAAAATTAGATATGGTGGGAATTTTTTTTTTTAGGAATATGACCTCTTTAATAGATTACTAAGTCTAGCCTTATTGGGAAGGTAATCCCCTTCCATTGGCCCTTTATGGTAGGGAAAGTAGGTAGTGACACAATCGGGTCAAGCAAAAGGGCCAAGATGACATAAGAGTGTGATAAAAAGAGAGAAGCCCCACTCCACCTTACTACATGTGAAGATATTGGGGTGACCCAATTAATGGATTTTCTTGATTTGACATTATCGGGAAACTTATATGATGTTCAAATGGCGGAACCAACCCTAAGGATTTGGATTGAGGAATGAGTGCCCTTGCTTCCTATGTCCCAAATATTTTTATGCTAGTGAGGGGATGGATTGATTTCAAATTCTAAAATGATATAGATGTAGTTCATATCCTTCAATGGAAACACGCATGGTGATCAAACTGGATCTCTTTCAAACTTTGGCACCCTTGCTTTGATCCCTATCAAGAACATGCAAAAGTTAATCCCATATGGGTACAACTCCTAGGTCTCCCGATATAATTTTGGACTGACGATATCTTTACTCCCATAGTAAATTCCATGAGTAAGATTCTCTTGAATGAACCTTCATACAAATTTAGCTTGTCGTGCTGGGTAGAATTATTTTTGGTACTTGTCGACCTCAAATGAGGACTGGATGAATCAATTAAAATCTTTGTTAGGGACCTTGGTCACTTACAAGAATTGGACTACTACAACATTTCTTTTCATTGTAGTTGCTGCCATCAATGGGGACACCTATTGTAATCATGAAATGAAAAATTCCAATGAAAAATTTGGAGGAAGTCTAAAGATGGTACACTCTATATGAATGGTCATGCTACACACAAATATTTGAACATAGTAGGATTTGAGATAGTTGTGGGGTGTGGGAAACCGATTCAGGAGAATCTCTAGATGGGCACATTCCACAAGGGAAGGATTCAAGATGCGAATGGAGAAGAGGGGAAGGCATAAATCATGAAATCTAGAAATCCTTCGATCAATGAATCCTTATAGCCACATGAGTCTCACCCATGGAAGGGGATTATGAAGAGGCATTTATATCCCTCTCTCCCTCATATTATCCTTAAGTACATCCTTCCTCCTCTATGGGTCAATATGAGAAGAGCCATATTTCCCCAATAAGGTTTCCTTCATCGTAGGACAACTCCAGGGAGCAAGAGGATTATGCATCTAGTATGTTGTAGAAGAAGCACAGAACAAGCTCCAGGAAATTTGGTTCTAATGACTAAGTTGATGGGATTGTCATCATGCATTCCTACATGCATCGAGAAGATGATCAGATAGGTAATTTCCATCCCTTCTCCCTATTTCAACTAACTTTTCTTGTATTATTGAGACAACAACAAGGGATAAGGTGGTCCACAAATTGTCGACACATCTGAACATAAGGGTACAAGTGTTGACTTCTATCTGATAAATTTTTTACCTAGAAGGGAAGTGACATGCATCAACGATAGGTCCAACTCTCTGGACCTACTAGGTTCCGACTTCCAAGCTACCTAATTATCCTTATGACCTAATATCCAAGGGGGAATTGAAACTGGAGGTTTAGGGAAACTTGCAGGGTCTCGAGAAGGATACAACCTTCAACTTTTCACATTTTGGTCTTGGAAGGAAGTATTACCTAAAGCATGCCCCATTTAGGATAGGGGAAGAAATTAAGAAGCACACTCATTTAACCTTTCACCACGCTCTTAGAGAACATATGCCCGTATCCAATTGTCATGATGGAACATGACCTTGAATTTGAGAGTGTTGGTTAGGCTCAATAAGCACTTGGCCCTTCAGTGTTTCGTAGAAAAATAAAAGGTAGATATCATTCTTCTATAGGCAATTATGTGCTTTACCTTTGCGTCCATTAACAATGTCATGAGCAAGCTAAAATGTTGGGAATTTTTTGGCACGTATTCCTCTAGTCTCTCGAGGGGCCTATTGACAAGGTGGGAAACCTGAGAATTTCAATTTCTCAATAACTTCACTATCCATCGAGGCCTTATTATTAATTCAAAATTCACATTGGAATTCCCATCCGTAGTGTTTATGGGCCTATTCTCACAAGTGGGAGTTTTGGACTCAAGTTTTTGATTCCTTGATCATGGAGGATCAACACTTGATCATGGGAGGGGATATGAATTTCACATAATCTAGAAGCGAAGTGTGTTTCTTAACGATAATGGAATACCTTGCTGGATACTACATTTGTCACAAAATGGACTTAGGCAATCTCATTGATCCCCTTTCGACTATCCTGAAGCCCACATGGAAGAATAATGCAATGGGTGATGCTACAATTGCTAAAAATCAGGATCATTTTATATCTTCAAGAACCTATTCATCCTAGCCCCGATATGTCAGTGTGAATTTCCTGGGGGGGATTTGAACACCATCCTATCATCCTAATGATTACCCCGATGGATCCCAAGATGCCTTCACCCTTTAAATTCAACCCAAATTGACTAACATATGAATATATCAAGAAGCTGGTTATATCATAATGGAAAGGTTTTGATGAGCATTTCGGCCTTAGTCCAAGTCATTAATTTACAAACTCCCTTAAATGTCTTAAAAATTTTTCAAAGACTAGGATGGATGCAAACATAAGGAAATGGATTAATATCTAGATAACATTGAAGATTCAATCTAGCTGCTACTGGCTAACCCAACCCATGAACTAGTCTAGCAAGAAACTTAGGAGTAATTTATGATATGGAATCACATAATTCCAAATTACTAAGAGACAAAGAGGTTGAGGGGGGGATTAAAAGCATGGATACATGGATATAATTATGGGATGACTATACAACCTACTTCTATAAGATAGCAAAACATCCACACCATTTGGGAATCATAGGGGCTCGATGGATTATATAGGAAGGACTTATCCAACTTAGTTAAGATTTGACTCCAACACTTCTCAAACATTTACTCAGAGTGATTAGAGGACCACACAATGGAGGTGGTGAGAACATGCATGGATTCTCCTTACTTTATTTCCTATGAATCATATTAGATCTTTGCCGCTCTAGTCACCTTAAGGGAAATTGGGGGGTTATCAGTAGGTTCAAAAGGACAAAAGTCCTAGGCTGGATGAATGGACTATATAACTCTTTCATGCTGGAGTCATTATCCAACCCACACATCATTATTTGGCCTATTTGGCCTAATTTAACACTTATCCTAAGTTATTGACTTGAATATGTGACTGCATCATCAACTGGATCATCCTCCTTCAATCAGGGAGCCTAACTGAGTCTTCTCCTTCAATCGGGGAGACTAAATCGGGGAGACTAACTGAGCTTCCTCCTTTAATCAAGGAATAAATCTGGGTTGATCTACATGACATAAGCACCCCAAATTAGTTAACTGATAGTTGTTCCACCCGATTTAAGCTAAACTAAAGCTGTAAAGGCGCCTCCATCATTATTTTGCCTATTTTTGGTAAATTCCAGTTAACTGGAGTGATTAAAGGCGCCTCCAACAAGTTTTGGTGACTCAGTTCAGTTCAGTTCAATTGATCTCACCTAACTGAATTTAGACATATGCCCTCACCTACTGATTGACATGCAGTTGAGTTCTATTCTATTAGTCTAAACTGCCTCCGATTCAGTTAGTGTCAATTATGGTTGTGATTAGTGGTTAACTGATGTGCCGAGTCATGTCTAACCGACAGCTAAGCCACTCTCATGTATGCAATTCAAATGACCTCTCTGTGATTCGAATTGTCTGGTTATTCATGCCAGTGTATGACATTGTATCTCTACTGTTGATTAATGATAGATATTATACAACTGCAACTGCTTATTGCACTATTTTTCATGTCATTTTCTGTGTAATTTACCCTTGAATCTTCTGTAAGTTTTGTCTTGGTCGTCATATTATTGTGACTCAAATTTCATATTTTAATGGTTCTTCAATCTCATGGGAGAATATATCCCGAAGGTGATGGATGAGGTTAGACTGTCTTTTCAGTTCTACTTTTATTGTACTCATTCCTAAAACAGACAACCCTTCATACTTTGGTGACTTTAGTCCAATCTCACTCTGCAACACCATCAACAAGATTATATTAAATACTATCAGAGAAAGATTCAAGTTGCTCCTCTTGGGAGTCATAATCCAAGAACAATTTGCATTTCTAAAATGAAGGAAAATTCATGATGCTATTGGTGATTAGAATTTTATAGGATCATTAATAACCATGAATTATATGTGAAGGTATCAATTATTAACTCTTTGAGAAAGATTTTAAAATGGCAATTTTAAAAAGATCACATAAAAAAAATAATGCAAATCACAATTTGAAGACAGCTACAAATTGATAATGAAGTTTGACTCTGTTGTCCTACATCTCTGGGTCCACTTCTAGTGATATTTTTTTCATTATTTCTTCAAATATTGTAAAATTACATAAGTTTTGGAAACATCTCTACATTTTGTATGTCTTATGTAGAAACAAGCTACTCTAATGTGATTCTACACTTTACCAAAGACCTCCCCTGACATTCAATGTGAGAAACTTTGTCTCTTGCGTTGCATATATGCACCACAAAATCTTGCTGAACCTTTAGTGTAATGGAAACTATTCAATCTAATTCTATCAACGCAATTCTATCAACTAGAACCTCTCTGTACTCTATCCTATGCACTCCAACTCCTCTATCTAGAATACACCCAAACTACGTGTTAAATAACATAACATAGTTTGTTTTGGGGCCTCATATAACGCACCCAATTGGAAACATAATCCAATTTCCCAATAAAATTATCTTTCAAGATAAAAACCACAATAAAAGGCATTAGCGTAGTGACAAGAACTATGGATCAGAATTTAGAAATACCAAATAAAATTCATGGACGTTGATTTGTATCCTCCATTGATTATGTTGGAATGTTGATTTATATTCACTATTGGGATCCCAACTTTGTCGATCCTGACTTTTCCAATCCAACTTTGTTGATTCTAACATGTTGACCTCGACTATGTCAATCCTAATATCGGAAGTCAAAAGTTGGCACTATCCACACAAAACCAACAAAAATCCTTTCAACTTTCGATCCCTAACGTTGGCATGTTGGAAGTCAGAATTTAACACAAGCCTATCTCCATTAACCATGATCCTTCTGACTTTTCGGTCCCGATGTTGGAAGTCAGAAGTTGGAAATAGGCCCTTGTCACTACCAACTTGTCTTGTTGATATATTTCAGGTTTGAAATCCATTTTTGATGAAATCATTATCACCAAATAGCTCTTGGTGAGCTCTATGCGACTCTATCTTTCTATCCAGCATTTGAATACTTTGATTCTTGTTCATTTGGGAGATCCTCTTGGACCAAAAATCCCCACTATAAAATTTTTGGTCCACCAAAATCCTGAAATTACTCAGTAAATAGGTGAGGGTAAAACTCCCTCACCTTTCTGGGCTCTATCCATCATGCCTTGCTTGGATGCATTCCTTTAAGACCCACGTAAATATATTCCACATCTCCTCTTCATGAATTCCTCGTCTTCTTTTCAAGGATGATTCCTTCCTTCAACTCGTCAAGATACTCAGGTGCAAAGTCATCAACAAAAGGAACATGAACATTTTCCTCTTGATCCATGATCACTATAGGTTCATACAATTTCAAGTTTTATACATTCACAACATAATACATCTGCATATATGAAGGTAAATCTAATCAGAAAGCATTATTACCAACTTTATACAAAATTGTGAAGGGTCGATACTTGAGTGGTTTAAGCTTTTTTATCTTCATATTTAAGTCGATTTTTGCTAATCTGAATCCAAACTTGATCACCAACTTCGAAACGATGATCCACTCGATGCTTGTCATGCATTGTCTTGTATTTGGCTTGGTTGTTATCCAATTTTTCCTGTACTACATGGTGTACCAATTGGATATGTTGGATGAACTTAAAATCCTTATCTGCATCAACTTGTCCATCTTCCATAGACTCTTTCCCATAAACAAAGTCTAAAGTAGACTTTGTAAATTACCTAAAACATGTATCAAATGGATCCCTTTGTTTGGAAGATAAAATGGCATGGTTGTAGGCATGTTATACATAATGTAACTTCTCATCCCAAATCTTAGGATGATTTTCACAATATCCTTGGAGTAGATGTACCACTGTGTGGTTGATTGCTTCATTATGTCTTTCTACTTATGGATGAAAATAAATGCCCTTTTTTAATTTAACTTACATGAGTTCCCAGAAAGTTGACCAAAAATTCCCAAGAAAAAGGGAATCCTGATTAGATACAATAGAAATGGGTAACCCAAACATTCTGAAAGAAACAAATGAGCAGTGAAATCTATTGTCACCTACTTTTTCCAAGGAATTAAGATTCACATTTTACTGAACCTATCCACAACCACATACAAGTAATCATGACCTTTCCTAGACATAGGAAACCCTCCCACAAAATCCATAGACACACTTACCCATGTATGAAAAGGTGGGAGTGGAGTGTAGAAGCCCAATTTCTAGTTACTTGGCTTAATAGTAGCACACATTACACATCCCTTTACATATTTGGATAAAATTTCATTCATCTGAGGGCAATAGCAATACCCCTAAAGCAGAGATTTTGTATTGCCTATACCAAAGTGACCAGATATAATAGTAGTATGGGCTTCTCTAATACATGAACTCTTTCACTTCGTGGAATACAAACTTTGCCAAGATGATACAATAGCTTATAATAAATATGATAGTTCAATTCTTCAGTTAGTGTTCCATGCATCAAAGATTCATACACATCTTTTAAGTCTTCATCTTGAGCATATTGTTCAATGAAACTTTCATGAGCTAAAGGACTATTTTGCAAGTTAATAGATGCATTTTTTGGAGGTCTTGATAACATATCTACAACTTTATTATGAATTCCCTTCTAATATTTGATGATTAAGTGAAATTGCTATAAAAATCCCATTCATTTGAAATGTATTGATTGTTGTAGCTTAATTTGTGATCGTGGATATTGTAATGGTTGATGATCAGTATGCATGATTGTTTCTTTACCCATTAAATAATGTTTCCACTTCTTCACACTTTGTACTAATGCATACAACCATTTATCATATGTGGTATAGTTAGCTACTACTTTAGAGAATATTTAAAAATTATAGCATATAGATTTATTATGTTGCATTAAGACTCCCCCCATGGCATAACCATTAGCATTAGTTTCAATCTCGAATGGCTATTGTAGATTTGACAATGTAAGTACTGGTTCTATACCGATATTTTCTTTCAAAGTGTCAAAGGCCTTATGTTATTTGCCTCCCCATTGAAAGACTTGTTTCACACTGGTCAAAGCATGTAAAGGAGAAGCAATAAATGAGAAGTTAGAAATAAACTTCCTCTAGTATTGGGCTGCTCCCAGGAAGCGTCTAATTCTATTATATTATTTGGCTTGGGCCAATTCTGAATGACCTCAACTTTAGAGGGATCTATTCTTAGTTCACTAGCCCCTACAACGTAACACAAATAAACCAAAGATGTCTTTTCAAACTCACATTTGGACATCTTTAAAGACAAATTTCCCCTTGCTAAGACATTTAATATTTTCTTCACATGCTTGACATGATCTTCCTATGTTTGAATAAATATAAAAATTTCATATAAGTAAACTATTACAAAGTTATCAACGAATTTCCTAAATACATCAATCATAACCTGGATGAAGGTGGCGAGATCGTTACAAATACCAAAGGGAATAACCATTCATTCATACAAACCCTATTTAGTTTTAAAAGTAATTCTCCAAATATCATCTTCATGGATCCTAATATGATGAATTCTTAAGTCTAACTTAGTGAAATAAACTGCAATTTTCAACTGATCCAAAAGATCATCAATACGAGGAAGAGGGTATCGATTCTTTACTGTGATTTTATTCAAAGCTCTGTAGTCCATGCACACACACCATGCACCGTATTTATTTGGTAAAATTACTTTGGGTGATCTACGTGGCAAATAACTTGGATAGATGAACCCCTTCTCCATCAACTCTTGTACTTGCTTCTTAAATTCTTCGTTTTCAATTATGGATAACCTATACAAACTAATGTTAGGCAATGGATCATGTTGCAACAATTGGATCTCATGTTGAATTTTCCTCTTAGGAGGAAATCCTTGTGGTTCCTAAAATATCTCATCAAAGTCAGAAAAAAATTTAACCAATCATTTTTATGCAAAGGATCACCTTCCTTAAAATCATTAGTGCTATCACTTTCTTTGGCCTTAACAATTATGAGAGCAAATTTCTTAATAGCATTGGTGAGCCTCTTGTAATGTCACAGACCCCAAAACTAGGGTCACAAGCACATGTAAACCCAAAGGAAGGATGAATAAAGGCATATCACATCAAAACAATGTCAAGCAAAGTAGGATACCATACCAAAAATCTGATTAAAACAAACATTCAACCTTTAAAATAAATTACGACTCTGAAAAACAATTATAAAACTCCCTAAAAGCTTATGTAGATGCAAGACCATGCAAGCATGACAATACATCCAGATATACAAGATTTACTAAAAATGGACCTTAGCTTTATTAAAATATTAAAAATTACCATTATCAACCTAATAAGGATAATTAATTATATATATACAATTCTTTGCAAACAACTATATATTCTCGCCGTATAACTATGCAATTTACGACACATTTCATCAATCCAATTTATGATACCTTTATTAACAATTTTGGCTTGTTCTTCACGTCATATATGAAAATAACAACTTCACATTCTAAATAATGTAAAGTGGAAAATATAGAGTTATAATATACATCCATACAACATCTTATAATCATATCTAAAGAGAAACTATCAGTTTAATCCAATTTCCAAGCAGAAAAACTCATCAACTAGTGATCAAAACTCAGTAATATCAACTGTGGAAGCATATAACAGATCTAATTAGTCATGGGGGAAACACTTGTAGAGTAATATACATAAATTCAAACATCAATAAACATATTACACTCCTCCATCGATATCTTATCTCAAATAGAAGAGAAAAACACCAATTCCCAAGCAAGATTTCTCGTCTAGAGTTCCCGGATCCAAGCAATTTCAACTATAAATTAATCTACAGGTTAGATAATCCATATAGGAAACAATTAAAGAGTAATATACATAAAATAACATATGTACAAACATAATTCAAGTTTCCATAACGATCATATCTCAAAACAAAGATAAAACTCAAATTTCCAAGCAAGATTCCTCAACTAGAGTTCCAAAGACAAAGCAACTTCAATTGTAAATTTATATATTGATATAATAATCCATATAGGGAGAAATTGAAGAGTAATATACAACAATTAAACACATAAACACCAAATTTCAATCTTCCAATAATATCAGATCCCAAAATAAGGAGAAAACTCAAATTTCCAAGCAAGATTTCCTCAACTAGAGTTCCAAAAACCAAGAAACTTCAACTATAAATTTATCTATTGATATAATAATCCATGGAGGGTGCTATTTCATAGTAATATATAGAAAGTAACACATGGATGAAAATATTTTCAAGTTTCCATCGATATCATATCTCAAATAGGGGAGAAACCACCAATTTCCAAGCAATTTCCAAGCAATTAAACCTTCATATTTGCATCCAACCATTGATATCTCCATGGATATTTTCAATAGTAAAAATTTTAGCTATGTAGAAATGGAAAAATCATATAAAAACATTTATTTACAAAAAAATTAACCACTTATATTATTTATGTGCAACTATCATCATTCGGATCATGTTCCACCCAACCAAGGCACTGCCAAGCCATATCTCACTTTGATAGGCCACAGATTCAAAATAGAGGTGCACTCAAGATTGTATTAAGTATAAATTTGAGGAGGCACAACTCTATTCCTCACCAGATACTTCATATTCCACCCCACTACAAGGTACAATTGTAATCCACACCCCTAGGTCCATTGGGATATCACCATTCATTATTAGGATTTATGTGCAGGTCCAGGATAGAGCCAAGCAGTGGACATGGAGGAACTACACCAAAGTTTTAAAGGATTACCAAAATCACCATACAATATCATAATGTTTCAAGCAAAAAGTTCATATCATATTTTTTCAACCAATAATAACCATCCAAAAAAGAACCGTAAACAACCATACCAAAATAACCATCAACAATCCAAACCAAGGAGATCAACTATGGATTTATAGACAAAAGAAGGTAATTCAAACCCAAGGGGGTCAAAATATACCAAGGAAGCCAACTTGAGTCAATCCAAGGGGGGTAAATCAACCAAGATGTTAAATCTAATCCAACCCAAGCAATTTGAATTTAAAGGAGAGTAGCTCCAAGTCACTCCACCCATTCACGTAGCTCAAATTCACGTGTGGGTACATAACCCATGAATATTAATCAAAATTAGTGATGCGGGGTGTCACACAAGTCAAGGAATCATCCCAAAATAGAAAAGGAGGGGTTACACAAGGAGTAATCCAACTTTTGAGGTGTCTAGGATAAAAATAGTGGTTGGGGGTGCACTTGTGAAAATGGGTGTTACAAAACCATGTGTAACCTCCAAAAAGGAGTTATAAGCCACTAAAGTGGCTAAAATGACAACTGTGATCCATCCAAGCACCAATGAGGGAACATTCACCAAGGGAGTCCCACTAAACCATGAATTAGGCTTAATGGTACCAACTTATGAAAAAATAATCAAAAGTTGGGTCCGTTGTACAATGTTTGGGTGACCATCAACTAATAAAGCCACCAAGGCATACATACAGACCAAGCTCAACAAAACAAGTTCTAAAGTGTTATTAATGTCTTCATTCCCTCTCACATTTTGATTTAGGCCTCCCCTACTCTTTTATTGTCTCCAGGTGTGCCAATTGTTCTCATTAGTTAAAATAATAACAATGTCTCTAGGTCCTTAACGATCCTTGTTGCAAAACCTTGTGCCAAAATAATAATAACAATCTTTACATATGTCTGGGGATTAACATATGGGAAATTATACCTCTTCATATATCTAATAGAGACAAGGGATAGACTTGTCTTCATACGATGAGATCTTGTATGAATTCCACTCCATATTTAAACATGTGGTATTTGTTTTCTTCCTTGTAAAAGATTGCTTTCCCGTCATAAAGATAAGGACTCCCTAATACAATTCTACATATATCTAATGGAACCACATCCAAATCAAATTCAGCCCTAAATCTAGAAGTTATAGCAAACCTAAGTTTGCACTGCTTAGTAACATGTCATTTTGTATTTTCACAAACCCATCCAAGTGGATATGGTTTGGGGTGACTTAGTTTCCAAGCCAAGCTTTTTAAATATCTCTTCTTAAATCAAGTTAGCTTGTGATCCACTATCAAATAAAGTATCAATATTGGTATGTTTAGAAATCACCCTTATGTGGAATAACTCACTCCTTTTCTTTTCATTAGTAATAGCTTCAACTTTTGAAACACAATCATAAGAAGATTTACCTTGTATACCCATGGATGCAATTTTTGTCTCATATCCAAAGTCTGATCCCAAATCTTGTTTGATAGTGGCAGTGGTTTTGTTTTCTTTCCTTTCCCTTTCCCTTTGAACTTGTTTCCACCTAATTTGAAAGGCTTATTGGGAATTTTTTTAAAAGTATTCTTCCCATTCTATTCCATATGGGTGGATTGAACACACACTTCATCCAGGTTAGTAGGATTCAACATAAAAATTGTATGTCTTAAGTAACTATCCAATTCTCTTATGTATTTAAGAAGTGTCTCTTGAGTATAAAGATGTATACCCAACACCAAATTCCTTTTTAGAAATATTATGTGTATTCTTTGACATCATGTTCTTTACCTTTTTCGAAGTTCTACCAGTCCATCATAGCCCACTGCATATAACCTAACTGATATAACTACTTTTTCAACGTTGAAATAAACTCATACCAGTAGGAAATAAATTTACCTTTAGTAATCATATCCTCTTGAGTTTTTATCTCCCACCATATGAGAGAATTGCCTCCAAGTCAGAGGAAAGCCAACTAGATCTTTGTTTCATCACCTGCAAGTTTGGATTCTTTAATAAACTTCAATTTACCTAATCCAATTTTCTAATTGTAAGTAATAATTTCATCACTAAACATAGGTAAATCAAAATTTATATCAAGGTTTACAAATGCTTAACATCATCTTTCTTATGAATAGTAAAATGATGAGAATGAGAAGAATATGAACTAGAACTTGAAGATGGAGATGAAGGTTCAGGAGGATTCCTCCATTTACTAAAGCATTATGTTATGCTTTTACCTTATTCTCTCCCTTCTTGTCCAATCTCTCTTGGTAGTCTGAAAACAACTTTTCTACCCTATCCGCCATCTGGTATAAATCCTTTAAAAAATACTTTGCATCTTCTTCTCTAAAGTCTCCATATTCCATTTTCCTTCTTCGTGTTGCACATCCAATCTCTAGATTAAAAGGCACAAGTTTTCCTTCACCCGCTTTATGCTTGGCCCTAGTAAGAATTCACATACTCACAATTCCTTGGTTAATCGAGCTCTGATACCAACTTGATCTAAATTTTACAAGATAATTATTAACCATGAATTATGTGTAAGAATACATGATCATAGAGAAATAACGATATAACAAGATGCAAATATAAAACACAAAACACATTCCAAGAGAGACACCAGTATAGTGCGGTTCACCTAAGATGGGATAAGTCCACACAGTCCTTTATTATTATACCCAACAAAATGAAGGGATACAACCTGCAACACACCTGTTGCTCTTCCTCTTCACTCTTTCAAAGTCTCTCTCACACTATCACAAAGATATTTTTCACAATGCTACAATACAATACATAACTGTATTACAATGTATTCTTTTTATAGAGGGATTACCATGGGAAAATACCACGGGATACCCAATACCATGGTCCTGTAAAATGCTAGCCAACAAACATCCCAACAATTTATTTTGGGGGATTCACCTTTTAACCCCCTTTCTCTAGGGCACTGCCACTAGAAACCGCAGCTAAGGGGGTTGGTCCCTGTTGGACCCGCATAGGGGGGTGGTGTCCCATAATCCCCCTGTTCGGATGAGTGTATAGTAAAACCATGGTATAAACAAAATTGAACAATAATATCTCTCAATCAAGATCAGGATCAGGCTCCACAACCAACATTATGTGTGAAGGTATCAATAGTTAACTCTTTGAGAAATATTTTAAAATGGAAAATTTAAAAAAAGCACATAAGCAAAAGGAATGCAAATCATAGAGTTGAATCACATTGGAGTACTTTGTTTCTACATTATATTTGTCTTCTGTAGAAACAAAGTACTCCAATGTGATTCTACACTTTTCCATAGACCTCGTATGGCACACAGTATGAGAAAATTTGTCTCCTACATTGTACATATCCATGTCTGACCCTTGCTGAACCTTCAGTGCATTGGAAATTGTTTAGTCCAATTCTGTCATCTTGATTCTAGCAGTCCAATTATATCAATTTGAACCTCTCTGTACTTAGTACTGTATACTCTAAATCCTCTATCTAGAATGCACCCAAACTACATGTTAAACATCATAACATAGTTTGCTTTGGGGCTGCAGATAACATGCCCAGTCAGAAACATAATCCAATTTCCACTAAAATTTATTTTAAGATAAATAACAGATAATAGAAATCCAAATAAAATCCATGGTCATTGGTTTGTATCTGCTGTTAGTTATGTTGGATTTTTTATTTATATCCACCGTAGCGATCCCGACTTTGGCAATCCCTACTTTTTTTATCCATATTTACTGATCTTGATGTGTTGAGCCCTATTGTGTAGATCTCAACATTAGAATTCAAAAGTTGGCATTATCCACACAACAACAACAACAATCCTTTTGATTTTCGATCCTCGACATCAGCACGTCGAAAGTCAAAATTCAACACTAGCCTATCCACATTAACCATGATCGTCTTGACTTATCAATCCTGATGTCGGAAGTCAAAAGTTAGCAATAGGTCCCTGTCACTAACAACTTGTCTTGTTGATATATTTCACACCTTCAGTTCATTTTTGATGAAATGATAATCAACATAAAGCTTTCGACAATCTCTACACAACTATATCTTTATATTTAACATTTGCAGACTTTGATCTTTGCTCATTTGGGATATCCTCCTTGATAAATTGGGAAAACACAATAATCCATGCATAGTATGAAGACACTAAAGCATTTGGGCATGATCATTAAGCTCAACTTGTCAAAAGCTTTTAATCAGGTGAGATGGCTCTAGCCCATAATGCTCTTGATTCACATTGGGTTCAGTCTTTTGAATTTAAATTTGATAATGGGATACCTCTCCCCTATCTCTTATGTTATTCTAATTAATGGCTTTGTTACCCACTTCTTCACCTCTTCTTAAGGATTTTTTCAAGGATGTCCCTTATCACCTTATCTCTTTCTGTTAGTAGAAGAAGGTCTTAGAAGGATACTTCTTGATCCCAAATCTTCCTGCAGTATTCATGGTCTATCTTTCGGGAGTGGACTTACCACTACTCATATTATTTTTGTTGATGGAATTCTCCTTATATCTATCGGTTATATACTTGAATGTAGAATAATATCTTTGATCCTTCAATTGTTATGTAAAGAAACCGATCTGGTGATTAATGAAGACACGCCAATCAACTATTTCCTTAAATTGGATTACCCTCTCATATAACATATTCAAACCATATTATTCTTCCAAAGGGGTGTTGTGTCTGCAGGTCTCAAATAATTGGATTTTTTCCTAAAGCCAAATTGTTATCACAATATCAACTAGCACTGTCTTATGGTAGGATAGAGAATCGGGTTTAGCTTTGGTGCAATCAATGGATCTGCAAGGGGAGTCATTTGATTTTGTTAAAATTAGTCCTAGAGGCCATCCTAGTGTATTGGTGATTGATTTTTAGCTAGCATTCCAAAAGGTGTTTGGGCCCAAATAACAAATTATGCAACCACTTACTCCAACGAGGCAATGACTCGTATGAAATTTGTTAGTCCAGTTGGAAGTCCGTTATGAATCACAAATATAAAATATCTACGGTGATAAAATATAGTCTTACTTTTAGTAAGTTCTTAGTAGTAAAATCCATTTGGAACCTAATCACTAAAAAGGGTATATGTCAAGAGATTATCCTTAGGAAATATTTTCATCCGAGAGGTATTCTCAACCGGATTCGGTAGGAGCCTAAAAGATATAAGGTAGGATCCATTCATTGGAAGACCATAATTGTGGCCTTTTGTTGATGTATTTGTAACTTTGGAAGATATTCTGATGTATATTATCATTATATGTTGCTCTACCCCCATTGGATATGTGTTTACTTCCTTACGGGATGTCTTAATTGTGTCTATACCTTGAGGTACAACCTTCGTTGTGAATCGGGGCAATAGTCCCTAGTGTAACATCATGAAATGTGTAATTGGAGTCTCTCTGGGAGAATTCAAATATGTTAGGGAAGACAAGTGGGCCCCAATATTATGTTTGGTTAGTCACTTGAAAGGTATAAATAGGGAGGTGCTCTCCCTCATTTATACACACCTCAAACTCTCAAGTTCATATGAGAGAGAAATAGAGACAAAGGGAGGAGAGATAGATAGCTGCTGAATATTTCTTATTGCTGCTTTTGATCATCTTACTATTCTAAATAAGTTTGTGGGGTTATCTCCTTTATGGTTTCACTGGTGAAAGTATGTGTGTCTTGTGTATCTCTTATCTTATACATCTAGATGTACTTGTTATTCTTTCAGACAAAGATCCTAATTAAGCTAATAAGATCTAGAAAAACTAACATGGTATTAGAGCCTCTCTGAAAGAACGCACTGTGCAGTTGTGGAAACTAGGGCTTCCAAGTTCAAGGTGTTTCCTCCATAGATCATCAAGAAAATAGGGCTAGGCTAATTCACCTCAGTAGGGTGCATCTTTTCGTGGAAGTAGTTTTAAAATTGAAGAAGCTCCATTTTTACCTTGTCACTAGTGACGGGAGGAACTAGGGCATCAAGTTTTGGAGGCTTCCCACCTCAGTCTTCCAAAAGTGACCTTGCCGAGCATATCACCTCAAGGAGGTGCATCTTTTTGTCCAAACAAAATTTCCAAACTCAAAGTTTGGAAAATTAGGGTTTCTCTGACAAACCCTATGTCAACCAGCTCTAGAACCAGGTTGGACACCTCAAATTGGTAAGATATAAATCTTTGCTATTTCCATTTGAGGTTCTCATTTGAAAAGATGTCTCATCATACTCAGCTTGAGGACATGCTTGGAGGGGTTGATAAATTCCAAGCATGGAAGTATAAAATCTCCCCGATCCTTGAAGAGAACGATTTGGATCAGTACATCAATGGAGAAGTTCCAGAACCAAAGGGAGATGAGGCTAAGGATGCTCATAAGAGAAGCATGGCTAAGGATAAAAGAATCATTGCAGATTCTATTAAGGATCACCTCATCCCCCATGTGTCTTCATTCAATACACCAAAGGAAGTGTATGATTCTTTGATAAAGATGTTTGAAGGAAAGAACATCAACCAAAAGATGACTTTGAAGAACCAATTAAATAATGTGAAGATACAGAACTTCGAGACTATATTTTCTTACTTCACAAGGGTTGCTCAAATCAAAGAACAACTTGAAGCAGTTGAAGAAAATGATAAAGAAGAAGAAATTTTAATGACTACCTTAAATGGTCTCCCTAGATCATGGGACTCATTCATTCAAGGAATTTGTGCAAGAAAGAAGTTGATCACGTTCAATATACTCCGAGAAGAATGTGCACAAGAAGAAGCTAGACTACAAAGAGACATTTTTCACTCGTGGAAAGGTACAATTCCATTAGGACCATACTTACATTAGCAGCAATTATGAAATGGAAAATACACCAGATGGATGTCAAGACAAATTTCTTGAATGGTCTAGTTGAGGATGAAGTGTACGTGGAACAACCATTGGGATTCGAGACAGATCATAGGAAGACCCATGTGTGCACATTGAAGAAGGAATCGTATGGATTGAAACAAGCACCAAGGACATGGTATAGCAAGATGAATAAATTCCTAATGAGCTTAGGATTTACCAAGAGTAAAGAGGATTCCAACCTTTAATTTAAGGTTGAAGATGGAAGACCAGTGATACTCCTGCTATATGTCGATGACTTGTTCTAACAGGTAAGGAGGAACTCATTAAATATGCAAAGAGGAGACTTGCTGCAGAGTTTGTGATGAAATACCTAGGTATGATCCACTACTTCTTAGGAATGGAGGTGTGGAAGAGTGCAGATGGGATCTTCCTTGGTCAAGGAAAATACACAGTGGATATTCTGAAGAGATTCAGAATGTTAGAATGCAGGGAAATGGCCACACCTATGGCATCTAACTTCAATATTTAGAGTGATGCTTCAAATGATGCAGTCGATGCCACAATGTATTGTCAGATGATTGGTTCATTGATGTATTTGATGAATACGAGACCAGAAATATGTTTCAAGGAATTCTGCAATCGGTGTGGACACCGCTGGTTCCTCTACCTTGTATGATACACGCGTAGAATAAAAAACCACAGCAGCATATCCTTTCCCTAGATAGTTAATTTACCTAACATAAAACCACTCTCATACCTCATATCTGAATGCTTTTTCCCTTGTTCCAATGTTCTGCATGCAATATCAATACCTATAAAGAAAGATCAAAAGAAAACACAACAAGATGAGAGAAACATGGTAAATTAACATTCTATTCTAGTGATCAAGGAATCTAACAATATCTAATTGATATTGACACAAATCAAGTATGGGAATGATCCAGGAAGATATTGGTGGCCACCCACCTATTCCTCTTGGACCCCCACCATTTCTTCTTTCAGTTTTCCAGTTTCCTTAATTGTAGCACAATTTACTATTTTTAGCAGTTTTTCGGGTCCTAATCTTCCGGAGCCGTTTTGAGGCCCTAAACGACGTTTTTTTGGCATCGAATGGTCGGGAAAATCTGAGTCTATTTTGGACTCAATTTTTTCCTTTTATAGATGTAGTCCTTAAAAATATCTTTCTAACAATGTATCATGCGCGTCAAACAAAGGTAGTATGCCAAAGTTACGACCCCGAAAAATTGATGTACCAAGTTACCCAACAGGGCCCACATTAAGGCGTTTCACCTCCTAGGGTTAGGTTTTTGGATGTGTAGGGTTTCCATTGTTTATCAGTAATATATAGGCCTTCGAGCTTCATTATAACACAGAGTTCAGAGGCATGTAGCCACCACATCTCTTCTCAGAGATAAGCTACCAGCACTCTAGCTAGTTTATTTCCATTCTGTATGTAAACAAGTTTCAGTTATTGATTAATGAAATGAAGTGTTATTTCCGCTGCATATTTGTTTTTATGGTTATTTGTGTATTCTATTGCGTTCCTGCATAAATATGGATTAGGGAAAGGGGAACACTTTTGTATTATTGAATCAAGAAGGTAAAGATACAACTAAAGACTTGATGTTTCTAGCTTTGTATTCCACAATGGACTTACAACACTCCTCACTCAGAACAAGCTCTTCACACATAGACTCACTCAAACTTTCCTCTATACTAGATTTGAGTCCAACAACATAAGGATGCTTTCTTTGGTATCCCCTCACTCCTTCCATGAAGGCTTCATTTATAGGCCAAATAAGATGAGATTCACTTAGGAAATGGATAGGAGATGATCCCTATAGGTGAGGAAGGAGAATTCCACCTCTCCCTAGCTAGTAGGAACCAACTCCATCGAGGATTTTGTATGGAAGCTTCTAGAATATTCCTTTTTCTTGTTTTAAGTCTGGAGACACTTTTGGCTTAAGGGGAAGAGGTGTTGACACTTTTTTCTCAAAAGGAAAGAGAACCGATGACACCTAATGTCAAGAGACGAAAGGCACCGACACTCTTTACTCAAAGGGAAAGAGCACCGACAATGATCTATTAGAATTGGGTAAAAGTGCCGGTCTCCTCAAAGATGGAAAAAAGTCACCTTAAGAATCTCTGACCAGGCTCTCTGAAGGGTAATAAGGAAACAATGGATTTTTTAGGTGCAACAAAATTCCCCCCAAAGCATGAAGCTAGAAGGATGTGATAGGTAAAATACTTTGCTAGACATCAATCTGATATTATAGGTAGTAGGAGATGAATTCACAACTAACATAAGACCAGTAACTGACTTATCTAACTCAATCATGGTTGCGGGCAATACACTGCAAATCCATGAAAATGACCATGTCATGGCTACCAAGAATACATTGTAGATCCTTGATTAATGACGTAGAGAGTGGAACATGGCTACAGAACATACAAAGTAGATCCATGTTATCCAAACCCATTACTGGACATAGCCACCAAACATACAATGTGGATCCATGTCATGACTCCAAATGATCTTCCATCGCAACTTGAGGGTAGGAAATTATGCTGATGAAGCCTAACTACTCATGGTCTTCATTCCAATCCCCAACCGATACTATTCTAGCCACATGAATAGATTTCTTGACATCGAACATGGTAGAAACTACTTGATTACCAGTCATTGATGTATACTATTAACAAGTGTGAGGCAAATCACCATTAATGTTAATGATCCCCAAGGTATCTCAGTACATTCTTCCAAGTGTGAATAGATGTTTTGAAGTCGAACACTTGATAGAATATTTCAATCAGAGGTAACTAATGAAAACCTATTGTTGAAAGCGAGGAAACCTACCATTGAAGCATGCAGGATTCAAGGTACTTGATTAGGTTTCTGAATCTAGTTGCTGGATGATGTTCTGAAGTCAACAGGAATATACTCATCGAAGGAGGACCATGATGTTCCCCCCATAATCGACATGAAACATGGAACAAAATTTGATTTTGAACTGATGAGACAACCATGAAATTGACTCAGACACAACTGCTTTCATAGGAAGGTAAAGTTACAAATGAGTTTAATTTTAGAAGAGACATCCTTTGAACAATCTATGACACGACAAATGAATTGGCAACATTGACTTGTCGATACATAAACCATATGTAATGCAAGTAATACGATAATGCACTCTTTGAATTGACTCAAAGGAGTCAAGTGACTCATGAAAGTGGATCGACTCGAAGACAATCTGAATACCTAGCTATTCAATGCAAATGCATACATGTTCCATGTTCAAAGCTGGGCTATGAGATGCCATAAATACAAATGCAAAAATATTTCCCGATCATGAAGGATGAGTGCCTCTTTTTATTTTTACGAGTTCAAAGAGGGTAACAAACACTTGTTATAGCTCATCAAGTGATGAGTCCATTCTCACATGTTTTACAAACCTGAGAAAGGAGGCGTTCGTTCCCAGAAAGGGTCCTTCATCACTTGATTTTATGAGTCTGATGAAAGTGAACTCAACATCGTTCATGTTTAGAGAGTCTGAACGAAGACACAAGGAGACTCCAAAAGGTATTTTTTCGTCAAATTTAGTCCATAAGGCCCAAAAAAAGTATAAAATAATGCCCCAGAGAACTCTTCTTGTTGATATTTGTTGAAATATTGTAACTTCAAAGGATATTCTAAATGTATTTTACTGATGTAACCCAAGGGAGATGTTATTATTCCTCCGACGGGGTGTTACTATTGTAATTGGTCATCATAGAGTCATGAGGTTAAGCCTCCTCTTGTGTCGAGTCTTTTAGTACCCTAATTAATAATATAATATATATTGTTTTGAGTATTCCTAGGTAAAGTCGTCCCAGACAGTTTATTGGGGCCGACTTGTCTAGTGCAAAAGTCACTTGACTTATTGTGTATAAATAGAGGAACTATGGTTCTTATTTGAACACCGACTCACTCACTTGTGTAGCACATAGGAGAGAGAGAGAGCGAGAGAGAAAATAGAATGAGGAGAACAACTGTTTTTGGTGTTATCTTTTATACATCTTACACAGAGGAATTTTTTGCTGAGTCTTCTTCCCCTTGAGGGTTTCCCAGGATAAATGCTGTGTCTATCTTGTGATTGTGTTTCTATCAGTGATTCTTGATATGCTGCTATGATTTTTGAATTGAATACTATTGAATATAGTATAGAATATGAAAACTTAACATGGTATCATATCTAACCTGATTAGAGCAGCTTTCACAAGGTGAAACTCCCCCTCCTCTCTCTCTCTTTCTCCGGAAGAAATTAGGGTTTCTACAAAAGCTGGAGGATTGAATATCTGCTTGCATAGAAAGTTTTTCCCTCCCAGAGTGCATCTTTTGAGCCCTAGATCGATTTTTTTGGGTTGCTATATCTCCGGGAAATCCAAACCCTCGTTTAGAAGTGAACCATAAAAAATGTAGCAAAACATAACCATAAAAGCAATACTGCTGCAAATTTGCAAGTAGGATTCGAGGATTGGATATTAGGGATCTCTAGAAAGCAGTTGGATCAACCAAATCGCCTCCTCCAAGAACATCTAGTGGTAAGGTCAAACACCTATTCTGATAAATTTCATTTTTGAGTGACTTACTGGTCAAGATGGCCCCAAGCACTAAACTTGAGGACAAATTGGAAGGCCTAGAAAACTTCCTGGCTTGGAAGTATAGGATTGGCCTCATTCTTCAAGAGAATGGTCTTGAGAAGTATATCAAGGATGAGATTGCAGAACCTGAAGAAGCTGAAGCTATGGATAAGCATGAGCAGGACCTAATCAAAGCAATGCGGATCATTAATGATTCCATTAATGATCACTTGATCCCTCAAGTGTCATCCAAGAAGACACCTAAGAAAATATATGATGCACTTTCTAGAATGTATGAAGAAAAGAACATCAACAAAAAGATGAATCTAAGAACTCAATTGAAGGGCACTAATATGATCAAAGGAGTATCTATTCAAGATTACTTCATAAGGATCTCCCAGATCAAAGAGAAGCTAAGTGCTATTGGAGATACTCTTGATGAGGATGAATTGGTTATGACTGCTCTCAATGGCCTCACTAGACCTTGGGACTCATTCATCTAAAATCTGTGTGCCAGAAAAGAAAGTATGATGTTTGACATAGTATGGGAAGATTGCATACAAGAAGAAGCTAGAGTAGCCAATAGAGAAGCTCTTCTCAGAGAATATGATCAGGCTCTAGCTACCCATACTAAGGACATAAATCAATCAAACTTCAAGAAGAGTAATCATAAGCCTTTAAAGAATAAATTCCAGAAAAGGAAGAATAAGAAGGATTACTCAAGTTATTAATGCTACAACTATCATAAGTTAGGACATATTGCTAGAGAATGTCCATCACTAAAGAACAACAACAACAAAATACATCATGCTCATCTAGTTGAAGATGAGAATGAAGAAAAACCTCGAAAGAAAACTAGAGGTGAATATGTAGAAGAATATGTGTTATTCTCTGCACTCTCTGGACCTGTAACACCTGGAGAAGATACATGGCTTATTGATAGTGGTGCCTCTAAGCTCATGACAAGAAAGAAGACAAATCTGTCAAATCTTGAAAAAAATAACTCTTCCCATAAAGTATCTGTCACATACCCCAATTTTGTGAAAAAATGTTAATTGTTTTTATTATATTCCTGATACATTATGTTAAATTAATGCTAAGTAGGAACTGATGACTCAGCAGGGTCAACAGAAGTGGAATGTAATTCAGACTATTTTATTATTAATAAATAAATTGTGGAGACAACAGCATGGGAGAGTTGTTAAAAAGAGGTTACTGGTCAAACTGGTGGATGGAACTAGGTGGAGGGCAAAAAGACAAGTGGCAGCATGCTCAAACACTTCCTAAGTTGCAGGTGGCAACTTCCCTATATTTGGGGTCATGATTCCCCAAGAAAGTGGGATCAGAGTAGGTGGCTCATTAAATGACAACTAACCCAAAAAGACCTAGGCAATCTTTTAAAAAGTACTCAATGAAGAGAGCTGAGGCTGCTCAGATATTTTCCAGAGAGAATTCATTCAGGTGAATGTTATTCAGGAAATTCATTGAAGAAAGAGGGAAAAACAGTAAAGAAGTTGTTCTGAGAGGAATGCTGCAGTAACTTGTTTATTACAGCTTGTTAGCTGGGTGAACTTACTGATAAGTTCTGGATTATTACTGAGTTTGAGGACTGGTAACTGATGATTGCTGCACCTATTTCCAGCCAGGGAGACCAGAGCAAGCTCGGGGGTCCTGAGGAGTCACTGTTTGAGCGCTCTCCAGGAATTGGTAGGGAGGAACGACCTCCCATTGCTGTTGTTGTCCAAAGCTTAAGCAGGTTCTGTCACTTAACTATTTTGTTTTAGTAACTGTGAATGGTTGAATGTTATGCTAGTAGTTATTAATTGGTTTACTAATGAGAGTGTCTTAGTTTATCAGTCATAAAATCTGTTGATGAAAAATAAAGACCACTGTGTTTTTCCACATCTGGGGTTTACCAGACCGTACTCCAGCACAAGGGTAAACATTATAAAAGATAGTATGATGAGATGGTAAAATAATAGATTGTTTCTTTACTTAACATCAGAAGACATTATTTGTTTTACTGACAGCTGTTTATGTGCATAAATAAAAACTATTCCCTCGAACATAATATCTTTCACAGTAATCCTATTATTGTAAAGAACAAATGGAAGAATGTAATAGTTGTGCTAAGGAAAAGATAGACGAAGTGTATCTGTTGATTAAACCTTATAATTGTTTTTCTTCCAGTTTGAAAGAACCTAAATTCTTTATGCTGAAAAGACAATACTGATAGTAGGAGTAATTAAATATTGTTTAGACTCTACAGTTAAAAACCTAGTTGTGCTAGTCTGTATTTATGGTTTAGGATGTAGTTATTTAATTACTAAATCTTCTTTTATCTCGACTGAGCTCAAATAGATTACAGAGCTGTTATCCT